>CM035109.1:34499034-35026825 GCA_020205505.1 Panax japonicus | reverse complement strand
TGGTCACCTAATTACGCGCCAATAAGGAGAAATCCTTATCGAAAAGCCCCCTCTTTCCTGGGAATGACCTAGTTGTCATAATTGTGATTCTGTAATATTATTTGTGAATAATTAATCATTGATTTATATGATAAGGAAATATTTATTTTATGTGGATGGATAGGGAAATATTTATTTTGTGGATATAAATAAGGAATTAATGATGAGGTGTTTATCAGTATTTTCGGAATAGAGGTATTAAAAATCATTCGTTTGTGGATTTCGGACATTTTCTGTTTTGAATTTGTAATTTAATATCCTATGGAATAGAGATAAAATTCGTATTTTTCTGATAAAAGGGCTATTTATTATGAATTATTGAATTTCCGAAATAAATGTTTTTTTTAAACATGGGTGGGCCCCAGTTTTTGTTGGTGTGGAAATTCTGATTTTTGGTGAGCCCTACTTGTGGTGGCTGATATTTTGGTCAAGAATGTGTGCGTAGAAATTTTTTTGGTAACTTAATATTTTATTAATTTAGTCTGCTTTTGGCGTTCTATCATTTTCCTATAATAGGGTGCTTAGTTAGAATTAAAAATCACATCAAAATAAGTTGGTCTCTCCCTATATATTATGCGGGGTATTTTTGTGAGTATTTAGATACTTTGAGAGTTACTATCAGTGCAAGTTTCCTTCGCATTATATTGATATTCCAGTTAGATTACTGTTCTTTTGAGGTAAGGATGTTATTTTCTTCGTAAATGATATTATTTCCTTCAATATCATTATGCCGAAATATTGATATGAATTTTATTTGGAATTTCTACCTTTTTGTGTCAGGGTTATTATTCATATATACCGCACTATCACGTATACCGGCAATATTCAAAAAAAAAATGAAATTTATCTTCTTTGTCCAGATGTCTATAGGGTTACTATCTTTGATTGTATCATGTTTTGATCTTTATTTTTGAATTTTGCTCCACAATGATATTATGGAGTATTTTTGAACTTGGATAAACTGTAGTACGAATCCCTAATATTTGTCATTTTGTCTCACTGGATTCGTTTCTTTAAATATGTTTTATCATCCTCAGTCCTAAATGATGATATTACTGAATATCTTTGGCTTGTAGTGCAAAGATGAGTGATTAACTGATGAATATCTTTGGCCAGTAGTGCAAAGATGAACAAGTGTTGAGATGAACATGACCAACTGGTGATACAATAAATATCTTTGGCCTGAAGTGCAAAGATGGATATTTGATTCAAGATGTATATGATTGATGTTACATGGATAAAATATTGATTATGGACTTTTAAATCTTAGAAGATAGTAGAATTCATTCTCTACTTGACTCTTCTAATGAATTGATGTTTTCTGCTGCAAGTTGTTGATCTAAAACTTGTTGTCTATTATATTCTATCAAATTTTCCCTGTTGAAGACTAATGATAATTTGTTGTATATTATCTTAGTCATAATATTCTTTAATGGCTAGTTGAGCTCACCATTTTCCTTCTTCTTCCATTTTTCTTCTCAGGAGGAAAGAATATAGCGGGAACCAGTTAGGGTATGGAATGATGGATCAAGATAGTTGTTTAGCAGTTCTCACTATTTTGTAAAATAGAGTATCAATAATTGTAATGAGGACTTATTTGAGTTTGAATACTGTCTAGAAGATAATATTTGTATTTAAACTCACAGTATATGTGTTGTCATATTTGCACGACAATTGTAATAATTAAGTTGTAGTTATTTCTGTACCATGTATTTGGCGACTCTGAATGGGTGATGTATATCTATTTTGGGGGCATCACCGTTGGTATCAGAGCTTAGGGATATGGTCTCTGACGGAGATCGGGGAATAGAACTAGGAGGGGAGAGAGACGAGTAAATCATTCGCTAGTGTGTCCTACCTAAGCTTATTTGGTATTTAATTGGTCGGTCTTAATATAGGGATATTATGTGGTATGTCAATTTCTTTAATTAACGCTTATTTTATGCCAGTATTTGAGAATGGTAGCTGAGAATGTTAACAATGGAGTGAATGAGACCGTGGAGACACCTTTAATCACCAACCAAGGGAACGTGCAACAGGAAGGCAATATTCCTCATGTAAACAACATTACCGAACAAACGATGAATGATGGAATGCTTAGAAGCTTTTTGTAGTTCATGCGAAATCAGACGAGGGAGACACGTGTACAAAATACGGGTGGAAATGATAGCAACGCGTGGCTTGTCACGGCCAAGTAGTTCAAAGAGTTGGGACCACCAGAATTTTTGGGAAAGCCAGATCCGATCAGGGCAGAAACGTGGGTTAAGTAAATTACCAAGATATTTGAAGTCTTAGGTTGCACAGAGGAATAGAAGGTTCTATTCGCCACCTTTATGTTCCGTGGTAAGGTAGATTACTGGTGGGAATCTGTCAAGCGTACCAAGCATGTCGCACTCAACATGTCTTGGGAAACGTTTCAAAAACTGTTCAATGACATGTACTTTCCTGGAAGTATTCTTCATATGAAGGAGGTAGAGTTTATCAGACTAGAAGAAAATAACATGACGGTGTCTCAGTACGAGGCTAAGTTTGCAGAGTTATCTAGGTTTGTACCTCATTTAGTAGAGAATGAGGAACGAATGACGCGGATGTTTCTGAGAGGTCTAAAACCTGAGATTCGGTAATATCTTATCTCTCATAAATGTTCTTTATATTCAGATGTTGTAAACAAGGCTCAATTATTAGAGCGAGATAATGAGTATGTTCAACCGATGGACCATAACCAGGGTCAAACCGGTGGCAATAGTCATCAAAGAAATGACAACCAGCGGGGAGGAAAACATTTGGACAAAAGCAGTAACCGCTCTGGTGTTAATCATGGCCACGATAATAGAAGAAGAGAGGCGGGAGGAGATTTCAAGAAGATAAGGTACAACAATGACAACGTGAAGACGTCAGCACCAACTGTTTCTAGGGGAGGAGAACGACCACCAGTCGTATGTTACAAAAGTGGGAAAGAGGGACATATCAGCCCAAACTACCCACAACAATCCAAGGTGTGTTATAACTGTGGAAAGGAAGGTCATATAGCTAGAGATTGTATTGTAGCGAAACCAAGTCCAACGAGGATGGTGACTCCAAAGGCTGTCCCGGATAAGTCAAAGTCAGCGGTTCTTGGAAGAGAGTTTGTCGTGACTGGACAAAACATGAGGAACCCGAATGAGGTGATCATGGGTAAGCTAATCATAAACTCTTGCGAAGTTTATACTTTATTAGATACCGGTTCTACCCATTCTTTTATCTCTCCTGCTCGTGCTCAACGTTTGAACTTGACTCCGGCAAAATAAGACTTAGACTTATCTGTTGAGACTCCGTTAGGAGAAAATTTCATTACATCTATTGCTTATAAATCTTGTTTGCTTCAAGTTGGAACCATAACATTACCTGCCGATCTTATTTCGTTGAAAATACTTGCATTTGATGTGATTTTAGGGATTGATTGGTTAACCACTCATCATGCTAAAATTAATTTTTTTCGTAAGGTTGTTAGTTTTATATTCCTAACTAACCTATTATGCGAATTCAAGCAACCAAACCACTAAAGTAAATCACTGTCATATCAAGCCATAAAGCCATTCGTTTATTGAAAAATGGATGTCAAGCTTTCTTAGCCCATGTCATGGACTTGAACAAAAATATGTCAGATTTGAATAATATTTATGTTGTTAGTGAATTTCCTGACGTATTTCCTGAAGAACTTCTTGGTCTACCCCCAAAACGTGAAGTTGAATTCTTTATTGACCTTGAACCTAGTACAAAGCCCATTTCTAAAACCCCATATTGAATGGCTCCTATTGAACTTCAGGAGTTAAAGGTACAACTACAGGAGTTGTTGGACATCGGTTTCATTCGTCCTAGTACATCTCCTTGGGGTGCTTCTATTTTATTCGTAAAGAAGAAAGACGGGAGTATATGACTTTGTATTGACTACTGGGAATTAAACCATGTCACCATCAAGAATAGGTATCCTTTACCTCGCATTGATGACATGTTTGACCAGTTGCAAGGAGCAAAATTCTTTTCAAAGATCGATCTTCGTTCTGGATATCATCAGCTAAAGATTAAAACTGAGGATATTCCAAAGACTGCCTTCAGAACTCGGTATGGGAATTATGAATTCTTAGTCATGTCTTTTGGATTGACTAATGCTAATGTTGCTTTCATGGATATGATGAACCGTGTGTTTAAGAAATATTTTGATCAGTTCATTGTTGTCTTTATTGATGACATCCTCATCTATTCCAAAAGTCGTGAAGATCATGAGCGCCATTTGAAGCTGGTACTTCAAAGGCTTCGTTAAAACAAACTATATGCCAAGCTGAAGAAATGTGAGTTTTGGCTTGAGTAAGTAGTATTCCTTAGGCACGTGGTGTCAAAACATGGAGTATCTGTCGACCCGACGAAGATTGAAGCACTACAAAGTTAGGAACGACCAAAGTCAGTGACCGAAGTACGTAGCTTTCTGGGCTTAGCTGGTTACTATCGGAGATTCATGGAAGGGTTTTCTCGAATCGCTACTTCGTTAACTCAGCTGACTCGGAAAGATACAAAATTTGTATGGAGCGTGGAATGCGAGAAGAGTTTCCAAGAGCTCAAGAGGAGACTCATTTTGGCACATGTTCTTACAATACCATTTGGTTCAGATGGATTTGTTATCTACAGTGATGCTTCAGGAAAAGGGTTAGGATGTGTTTTCATGCAACATGGGATGGTCATAACCTATGCCTCCTGATAACTCAAAGAATATGAGAGGAATTGTCCTACTCATGATTTGGAGTTGGCAGCAGTCATTTTCGCATTGGAGATCTGGAGGCACTACCTGTATAGGGAGAAAGTGGAGATTTATACGGATCATAAAAGCCTCAAATATTTCTTCACTCAAAAGGAACTTAACATGTGGCAACGACATTGGCTCAAGTTGTTGAAAGATTATGACCATACTATTCAATATCATCCTGGAAAAGCGAACGTGGTAGCTGACGCGATGAGTAGAAGATCGTATGCTGGTACGAGTGCGATGTTGTTAACGCAAAGACCCATTTTGTACGACTTACAAAGGATGAAGATAGAGTTAAAGGCTCCAAGTACCCACGTACGTGATAATATCAAACATACGAGTAGAACCGACTTTAATCGATAAAGTTAAAGTTGCTCAAGCTACGGACCTGGAGTTGATGCGTATCAAGAAGAAAGTGAAAGAAGGTGTTATTCCAAAAGCTAGAATCGATGAAGTAGGAATACTTCGAGTCAACTCTAGACTTTGTGTTCCTAACGATTCTGACTTGAAACATAAAATTATGTTTGAGGCACACAACACACAGTTTGCAATCCATCCTGAGAGTACCAAAATGTATCATGATCTTCGAAATACATTTTGGTGGAGCAATATGAAGAGATAGATCGTGGAGTTTATCTCGAGGTGTTTAACTTGTCAACGTGTAAAGGTAAAGCATCAAGTGGAAAAGGGTCCATTGCAACCACTTGAGATTCCAAAATGGAAGTGGGAACACATTACCATGGATTTCTTTATAGGTCTTCCCAAGGTTTCTCAAGGCATAGATGTGATTTGGGTTATTGTTGATAGATTAACCAAGTCTACTTATTTCTTGCCTATATGGGAGACTTATTCTCTTGAACGTCTTGCTCGTATGTACGTGAATGAGATTGTAAGATTGCATGGCTTGCCAGTATCCATAGTTTTGGATCGTGACCCAAGATTCACTTCACGATTTTGGGTTAGCTTGCAAAAGGCTATGGGCAAGGACTTACGATTCAGTTCGGCATACCATCCTCAAACAGAAGAGCAATCAGAAAGGACTATTAAAACTCTTAAAGATATATTAAGACTATGTCTCCTAGATTTCAAAGGGAGTTGGGATAAGTACCTACCATTGGTTGAATTCTCCTACAACAACAGTTATCAGACAAGTATAGGTGTGGCTCCATTTGAAGCATCGTATGGACGAAAGTGTCGCTCTCCCGTATGTTGGGATGAGGTGGGAGAAGAAACATTGTTGGGACCAGAGTTGGTACGAATGACTACAGAGAAGATCCAAATGATCCGACAACGTATACAAACGGCATCAAAGTGTTATGAGGATTTTCATCGAATGGACGTTAAAACTGTTTAGGGATCATGTATTGTTACGTATTGCTCCATGGAAGAGATTTACAGGATTTGGGAAGAGAGGAAAGCTCAATCAATGATTTGTTGGTTCATTTGAGATTCTTGACCGAATAGGAAATGTGGCGTATAGACTCGCATTACCTCCAAGCATGTCTTGTGTTCATAATGTTTTTTACATTTCTATGCTTCGTAAATATGTGAAAGAACCTGGACCACATTATTGAGTTAGAACCAGACAAGATTGTCGAAGATTTAACGTACGAGGAGGTGCAGCTACTCCCTTAGCCAAAACCAACAATAACAACAGCAGCATCCCATTAGCCACTGCAGCAGACTGCAATCGACCAGCAGCAGACTACAGCAATTCCCCAAACCAGAACAGAGCATACAACATCACTCAATAGCCGGACAAGGAAACCATAAATCAGAAACCGATGACAAATTACAGATTACAGAGCAAGATGTTGATAGCATAACTTGGATTTAATTTTTTGAAACCGAGCATTTGTATGGAGACCACACTTAAGCAAGTGAATAATATCTTGGATAATGATCCGAGCAGGGATAGTTACTTGAGTGAAAATTCTAGCGTTCCGTTCTTGCTAAATCCTATAGACCACCACTGCAAAACCAAAATGCAGAAGACTGTTTAGAAATTTGGGGCAAGAGCTGTTAGTAATAAAATCGGTGATAGTAGTCCAGCTACGACTCAACCCTCTCCAACCACATCGCCTAAGGACCACAACCAAAATCTGAAAAGAATAACTACAGTGGAAAAATAAGTGATGAAAAGTTTCCCTATCGTTGGAACAGAGAACACATAGGGGATCAACCGTAAGACCAAAATTAAGAAGTCTATCCAGAGTACGAAGCCCATTATGGAATGCAAGCCATAGAAGAAAAGAGTGACGAGGAGGCACAATCTTATGCCACACTAAACTATACCACCCTACAGTCGTCCCAACACGGCGAATGGAACGCCATATGGTAGAAGCTTTCACGTCCTTAGCCGCAGTACCATCCCAGATAAGCTCATCCTGACAGTCCGAATTACAATTCCTAGTATGATCAAAAGAAGACCGAAACTCAATAACCTCGCAGTAATTGGAGCTAGGGAGGACCCAATCAGAATCATGAATAATACTACTAACAGAAGCAGTAGGCCCAAGACCCGAATTTACAATCAAGGGAGAGTGCACAGAGGAGGCCAAAGGATCCCCTAGCCAAGGATCAAACCAGAGACTAGTGTTAGCACCATTACCAATGCGAAATGATAGATATCTACGAGCTAGGCCCGTAATTTGAAGCACTTTTCTCCAAATCCAGGAGCAATCATTATGGATAGGGGTAGTCCAGAAATATTTATTCTTAAGATGAACTTTACGAACCAAAGAGGCCCAAATAGAAGTAGAAGAAGGATTGATGACTTTCCAAAGATGCAACATGATCATAGCTTTGTTCCAATCTTTAAGGTTCTTAATAGCGAGGCCCCCTTCCGAAACAGGGAGAGTGATCTTGTTCCAGGAAACCTTGGAACCATATTTCAGCATAGAAGGGCCCTTCCATAAAAATCTAGACATAGTAGATTGGAGGTCTTTTAAAGCAGCAACAGGGAGGATAAAGTGAGAAGACCAATAAGCTTGGGTGGTATAAATAACAGATTTTAGTAGCTGAAGTCTACCGGCATAGGACAAAAATCTGTTAGTCCACGAGCTTATTCTAGCTTTAACCTTTTCAAGCAGAGGTTGGCAATCCGCAATACTTAACTTGGAAGTGAGCAAGGGAACTCCCAGGAACTTAGCAGGAAATATCCCTAACTGGAAACCCAAAGCAAGGATAATGGAGTCCGCAGTTTCAGGAGGAACATGAGACAGGAAACACATACTCTTCGAAGCATTTGTGTATAAGCCCGAAAAGGAAGCAAATTTCTCAAGACACTGCTTAACTATCATTACCGAATTAAGGTCTCCATGGCAGAAAATAATGAGATCATCCGCGAAGCAAAGGTGAGAAAGAGAAATGGGAGCAGTTTTCCAGTGATGATGAAAAGCAGGAAACTTAGAAGCCTTCGCGAGCATGAATGAAAGGACCTCCATAACGATAATGAATAGATATGGATATAGCGGGTCGCCTTGCCTGAGACCTTTCGCCCCTTTAAAATAGCCACACAGAGCACCATTAACCTTCACAGAAAAACTTGTCGTAGTAATACAGGCCATAATCCAATACAAGAATTTGGGGGGAAACTTAAAGAGCTTAAGGGCTGCTAATAAGAAGTCCCAAGAAATAGAATCAAAAGCTTTCCTTAAGTCAATTTTCATAGCACATCTGGCCGGACCCAAAGGTCGGTGGTAGTTCCTGAATAATTCTTGAGCCAAGAGAATGTTGTCTCCTATTCTCCTTCCCGGAATAAAGGCCGATTGATTAGGAGAAATGAGATTCGGGAGGATACATTTAAGCCTAGCAGCAATAATCTTGGATATGCATTTATAAGTAGTATTGCAACAAGAGATGGGCCTATAATCATTCATAGAAGTGGGGTTAGAAATTTTTGGGACAAGAACAATCGCTGTAGAATTAGTACCACGAAGCAAACAGCCCTGCCGGAAGAAAGATTGAACAGCATTGGTAAAAACATTTCCAACAATGTCCCAGGTATGTATAAAGAAATTCACATTAAACCCATCCGGGCCAGGGCTTTTATTCTGCTTCATGTGCTTTAAAGTGCTCAGAATTTCATCATCGGAGACAACCCTTTCAAGTAACAAAGCTTGTTGAGGAGAAACACAGTTATGCTCTGCAGACTCCCAATCATGTAAAAAATGGTCATCCACAAGAGAAGGAGAACCTAAAAGGGATTTGAAGTAATCAACCGCAATACTTTGGACATCCACATGCCCATAAAATATTTCACCTTCTGAGTTCTCAATAGCCAAAATTTTATTCTGATTCCATCGGTTTTTAACTTGGTTATGAAAATAACCAGTATTCTTATCCCCTTCCTTAAGCCATTGGATTCTGGATTTTTGTTTTATCAATTTCTCTTCACAAATGAGAGCAGCCCACAAGCTAGAAGATTGGGTCTGCTGAAGATCAAGGAGACTAGAATCAGTAGGGTTAGAGGCAAGAGCTAGCTGAGTAGAGTGAAGACTCGCCCTTAAAAGCTCAACATTTGAAGCAAGTTTCCCATTAAGCTTGTTCAGATCAATCAAAGCCCTTTTCACCACTTTAAGCTTTCCTGCAAGGATTTGCAAGGGGTCACCAGAACATGGAGTACTCCAAGCCGCCTGCACTACGTCTTAAAAATTATCCAGCCCCGTCATAAAATTAAAGAATTGAAAAGGTTTAGGACTATAAGACAAGACCAAACCAGAATTGATAACTACTGGACAATGGTCAGAGAGCTCCCGGGGAGTAAAGTTAGCTAAAGAATTAGGATAAGAATCCAGCCAGAGATTATTGACCAAAGCTCTATCAAGTTTCTTGTAAGTAGGATTCGATACTTGAGAATCCCACCAAGTGAGATGAGGACCAACAGCCCTCAGATTAACCAAATGCAAGTCATTGAGCCAATCCTTGAAATCCTGCATCCCATAATCCCACAAACTAGCCCCTCCATCAATTTCAGAAAGAGATTGAACAACATTGAAGTCCCCCAGAAGAGTCCAAGGTTTATCAATATATGCAGCAAGCGCCCTTATGTCATTCCACAAAGCTTTACGTTCAGCCGGGGTATTAAGCCCATAAATAATGGTAACAAAGGAATGGAAGTCAACACTGACAGAGGAAATATAACAGTGAATAAATTGAGAAGACTTAGAAATAATATTAACATTCCAAAGAATTGGATCCCAACCAACCCAAATACGACCATTAGCATGATGCTCATAGTTAAAATGCCATTGCCAATTCCTGCAAATAGCTTTAGAAATTGAATTAGCTTTATGACACTTGACCCTGGTTTCAACTAGGCCGACAAAAGAGAGACTATGCTTACTAATAATAGCACGAACACTATCCTGCTTAGGAGACATATTTACACATCTAATATTCATAGAGCAAAAATTTAACATAATAAATTTAAAAATGTCCCGCTGGGGAGTTATTGCTCCCCCCTCCCTTGATCTTTTTCTTAGAAGCTTGTATAACATCCAGAGATAATCTTGCTTTATGCTTTAGATCCTTGACCTCCTTCTCATCAATTTGTTTCAGCTTATCCACAAGAGGATTAGGAATAGGAGTAATATCAGTGTCAGAATAGCTATCACAAATGCCTCCATCCAAAGGAGATATAGGCTTAAAAGGATTAGGGCATGGTCCAACTGAGGATGGCAAAGATCCCTTGAGTACAGATGGGCCAACTTGAGGCTTTGGACCTTTAGTGACTATAGTCCAACACTCAGAATCCCCAACAGGAGGAGTATCGGTAGCAATGAGATCCTCTAATGATCCAGAAGCCTCAAACTCAGGGGTTAGAGAAGGGGCTTTGGGAATCCATTTATAGTTTGCATTTGGACACCGAACAAAAGAATGCCCGAAAGACAGACAATGCGAACATAATTGAGGCCTATTTTGATATTCAACTTTAACCACCACAACTTTCTCCACTTTTGATTCCTCATCTAGAACAACGACATCCAGGCAAGGAGGGAAGGTAGAAGAGGAGGATATTTCAACACACATCCTAGCAAAGTTCATAGGTTCTAGTTTTTCAGTAACCTTATCCACAGATAGCGGCTTGCCAATACCGCTAGCAATATAGCTCAACCCAGGAGCCGAGAGATATGACATAGGGACATTATGAAATATGACCCAAATCGGGGCTTGAGTACAAGCTTCAGACTGAAAATCCATTCCCTCTTTCCAACGTTTATGACACAAAAACTTGTTAGAAATATACCACGGACCCAAGGCAAGAACATTGTCACGTTCCTCATGGGAAGAGAACTTGAAGATAAACAGTCCTTTATCCTGGAGGAACACCTTTTGTAACCCAAACTTATCCCACAGTTTATGAACACTATCTTCCACAAGCTTGAAAGGAAGCCTAGAATGGATAAAACTACCAACAAGACAAGAGCTCCAAAGTTTATTGCCTAACTGAAGGACCTCGGAGGGAGGCTTAATAAGGATAGAATCGTTTTCAATAACAGGAGGAGTAGGGGGAAGAAATTCTAGAACCAGACCTGGTTTAGGAAAGTCCTGGGCCACGACTGAGCTCCAAGATTTCTTCACTACACTAGGAGAGCCCGAATGCCCAGCTAAGCCAGCCCCAACAGCAACTGTAACAATATTCTCCATAAACTTAGCAGACTTAGGCGAACCAGTCCCAACAGCAGCTACAACACCAGCAACTGAGACGAACAGGGCAGCTCCCCTTCTCCTAACCCGGCCTCAGCTGACTTGTGAGAGCCAACACCCACACCTGAACCCATTGGCAACATTCCAGAACAGCCTTCTCTCACAGGACATATATCAAACATATTAAGCTCATTAACCTGACGAATATGCCGACCCCCATTAGCGAACTCAGCAACCTCCTGGATATTAAACCCCTTAGAGAGTATAAAGTCCAGAAGAGTATTACTCTTCTTACGCTCATCTGCTGCTTCTACATAACCTCGACTAGAAAAGTGCTGAGCAGCACTAAAAATCTCCTTCAAAGCTGAACCGTGTTTAAGCCCTAAGCTTGCTTCAATCTCACTATTAGCATCTGAATCATCAGATTCAACCAGAACATTGCAAGGGTTAACGTCAGACTCAGCCATAACCGGCTCAACCAATAGAGAAAGAGGACGAAAATCTGCCCCAAGACCAGGCCTGAAGGCCGAACCAGCCATTAAAGCATACCCAACCGAGGTCTCTGAGCTAGGGATAGAAACCCCCAAATCTGAAGAGCTAACCCTAGAGGAACTACTCAAGGAGTTTCCCCCCGAGAGGTGGGAGTAATCCACCATAGAACCAGGAACCGCACAAAGGAATGATAGGAGGGAAGAAAAATGAAGAACAAGAAAGAAGAGAGAAGGCAGAGAATGAAATCTAGAGATAGAAAACTACATGGTGCCAAATATTGCTAAACTCTCCTTTTCCTAAGTTGTTATTGTTATGCAAGGTCTTTAACCTTAATTTATTGTTGAACAAGTTAATTAATCTTTGCTTACTCATTCCAAGCAAGATTCTTTGGTCATTCAAAGTATGTAATTTATTGTAAGCATTATCTTGTTACAAAGTGTTTGTTCAGCTATGAATTATTGTTGTTTGATCTTTGATCACCAATGTCATTGTACAATCTTATATTGTTGTACCAAACTCTTTGTTGACTAGCGATCCTTCTATTGATTCAACTAATCATGTGACGCCCCCAAAATAGGGGTACATCACCCATCTTGAGTCGCCAAATACATGGTACAAAATTCAAATACAACTTCATAATACAACTGTTGTGTAAAATACGACAAAACATAAACTGAAAGTTTTAAATACGAATATTGTCTTCTAGACAGTATTCAACTCAAATGGAGTCCTCAATACATTTATTATCACACTATTTCATAGAATAGAGAGGACTAATAATGCTATCATCTGGACCTGTCACTCCATTCCCCGACTAGTCCTAGTTACGTTCTCATTTCCTGAAGAGGACATTGAAAGTAAAAGGGTGAGCTAGACTAGACCAGTAAGAAATATTATGACTAAGATAATGTAGAATAATTTATCGTTAGCCTTCAACAGTGTTAAACTGATAAAATATAACAAACATCAAGTTTAACTGCAGTGGAACAATCAATCCATTAGAAGAGTCAAGTAGAGCATAAAATCTACTATCTTCTATGATTTAAAAGGTTTTTCATCACTTTTATCGCTGAGACTCAGCTTAATAAATAATCCACATCATCGAATCACCCACTACACCAAAAATGGCCTCTAGCAAAGGAATTTTTGTGAAGTAATTTATTCCTTCACATGAGGAGTTAGTTAGTGAAGGAACAGTGAAGGAAAAAAGTATATTGACAATATAGTTATTAGCGAAAGAAACATCCTTCACAATTTATATTTTTTTCCTCGCAAAATTGGGGCGATAGAAAGATTTTTGGAGCCAATTTATGATGAAAATTTGCGAGGAAAAAATATATTTAGTGAAGGAATTATTACTCACTATATATCATTATTCAGAAGTTTTTTGCGAGGGATAAAATTTGTCGGTATCTTGTTCTAAATAATTTTTTTTAATTAATTGTGGTGAATATAAATACCTTAAATTATTTATAATAGTAAATTTAATTTTAATAACAGTTTTTAAGTAACTTATAATATCAACTATTTATTTTAATAAACTATAAAGTAAATAAATTTACACTATGTTAAACTTTAAAATTTCTCCATAAAAGTTTATTTTTATGATCATAATTAAATAAAGTTAAAGTTAAATTTATAAAAATAACATTAAATAATCCAAAAGACTTTAAATTTTATTTTAAGTATATAATATTAATCCAAAAAAGTCTTTTGGAGATTAATTTAAAGTAACTTTATTTTTTGGTATTGTATTTAATATTCAGTTAAATAACAATTTGGGAGGGCTTTAATTAAGAAAGACTTTTGGATTATTTAATTTAATTTTTAGTTAGTTTGGTATTAAGCCATAAGAAAAAATCAAAAAAAACTTAACTTTATTTATTTGAAGCAGAGTACTGTGCTTGTTTCTAAAGAAAAAAAATGAAGACTACAGTAGTGTGCGTAGTGTGCGTGACTCGTACAAGAAATGGAAGCCAGCGATCGGGATAGAGTGTGTGACTCGTACGAGAAAGGGAAGCCATCGATCGAGATAGGAAGCAAGCCGGATCAAGCCAGATCAAGGTTTCGCTTAATCTTTTGCCAAAATTGAAGTTTCAACGAGATAGATGCTAGGTCTCTCAATTTGGTTTCCCTCTCTTCCTTAGCCATAGTTTAGGCGGGAGAAATAAAATTAGTGCAAATTTTTTTCGCAATTAGCGATATCGAGATTTGATTGTGTGAATAATGTTTTGTACGAGTAAAGGGATTATCATTAATCCTAAAATTTTACCCCAAACTTCATCTTTGCATCTTCAAATCTGCACCTTTTGTCTCAATTGCAGAAGCCCTGACTTCGAAGACCCAAAGATTCGTCAATTTGTCCGAAGGTATTTTTTCCAACAACTTTGTTCATCCGTATTCCATTAGTTGTTGTAATGATTCATATATACAAACACATGTATGTATGTGTGTATTTGTTTATGTAAGAGACGCTATTATTATACTTTTTGATGTCTTATTTTTCCTTTTATGGTGCATTATGTATATAGTAGTGTAGTCGAATTTTTTTACAAGATTTACAGATCTTCAGTTTAACTTGTCCACTACTAAAAGTTTTATGGTTCGTCGCATTCAAAGACATATCTGTTTTTCTGTTTTCCTCTCAATTTTGTCATTCAGTTGTTGACTCTGTTTCTTTCACGACCTACACAACTTTGTCGTGGACATTTCACATTTTCTATGATAAGGTAGTGCTATTACAAAATTTCTCCCTTTTAGACTTGTATGAATATTGGTGTTATATTGTGTGCTGGCCTCCTCACGCTGTGATCAGTATAAACTGTGATTGGACCATGTTAGTGGGGATTAACATTGTTGGCTATTAGAACTTGTACATACAGATATTAAAAGTTTTGATAACTTGGATTTAAGCTTTTAACTGGTATCAATGACTACTTTGTATTGCTTTTTCTTCATTGCTTATGAAAAGAAAAAAGAAAAGAGCACTTTCATTTATTCTTTCCTGAACAGATAGATTGATACACAAAAAGGATTTTTTTCCCTTCCTTATTCACAAACAATTTTGAAAACTTTTTCCTAGCTTCTCTTGATATTTCAGGATGGATCACATTCTAATTTGAGTGCCTAATTTATGACTTGATTTTAAATTCACTACTGCCGTGGGTAAGAAAGAATTAAGGAGCAAAAGAAATATACAACTAGTTATAGTACATTGGATGTCTCTCTCTTTTTTTTTAGAAATAAGCGTTGTCCTTCATGTACTACGTACTATTTTCTCTTCCTTTTCAAACTAATTGTCTGCATGTCATTCTCTTAATAGTTGTGCGGTAAATAACTATACTACAATTTATATATTTAGTTGGTCTCGAAATGCATGTTTTTATTCTAGTAGTGGATAAGCTATGATATAGTTGCATCTTGCTTCCACAAACAAACATAATCTATACATTCTATAGATGATATATGTAACAAAGTCGTGCCGGCACAACGATACTATACGTTAGCCTTGGAACACCCTGTGTAAACAGAGTATAGTTTCTCAGTAACTGCCTTTTGATATATCATTATTGTGGATAGTTAAAATTTTCTGTCATTGTGATAGGATCAGTATAAATTGTGATTGGACCATGTTAGTGGGGATTAACATTGTTGGCTATTGAACTTGAACATACATATATTAAGAGTTTTGAGTAGCATTCCATTAATAACTTGGATTTAAGCTTTTGGCTGATATAGAACCGATTTTTATAAAATCACTGATGGTATTGAAGTTACTTAAATTTTGTAATGCAATTTTAGTTTTGAATTTTGATATTCATTTGGCTTATGATTTTTTATTGTTTTTTAATTCCCAACTCGAATAATGTTTTTATGTATGGAGGTATAGCAGAGAGACTAGCTAACAAATTTGATCAATTCAAACTCTCCGATCAGTGTAATTTCTTTTTCCTTTATCTTTTGGTAAGGAAAGAGGTAGAAGTTTTATGGTTATATGCATCAATCATGTCATTGCACAAATTTGGAATCGCATGATAGTTTTATATACCATGATCCCCTTGACAAAAGCACGATGTTCTCTAGGAATCCCATATAGCAAAAATAGATCATGAATTATGGTGTATAATAGTACCCCAACTACTTCCCCATTTCTAATCAAATTTTCACCAACATAACCCACATCTCACTGTTGTTTCTTTAATTTGTCAATGTTTTGAATTATTGGGACAAGAAAATTTTAACTCAATCTGAATAGTAATATACTGAAAATTCTGATTGTCTGAATTTACTATCTAAGTTGCATATGCTTTGGCGGTTTGTCTAACTTTGAATTAGTACAGGGTAAATTACTTGTAAAGTATTCCTTCAACAGTTATGATGGAGCTATTTTCTGTTTATTATTGACCATAATTATTTAAGTTGCATATGCTTTGATGGTTTGTCAAAATTTGAACTAGTACAAGATAAATTACTTGTCTATTTTCTGTTTATTATTTACCATAAATTACTAAGAATGCAAATGGATTTGAATAGTCTCTTAAATAATATTATAATTCTCTATGCATTCTTTACTAAGAATGCAAATGGATTTGAATAGTCTCTTAAATAACATTATAATTCGCTATGTGGTGATATAGTACTTGATGCTATGGGTCATGGATTTTATCAACAAATTGATAATGATCTCCATGATGATATTGTCGAGGAAGAACCTACTGTAAGTGTAAAAGAGTTTTACCAAATGCTAAAAGATACTGAAGTCCCATTATATAGTGGTCATGAGAAGCATAGTAAATTGTATGTTGTTATTAAGTTGTTGCACTTCAAGTCTGAGAGTGGATGTAGTGAGAAACACTTTAACGACTTGTTAACACTTATTAAAGGGTACTTGCTGGAGGATGATGAGTTTCCGGGATCTTACTACTTGGCAAAAAAAATGGTTAGAGGACTAGGTTTGGGGTATGATTTATAGATGCATGTAGAGAAGATTGTATGTTGTATTGCGGGGAAAATAAGGAAAAACAAAAGTGTTTGACTTGTGGTCTCCCAAGGTATCAGCCTAACAGCGGAGGTAAGGGGAAGAATATACAATGGAAGGTCTTGCGATACTTTCCTATTGCACAAAGACTTCCAAAGGTTATATATGTCAATAAAGACCTCCGAACACATGAGATGGCATAGTACCCAAACCAAAGTTCCCGGTGAATTGAGACACCCTGTAGATGGAGAAGCCTGGAAAAACATTGATGCTACACACCCATCTTTTGCAAAATAATATAGAAATGTAAGGCTAGGACTCGCCACCAATGGTTTCACTCCATTTGACCTATCAAGCACACCACACTCTACTTGGCCTGTAATTCTTGTTCCTTATAACCTCCCACCATGGATGTGTATGAAGGATGCATACATGTTTTTGTCGTTACTCATTCCTGGTCCTCAAAGCCCGAGTAAAGACATCGATGTATACTTGAGACCGTTGATAGATGAGTTGAAAATGTTGTGGGAGACGAGAGTTCTCACCTATGATGCATCTTCTAAACATAATTTTCAAATGAGAGTTGCAGTCATGTGGACTATCAACGACTTTCCTGCATATGGTATGATGGAAGGATGGAGCACACACGAAAAGATGGCCTGTCCAGTGTGTAAGGATGGAACTAAAGCTATTCGTTTAATTTATAGTGCATAACAAAGCTTTTTTGGATCACATCGTAGGCTTTCTACCGATTCAACACAGATTTTGAAGACACAAAGATAATGCTCATAGAGACCAAGAAAAATGTGTTGAACCGATTCGATTATCTGGAGAAATGGTAAAGGCATGGTTAGATCAATTGAAGTTTCCACCTACCAGAAAGGTTTATAAGGATCATAGAGCTGAAGGGTTTGGTGAATCCCATAATTAGACCAAACGAAGTATTTTCTTTGAGTTACCGTATTGGAGTACACTCATGCTCTGACACAATTTAAATGTGATGCATATTGTGAAAAATGTGTTTGATAATGTCTTTAATACGGTGATGGGTGTGAAGTCTAAGACTAAAGACCACATTAAAGGATGAAAAGATATGGAAGAAATGGGCATTCATAATGACTTGTATCCTGTGCTGAGTAAAAATGGTATTAAAGTGATCATGCCAAAAGCAGCCTTTACATTGAACAAAGTGCAAGTAAGACAAGTTTGTTAGTGGGTGAAAGAATTAAAGCTCCCTGATGGATATGGCTCTAACATATCTCAGTGTTGTTACCTCAAAGATAGTAGATTCTATGGGTTAAAGAGTCATGATTGTCATATATTCATGCTACGATTAATTCCAATTGCTTTCCATGATTTATTGCCTCCTAAAATCATTGATGTTTTGTCAGAACTTAGTCATTTCTTTCGTGACTTATGCTCAACGGTACTACGGGAGAGTGATATGGATGTACTTGACAATAAAATTGTTTTGACAATTTGCAAGTTTGAAAAGATCTTTCCCCCATCATTCTTTGATTGTATGGAGCATTTACCTATTCATTTGGCTTATGAAGCAAAGATAGGTGGGCCAGTGCAATAACGATGGATGTATCCATTTGAGAGGTATTATTTTTATTTTTCTTTTTCTTTTTTCACGATAATCAAAAGACTAATAATTTTACTCACTTTTTTCAAATAACATCATATGTTTATTTTTATTTTTATAAAAAAATCAGATGTATGCGCCGCGTAAAGAAGAAGGTTACTAATAAAGCTCATGTGGAGGGTTCAATTGCGGAGGCATACATCATTGAGGAGCTCGTAAACTTTTGCTCTCTCTATTTTGAGGTTGACAAAGAAACAAAACATAATCGTGTTAGTCGTCATGAAGATATTGGAGAAGTAGATTGTGAAAACCTTTCTATCTACAAAAATGTTGGTCATGCTATCTCTGGGAGTACACAACGAGATTTAACTGACGAGGAGTATCAAGTTGCAACATTATATACTCTTATGAATTGTATAGAGGTCGGACCATTCATCAAGTAATTTTGGCATTTTATAATCTTTGTATTAGAAATATAGAAATATATATATATATATATATATATATATATATACACACACACACATAAATATGCATACACATTCCAATTATTTGCATTAAGATGGTAATATATACGCAGGGAGTTTGATGAAAAACTTTTGGCATCTAATCCTAATATATCTGAGAAACAAAGGGTAGAGTTGCAGTACAAATATTTCATCAAGTGGTTTAATAAACGTGTAAGAACATATGGTGCTTTTTATTGTATCAATGTAAAATATGGTTGGCACAAAAAAATTATTCATATCATATAATAATAGCAGTCTACTGTATTTATAGGTACTCGATGATAACAACACCAATGAAAGTTTAAGAAGACTAGCTCGTGGCCCTGGTAAAATAGTTAATGTGTATAAGGGATTCGTTATCAATGGTTTTAGATTCCACACGAGTGTTGTAGCAGCTAATAGAAAAACCCAAAGCGATGGTATTATGGTGAAATGTAGTTTTTGTAATAACTCCGGTCAAGATTATTACGAGATCTTATCAGAGATTGTTGAATTGCAATACTTTACAAAAAAAGTTGTAATGTTTAAATGCAACTGGTTTGATACTCAGAAGGACAAGGGTTTTCGCGTGATTGGAAATGGATTGATAAAAGTTAATATAAAGTCAAGGCTAAACTCATATGATCCATTCATCCTAGCAGTACAAGCCACACAAGTTATTTATGTGAAAGGCGTTACAAAGAAAGATCCCAATTGGTACACCGTTATTAAAACTAAGGCTCGTACAGATTATGACATCCTTAAAAATACAAGAATTGATGCTTATCAAGAGGATGATAATGGTTCTGTAGTGCCTAACCAAAACTCAGATGATTTGTTTAATGTAGATCTACATGTTGCGGGTGATCCCGGGGAAGAAGTGGATCTGAATGATGAAAATGAAGAAATTGAATAAGAAGAAGAGCAATATGATACCGAAGAAGAAGATGAAAATGAATACGAAGATTAGATATATCTATTTTTTTGTTCAACTTTTTCTTAATTGTAATTGATTTTATTAGCAATGACGCATTTTGTTTTTTTTATTAATCGATTTTATCATATTAGCCTATTAGGTTACTTACTTATAATTTGTTTGCTTATCTGGTATTTATATTTTTGTTACTTAGTAAGCTTTATATTTATACTTTAGTTGAATAACTATCATTTTGTTATCTATAACTTGAGGGGTATTATCAGGTTCCATGGAAATAAGGTCCACTTTAAAGACGCCGTTAGTCATCCGACCAGGGAAATATACATCTATTAGTGTCTTCTTGATTGACAGCTTAATATTCTAATTTAGCTTTGACTGACAAGCCCTATTTTAATTTAACTTTTGTTAAATCTTATATCATATTATTGCAGGCAACTATACTCGATGATTCGCAGACCCAATATAGGCCATCGAGGTGCCAGCAGTTTTGGCAAAGTATATGGTCATGACAAGTTGATTTCTCATTCAGCTTCTCAAGCAGATGTTCATATAGATCATGTCAGTCCCCCTCCCTCTCCCCCTCCCCCTCCCCCTCCTCCCCTCCTCACTCCCCCTCCCCCCTCCCCCCCCCCCTCCTCCCCATCATCATCATCATCATCATCATGTGATTCCTCTTGAGGTACCTGTTATAGAGCCCCATAGTTCAAGCGATGTAACGCATGAGATGCAGTCCGAGTCTGTACATGATAATATTGTTACTCGTACCGTAGATGTTGCTAAACCTCATCGTTTAAGAGGTGTAACCCGTGGGATTCAGGTTGAGAATGATCTAGAGTTACGACCACTATATTTGATTAGCGATAATAGGTATTTCTGTTAAGAATATTAATTAGCTCAAACACACATTATTAATTTTAAAAATGTTTAATTGTTCTAATGTATATTTTGCTTTTATAGCTTCATTACTGAGAAGGCTCGAAATAAGTGTGGGCCTATTTTGAAAAGCCATATAAATGAGCCTTAGGTACTTTGGAAATAACTGTCTGAAGATGTTTTTGAAGGTTGTTGGGAGGATTTTTCTGTAAGTACAAGTTTTTATTTTTCCTTTCTAATTTGGTGATTATTTTATCAAGAAAACATCGTCAAGAATTGCTTATGATTTTAAAAATAAACCTCAACCAGAAAATATATTATGTGATATATTATGTGAACACCGATGTAACTGTTAGTGTAACTGTAACTGTTAGTGTTAACGGTAACTGTTAGTGTTAACTGGACTGATAGTAACTGTTTGTGTTAACTGGACTGATAGTAACTGTTTGTGTTAACTAGACTGATAAGCTCTTTCGAATAGGCATTACTCTCTTAAAAGATAGCATCCCATGTGCTGATATGTTAGTTTTCTCTCTGTGAATTGAGACTATCTGCTACTATCAGCTAAGCGAAGCATAGCGCTAACTTTATTTTCTTGGACACAGTTCATAAGAAAAGTTATTTAATTTTAAGAGTCAGAAATATGTCTCTACATTTGTAAATTCTATACCTGATTATGATGATTTTGAGTGCATAATGCATTTTCTGCTGATATATGGTTGTTATGCAAGATGATTTTACTCGGTCTATAACTTTTCACAATATTAGATTTTAATTGACCAGTAAGTCACATTACAGGTATAATCATTCTTACGAAATCCTAAAGCTTGAGGTTCAGACATTTACTGCATTTTCTGATGTTTTCTATTCGATGTTTTTGATTATTATGGTTGCATGCATTTATGAAATTATCATATCATGTTTTAGGATGTTTACAAGTCTTGAAATCATCATATCATGTTTCAGGATGTTTAATAATAGGTTCTTTTTAACTTTGCCATACTTGTATCTACTATTTGTGTAGCGAATCGCATTTTCCCTGAGTAAATAAAATAAGAATTTAATGGAATACATTTTAATTAGACTGTATTTAATGTATTTTTGGTAAATATTAGGGTAATTTATGTTTATAACTTTTGTTTTGACAGAGAAGATTTTTAGTAAAGTGTAGTATAATATTTTATATGTACTGTGTGCTTTATTTTCGGTAGCTATAAAATATATGTATTTACTATTTAGTATACTGGTACTTTATGAGTATCTAAATAGTAATAACCTTACTAAGCTAAGGTTGGATTACATAAAAGAAAAGAGTTAACAAGTGGCTAACCATCCAGCCAGGTGTATACACTATAAAGGAGGAGCTGGCATTTAATTAGAAATCTAGCCTAAACAACTCAGTTAGCCTAAAGAATTTCATGTTTTTCTATTTGGTATAGATATGTGCTTATCAAAAGAATTGCATGTTATAAAGAAAATAAACTAATTAGATTATCAATTACTTGATTATACATGCGTGTAACTGTGTAATTGACTGCTATGAATTGAATTTAGGCACAAGGGGATAAGTGGTTGTGGAGTAATAAGGAGAATAATATGGGTTTATGATATAAACCATATAGCTTTGAATATGGCAATACAGAATTGTGCACACCACATGCTTGACAGAAGTCCTAAGTGGACTATTTTAGATAAAAGTCAGTTATTTGGCAAAACAAAGGATTTGAATGACTGAACATCTTATATATGGATAAATAAAGAGTTTAAAAATATAAAATGATAAAGAGCTCTAAAATTCAAGCCAAAAATAGTGTGAAATTAATGGTTCAGCTGCTACCCACGGTAGTAGCAGTCATATGCATCAGTTGAGGCTCCATTTGAGCTCTAGTTTGGTAAACATTAAACTACTAAATATGTTGTGTAGTACTTCTCTACAATACGAATAAATATGATTCATGTAATACCAAACCCTTAGCAAAGAAGGGTCAAGAATAGAGGGAAATAGTTGCTGCCCAGTGGCAGCAGCGTGTCACAGCAGCGGCTGGGCTGGGAGTTCTCCTTTGAGATCTCAGCCAGTATAGTTAGAATGTTTAAATGTGTTGTTTTGCAATTTATCTAAACAGGGGAGTATGTTATCTATTTTATTTCAAAAAACGGTAGCATATTAGAAGCCATGAATTGAACTTTAGAAAGGGCGGTATGAGGAGTTAAAAGAAAGGAGTTGCTGCCATTGGCAGTAGCAGTTTTCATTACATAATAACAATGGTTGTTTTGGAAAGTATTGCGGTGGATGTTGATTAATACATTGGGAGTTAATTTTGTGCATGAAAGGGATGGTCAAAGGCTGTTTTCTATGGGCAGCAGTAGTGAACAATAGTTGACTGCTAGCTACTGTTTTAGCACTGAGAATGAGCTTGTTAATCCATGTTCTTGGGTTGTGGAGGATTTTTTATGTTCTAGTCCATGGCTCAAATGAAAGTTTTTATGCTAACAACTTTATCCATATTGTTATTATAATTAATCAAGTTATAACATTAATATTTATTGCTTTATTTCTTTTCTTTAATACTTTCTCAGGCTTGCTTTCGGTTTCGCGAAGGAGAAAATGTGAAAGTGAAGGAGGTCTTTCGTAACCATTATAAAAGAATTTATTCAAAATGGTTAAGCGTTGCAAGACGTGAAGCTCATAAGAAGGCTCATACAGATGAGATGTGTGATCCCTTGAAACCATATAATCCAAGTTGACATTCACAACAAGTGTGGACAGAGATGATTGATGTGTGGAAGGAGCAAGCCTGGAAATTAAGGAGTGCAACGTTGAAAAATAATCGAGCAAAATTGACATTAGGTCACACTGGTGGTTCTGCACCATTTTCTAAGCATATGATGGATTTGACAATGGCTAATAAAAGAGCTCCAACTTTGATAGAGGTATGGGATAGGACCCACAAGAAGGAACGGGGTAATGGAGTTTATATAAACTCCCGTGCTAAGGAGATTGCAGTAATTCCTTTTTTTATTAGCTTCTGATATAGATTATAAGATTACATGATTTTGTTTTTCATTCAAATCAATGATTAATTTTTTTATTAGCTTCTGATATGATGATTTTGTTTTTCATTCAAATCAATAATATAGATTATAAGATTACCTAGGCTTGAGGCCCATCTAGGTGCAAGGTTGACACCTCACCTTACTTAAGTCCTAGAAGCTTCAGTGAGGCACACACTTTAGGGGCCTAGGTGCACGATGCTAAACTCGTGATCAATATGTTAAACTAGATGAACTTGTTTCTAGGTATTTCTTTATTGGGTACTAGATGTTAAACTAGTTATTTTTGTACTGTGTTCTTAGCATTCAGGTTTAGCCTTGTTATAGTTGTAGTTGTTACAGGTTTTATGTCTTGTTTTCTTTCACTTTTACCTTGTTTATATGAGATTTTGCACTTACATAGTATGATATGATAGTTCCAGCTGAAGTCCATGGTACCAGCTTGATCAACATTTCAATGCTTCCAAATAGGAATGATCTCTTTGATTGGATGCCCGAACCTACAAACAAAACCCAAAGTTCAATACAAGATACTACTTCTGTGCATGCATGCCATAAACTCATCCACACATACCTTATAATTGATATGCATTTTTGTGACTTGTAAATGTATTTAATGTACATATTTAACTCTTGTACATGTTTTAGATTTTAGACAGAATATGGTAGTGAGGTTGGCGGTCCTGTAGAGGATGGTACACCAAAGGAAGATGACTTGGCTATTTGGATTGAGAAAACTGGTAGGATTAAAAAAACATAGGATACTTGGTTTTCCAGGATATCGCGCACGAGACGTGCTCGGTACTCCTCTAATAGTGCCGCTGAGTATAGGTTATTATTCACCGCAATAATCTACTGATCCTAAGGAATTGGAGAATATAATTGACAAGATTGTCCTCCGTGGATTGGGTATAAAGTCTATGGATGATGCCTCTACCAATGATAGTACACCACAACCGTCCATTGGTATAGATATTACTGAACATGTAACTAAATTGGTAGAGAAGAAGTTTACCAACTTCCTTCAAACATTTACCAACTATGATTCACTTGAGGTATTTACTAATAACTATATTTTTGTCTTTGTCCTTCATTAATCTCTTTCTATCTATTAATTTAAGTTCACCAGGTTTATTTTTTCTTATTCCTCACCTTGTTGGAATTGAATTTTTGTGTTTCTTTTGCAGGAGGAACTTTATAGGCCCAACCTTGATTTCATAAAAGAAAATGATGATGAAGTGGACCTAACATGATGTACACTTCATTATTTCTAGCTCGTTATTTTTTTAGTTTTCTTATGTTAGTTATTAAATATTGTAAGTAATATAATCCTTGGGAGATCAAGATACAAAAACAAATTTTGTACTTATTGTGACTTGAGCATTATCTATTTATATATGGAGTATTAGTTTTAATTTTTGTCTCTTTATCAAGTTTATCAATTAGTTTGATGCATGTATATATGACATGATTTATATTAACTTGAAATATTAAATTTAATATTTAGTATAACATTTAATAATAATAATAATAAATATGAAATCAGTGATTTGAAAATTAATTATAATTTGCAATGAATTTTGATTATTTATCAATTAAATTTATTTTTACAAATTTATAATTTGTGAAGAATTTTACTTGAAAAATGGATTTTAATGAAGGATTATTTTCCTCACTAATTATTTTCTAGTTAATTAGTTAGTCATCAATGAAGGATTATTTCCCTCACTAATTTGAAGATACATTCTCAATTTATAATTAGTGAAGGAATATTTTCTCTCATTAAATAATTTTGTTCTTCACAATATATTATTTGTGAGGGAATAAAGTTATTCACTAATTTTAAATAGTCCTTCTTAAAATATTATTTGTGAAGGAAATCATTCTTTCACTAAATAACAATATTCTATTACTAAATACAATTTGTGAAGGAATAAGTTATTCACAATATATCCTTCACAAAAAAACATTTAGTTACTACTTAACGAAGGATACCTAATTGCGAGGAGGTCTAATGCGAGAACTCGTGTGAAGGTAATATTTCTTCGCAATAAATCACTTGTGAGAGATATAGGGCCTCTAGTGAAGGATTTGTCCTTCAGTAGAGGCCATTTTTGGTGTAGTGACCCCTGCACTACGGTCAAGAATATTCTTTAGTATCACGACCACAAATTATCCATGCACTACGGGCCAAGGATATTCGTGTATTCATCAACGGTCATGATCATGCCAACAACTGTCCATCAATGCACTACAGGCCAATGAGGACTTTTACCACATCATTTGTAACATTACAGTCATGATTATACCGAATAATCCCTGGTCATAATCATACTAAGTCCATCTATGCACTACAGGCCAGATATGACTTTCAACATAATATAAACATGAGGATGATGACAATGATATAAGAATTCAATAAAACAAGGTCAAGGATAAATTTTTTAAGATTTATAATTTAATTTATCCAGAAATCAATAACGTCCAAATTGTCAACATGATACTTCTTTGTGGAGTAAAATTCAAGAATAATATTGTACCAAAAAAATTTTGAACTGAAAATGAATTAATTTTTATCATGAATAGTACCCCGGGTGAATAGTACTCGAGTCAATAGTATCCCGTAATACTCCGGTATGAAAAAGTTAAAACTTATCAAGAATGCTCAGAATAATATTTCTATGAAAAAATACTGGATGAAGCGCAAATATCAAGGATATTCTACAAATTTCATGGAGTGTAGAAGCCAAAATTTTAACAGATGAGTGTAGAATTTGAAATCTGAAACGAAATAATATTACTTACATACTACAGAGTATGGAAGAAAATATTATTTCAAGCGAATATTGAACAAAAATAACATCCCTTACCTTGAAAAGAAGAGTATTCTAACTGATATAGCGGATATATTCTTGAAGAAAATTTTTACTATTTTCTACGCTAAAAGCTCTCTAAAACACGAAAGAAATACGCTCAATATTATAGAAGAAGAATTCTCTGATTCTCGTTTGATTTTCAATTGTAACTTAAGTGCCTATTTATAGGAAAATGCTAGAACGCCATAGGAGACTAACTTAATAAAATAATATTAAAAAAATTTTATACGCACGTGTATTTGAAAATTTTCAGCCACCACAAGTCGGGCCCATAAAAATCAGCCACCTTTCTAAACAACCAAAAGTGGGGCCCACCCATATTTTTAATAAAAATATTTTAATTTCCAAAACTTCAATAATTCATATAAATAGCCCTTTTATCAGAAAAATACGAATTTATGTTCATTCCACACGAAATCAAATTTTCTACAACTTTGCAGAAGAAAGTTTTTCCAAATTTGAAACAGAAAATATCTGAAATCCACAAACGGATGATTTACAACACCTCATAAAATTCATAACAAATCATACGTTAATTTTTAACGGTTCAAAATTTGTGGACATATACTCAACTTATATATGTATAACATATCCAAAAATCACAACGACCCAACTGCCGGATCAAAATTATAACTCACGCAATAGAGCTTTAAGAACACCAATTTGATTTTTAATACCTCAAATCCGACAAAATACTGATAAAACACCTCAACATTAACTCCTTTATTTATAACCACATAAAATAAATATTTTTCTATCTATCATTTATGTCCACATAAAATAAATATTTCCTTATCATATAAGTCAATAATTAATTATTCACAAATAATATTATAGAATCACAATAATGACAACCAGGCCGTTCCCAGGAAAGAGGGGGCTTTCCAATAAGGATTTCTCCTTACTGGCGCACAATTAGGTGACCAAACTTCACCTTGATAGAACTTTCTAGATATTTACAATAATGCTATCTAATAATATTATTCAAATAATATGAATTATTGATCTGGTAATGGAAAATACTGTGCAGTGACAATTATTGAACAACAATAATATAAAATATAGACGCAGCAATTATTGAACCAATAAAATAAAATATTGAACAGTAATTACTGTAACAATTATTAAGTAGTGCCTTTTTACGTAAGAATCAATAATTTAAAAATACAGTGCAATACCGTGTGCTACTGTACAACAACGTGTATTACTGTATTTTAACCACCGGGTGTAAAACCCCAACTTTTATGAATAAAGAATAATTTTCTCGAAATATATTTTTGAATATTATGGTGTGGATTTGATATAATGTTATAGTTGTGGGTAATATTTACAAATTTTGCAAAGTAAGCAAGTGGTTATATAATATTCGATTGGTCGGGAAATATTCGTTTTAACAGAGAATATTCGTACGATGGTACAATCATTGGTGGACCCCACAACGGAAGTATTGTCGTAGTTAGAAAACGACATGATTATCTTTTTATAAAAATAACAGCGAAAGTGTTACCGTTAAAACTGTTAAACTACCTGGTAGTAAAAGTACAATAATACGCGTGGTTGCATAGTAGCACACAGTATTGATTATTGATGCTTACGTGAGAAGTCACTCAGTTATACTCAATTATTGCTACATCATATCTCTCATATTATTGATTCAATTATTATCACAGTATCATCTGCATTATATTTATTATTATTAAATCAATAATTGAGACGACAAAGTTATTCATATTATTATTTACAATATTGACAATGTCTAGAAGTTCTGTCAATGAGAGGTTTGGTCACCTAATTGCTCGCCAATAAGGAGAAATCCTTATCGGAAAGCCCCCTCTTTCCTGGGAACGACCTGGTTTTTAAATATTATGAGTTATAATATTAATGATGAATAAGTTGTGTTGATTAAAGATGAAATTGATTGTTCCATTGTATTGGGATTATTAGTGTTAGTGGAAATCGACATTTATTTCGATATTAATTGATGTTTGGAAGTTATACTGACCAATCGGGTAGTTTATCGGATAAATGAGCAATTAATTGCTATTATTTTACATGCTTATAACTATTTGTTCACATGTGTGTACTATTGATTCACATTCATGTACTATTAGGGGAAGTGGTGCAAGATTGATAATACTTTCATGACTAAATTAAAAATGGAGGTATAGTTGAAGGTACTATACTGTAATTAGTTTTTCACATGATTATACTATTCAGTCACATGAATGAACTATTAATTCACATTATTTACTATTATGGGAGGTGGTGCAAGTTTGATAATACTTGCAGGACTAAATTAAAAATGAAGAAAAAGATGAAGGTATTATACTGTAATATTTCGAGCCCCAAAATGTGCAATTATCGAAACTATATTTTCCTATAAATAGAAGCTCATTCTTCCTTCATTTTTCACCAATTCACAAAAGCTTTAGAGCAATTATTATAGATAAAAAGAAGAAGAGAAGTCTGCTACCTCACTATTCCAGTATCAAGTTTTTCTAAGTTAAGGGGTATTATTCTTTCGTATTCATGAAGAGAGTTATTTTCTTTCAATACTCGTAAGGGTTGGTTCCATTCTTTATTATTCTGTTGGAACATCCTGTTTCTACGGATTACGTATGACATGGTTCCATACTTTATAATTCTGTTACAACATCCTGTTGGGATTTGTGAAAATCAAAGTAGCAATCAAATTGCAAAATAGCGGAAGCGTAATAAAATCAGATTTTAAAAAATTTTCACAAACCAATTACCCGGATCATTCTTTATGGATATTATTAATTAATCGAAGAATAAGAAATTATGAAATCATACCCTTGTAGAAACGAGCTTCCTCAGGTACGAGTTCACCTCCTACTTCTCCACGATCTCCTTGAATCTCCGGGTAGATTCCTTCCTTTGATCAATGTAAGCCACCCAAGTGTATGGCCTCTAGAGGTGATCCACCAAGGAAGAAGAATTTTCAAGAAGAAGGGGTATTGGCTCAAACCCTAGTTTTTCCTATCTGTATAGAAAAGGAGGCATACTCTCCAACTCATGGAATTACGTATATTTGATATCTGATATAAGACTCCTCTTATAAAGATATCAGGTAACCCTATTTTAATTAAAATAAGGTATTATTTATTTAATTAAACTTTTTTAATTAAATGGGCTCCCTAATCCTATTAGGGATAATTAATTAAACTCCTTTAACTAATTTTCCCTCCTAATCCTATTAGGAATAAATGAGAGTACTTATATTAAATTAATTCTTAAACTCTTTTAGAAATTAAAATAATAATAATTGTAATAATATTAATAAGACTCCTCTTATTAATTTATATTTAATATTTCTAAAATATTAAACAATAAATATTAAGCTATTTAATTTATTCTATCACAATAGATTAAATTAAATATACTTAATATATTATTACGATTATGCCATTAACTTCTTAAATAATTATTCTTCCTTTTATGGTGTGACCCTTTAGGTTCTCCATATTAAACCGGTTGTGAATAAATCAATTAGAACAATTCTAATCTCATTTAAATAAATAAATTAAACGAATAATTTATTTAAATAAATAATATTTATTCTACAATAGGGATAAGCCTCCCTAGCGATCAACGACTTTCCAGATAATATAGATTTCAACATTAATCATAAAAGAACCTTTGAGTAAATAGTTACCATACAATTCGATCCTTCCACCATACAATGTCCCAATTAAATATAAGATATGGAATTACTGTCAAGTCTTATTTTATTTAATTATATGTATTTCGATTTCTAAATGCACAACTCCTAATGAATGAAAATTAGAAACTGCTTTCTAATTTCATTCCACCTTGGCCAATGATTCCTGGGTTGTCATTTATCGAATCACATAGGACATTTTTCTTCTTTTACTAGAAGTGGTAGATTCTTTATTGATCATTCATTATCTTCATATATAACTTATTACACCCAAGCATACCCTTTGATATACTCTAAGAGTCTTAAGAAATAAGTCAAAGTGTAATTAATTATATATAAGATATTATGACGATCTCAAGTCTAAGGATCATTTGTACTACTATCACTACAGGAATTCCTATTGACAGGCATGTAAAACTCCATTAGGTATTCCTTAGCGAGTCACGTTCAGTGAACTTATTCTCTAATAAGCACCTACATACTTGCTTTAGTGTCTCCACACAAATGATCATGAGATCAATCATCCTCATCCAATGAGCAAGCAACGTACGTACCAATCTATCCGGATTCACTAATCCCCTTTTTAGTAATCCATTGATTGGGAACATTTTAGTTTTAAGCTATCTAAGAATTTAGATCTCATTAGCATGATCTCATCATGATTCTAAAAGTATTGCTTAAAACTATGGGTTTACCACATATTATTAAAACAGCACCATGTAGATAATAAATGCCTTTAATAAATAATTCTTTTATTAATAAATAAATAAGATTGATTACACAGTATATGCTTTATCATCATACATGATTGGCTTGTATGCATAATACTTTCAATCTCCCACTTGCACTAAAGCCAATCGCCGTGGTATCTCATACCCATCTTCTCTAAGTGGCGATCAAACTGCTGTTGTGTTAACGCTTTAGTAAATGGATCTGCAATATTGTATTGAGAGTCCACACGCTCCAGGGTGACGTCTCCTCTTTCAATGATCTCTCTGATCAAATGAAATCGCCGCAACACATGTTTGGATTTCTGATGAGACCTGGGTTCCTTAGCCTGCGCAACAGCTCCAGTGTTGTCACAGAATAAAGGCACTGGTCCTGTAATGCTAGGAACCACACCAAGTTCGGTAATGAACTTCTTCATCCTAACAGCTTCCTTTGCAGCTTCACTTGCAGCTATGTACTCTGCCTCTGTCACTTAAACAGCAACTGTTTGCTGTTTGGAACTTTTCCAACTCACTGCGCCACCGTTTAAGGTAAACACATACCCCGAAACGGATTTACTGTCATCTTGGTCTGTTTGAAAACTTGAGTCTGTGAAGCCCTCTAGTTTCAATTCAGACTCACCGTAGACAAGAAATACATCCTTCGTTCTTCTTAAGTACTTTAGGATATTTTTCACTGCCTTCCAGTGTTCTTCTCCTGGATTCGACTGATATCTGCTTGTTACACTAAGTGCATGAGCAACATCTGGTCTAGTACATATCATACCGTACATGATAGATCCTATTGTTGAAGCATAAGGAATCTTACTCATACGGTCTCTCTCCTCAGGTGTCTTTGGGGCCTGTTTCTTGGAGAGATGTATTCCATGGCTCATCGGCATGAGACCTCTTTTGGAATCTTCCATGCTAAACCTCTTTAGCATCAAGTCAATGTACGTTCTTTGGGACAAGCCAAGCATTCTTTTAGATCTATCTCTATAGATCTTTATCCCCAAAATATAGGATGCTTCTCCCAAGTCCTTCATGGAGAAGTGTTTAGATAACCAGATTTTAATTGATTGTAGCATAGGAATATCATTCCCTATCAGTAATATATTATCAACATATAATACAAGGAATGAAACAGCGCTCCCACTTACCTTCTTGTACATACATGGTTCATCCTCATTTTTGATAAAATCAAACTTTTTGATTATCTCATCAAAACGGATGTTCCACCTACGAGAAGCTTGCTTCAATCCATAAATGGATCGTTGTAGCTTACAGACTTGATTTGTTCCAACCTTTGAAACAAATCCCTCTGGCTGTGTCATATACAAATCCTCCTCAAGTTTCCCATTGAGGAAGGCCGTTTTCACGTCCATCTGCCAGATTTCGTAGTCATGGTAAGCTGCAATCGCAAGTAAAATCCGAATGGACTTGAGCATTGCTACTGGTGAGAAGGTTTCGTCATAGTCAACTCCTTGTCTTTGTTTGAAACCTTTTGCGACCAGTCGGGCCTTATAAGTCTCTACCTTGCCGTCTGCTCCAGTCTTTCTTTTAAAGACCCATTTACACCCAATAGGCTTAATGCCTTCAGGTGATGAAACCAAAGTCCATACTTGGTTTTCATACATGGAGTCCATCTCGGATTTCATGGCTTCATGCCACTTCTCTGAGTCATTACTACTCATAGCCTGTTCGTAATTCAATGGATCATCATCATCTATGATACGTACCTCATTGTCATCTTCTATGACAAGTCCATACCTCTCTGGTATCTTTGGTAATCTTCCAGATTTACGAATAGGGTGTGTTAAAGAAGGAATCTCTACTTGGTTAGGTACCTCACTTTGATCTGTAGTGGTTTGTGGTTCTTGAATTTCTTCAAGATCTATTTTCCTCCCACTGACCCCTTCAAGGATAAACTCCTTTTCCAAGAAGGCAGCATGTTTGGCAACAAACACCTTTTGTTCAGTAGGATTGTAGAAATAATATCCTAAACTTTCTTTAGGATATCCCACAAAAGTACACTTATCAGATCTTTCCCCAAGCTTATTGTTTTGAAACCTTTTCACATAAGCTGGACATCCCCAAATCTTAACATGCTTAAGACTAGGTTTCTTCCCTGTCCACATCTCATATGGGGTCTTAGGGATGGATTTTGAGGGAACCTTATTTAGTAGATATATGGCCGCTTCTAGAGCATATCCCGAGAATGACACCGGAAGATCGGTAAAACTCATTATGGAACGAACCATGTCCAACAGTGTTCGATTTCTCCTTTCAGACACACCATTCAACTGTGGCGTCCTTGGTGGAGTCCATTGTGAAATTATACCATTTTCTATGAGACAATCGAGAAACTCACTGCTTAAGTATTCACCACCTCGATCTGATCGAAGAATCTTAATACTTTTGCCCGTTTGTTTCTCTACTTCACTTCTGAACTGTTTGAACTTTTCAAATGATTCAGATTTGTATTTCATTAAATACACATATCCAAATCTTGAGTGATCATCAGTGAATGTAATAAAATAAGAATACCCTCCTCGTGCATTCTTTGTCATAGGTCCACATACATCTGTGTGTTCCAACGCTAACAACTCTGTAACTCTTTCTCCTTTTCCACTAAAAGGAGATTTAGTCATTTTTCCCATGAGACAAGATTCACAAGTTGGATATGATTCATAATCCGATAGCTCTAGGAGCCCATCTTTATACAACTTAGATAATCTTGTTTCATTAATATGACCAAGTCTACAGTGCCACATATAGGTATAATTAACATCATCTCTTTTCCTTTTCTTAGTTTGTTCAATTTGAAGTATATTTTCATGCAAGTCAAGAATGTAAAGTCCATTTCGTAAATTACCAACACCATATAAAACATTATTATTATAAATAGAACAACTATTGTTCTTTATTATAATATCAAAACCATCCATATCCAATACAGATATTGAAATAATGTTTCTAATAAGTGACGGAACAAAATAACAATTATTTAAACTAATGGACTTGCCCGTAGGCAGTGCTAAATAATAAGTCCCTACAGCTAATGCAGCAACCTTTGCTCCATTTCCCACTCGTAGGACGACCTCATCCTTGCTCAGCTTTCTGCTTCTGACCAGTTCCTGCATATTATTACATATGTGAGAACCACAGCCGGTATCCAATACCCAAGTAGAAGATTGACTTTCAGAAAAATTAATTTCAATCATAAACAAACCTTGATTAGGATTCGAAGCTTCTCCAAGCTTCTTCTGCTTTTGTTCTGCAAGATAATCCTTGCAGTTCCTCTTCCAGTGACCCGGCTTGTTGCAATGGAAGCAAATTCCTTTGCTAGCTGGATCAAGTTTCTTTTGATCCTTCACTTTCGCATTTCCCTTAGCCTTCTTGGATTTCTTCTTTTCAGAAGATACCTTGGGCCTCTTCCTTTTCTTGGAAGAATCATCCACCAGTAAGACATGGTTCTTCTTGGATGGGAAGTGACCTTCAGCAATTTTCAACATGTTAAGTAACTCAGGCAAGCTGACGTCCAACTTATTCATGTTAAAATTCACAACAAATTGTGAGAAGGTATCAGGGAGTGACTGCAAGATCAAATCTTGACTCAACTCCCCATCCATGACGAACCCAAGCTGTCCAAGATGTTCAATCAGATTGATCATCTTTAGGACATGAGTCTCAACAATAGTACCCTCGGTCATCCGAGATCGGAAGAGCGCCTTAGATATCTGATATCTAGCAGTCCTACTTTGCTCACCATACAGCTCTTGCAGGTGCAGGAGTATAGTAGGAGCATCCATGTTTTCATGCTGACGCTGAAGCTCGTTACTCATGGATGCGAGCATGATGCATTGAGCCACAGATGCATCATCTTGCCACTGTTTAAAAGTAGCAATCTCTTCTTCAGAGGCTGTCTCTGCAACTTTTGCAGGTACGGGCGAATTTAGGACATAAGAAATCTTTTCAGCAGTGAGAACAATTCTCAGATTCCTTAACCAGTCCGTGTAGTTCGGTCCGGTCAGTTTGTTAGCATCAAGTATGCTACGCAGTGAAATTAGTGAATGTGACATTTTCAAAATTCTGCATGTAAAAAGACAATATTTTAGCAAATATTTATTTAATTAAATACCAAAATAAATTAGGTCTTATTTTATATTGGTATCTCCCACTATTTTCTTCAAACTATATTACCCTCATGAATATAGTTCGGCAATATCTAATTAAAGATTTGCTAGTGAGAATAAGGATCTCATTTCAAATGTATATAACCTTGTGTGTGCACAACAAACTATATATAAATAAATAGGTAGACAACTATTGTCAATTACATCATCATGTAACTCCTTATATTTTGCCTCTTAAATCATAATGGTCAAGTGTGTGCACATCCGAACTAAAATGATTTAATTTAAGTCATACCCAGCATTTCCATATAATTGAAGAGAAAACTACAACCCTTGTGTGTGCACAACAAAGCGGTAATGTTCAATTCCTTATAAACATCAAAATGTAATAAAAATAACATCTCAAATATTTAATACTCGTCTTGTGTGTGCACAACAAACTCATATTAAATATTCAATGCTCTATTGTTTTTATCATGCTAGAAGGCGACGTTCGATATTCCAAATATCTTTGAACGTTACAACTTAATATAATTTTATTGAGGGGTTTGTTATTATTAGTCTCATCTTGTTTAGCGCGCATGCAAATATATATATAAAATACGCGTCATATTATTAAACATGCGAAGCATGTTTGCATAATATATAATATATATAATACTAGCATGCACATATAGAATACTATATTCTACCCGGATTGATTATAGACTTTATTCTAGTTTGGTTCACTAGAGCCACCAAGTGAACCAAAAGGTCAAACCCTAGGGTGCAAGAATAAATATTTAAATATAACTATTACATTTAAACCCGGGCTCCATTACAAACGGGTCTTCAAACGCTCCTTGATCTCTGGTTCTTCGAAAAAATTCTAACTAATCCTATTACATTAAACTATTTAATTTAAATAGAAACCTTGATCAGCAGTCAAGGGGAAGTACATAGGAGAAAGATAGAATTTACATCAAGAAGAAAACCAGAAAAGACGAGGTACGCAGACCCCATTTAATAAAACACATTCATTCAAACATCCAACTAAAATAAATCCAATCACATTGGTCAATAGTCCATAATCAATCCCATTTATTAACATACATATCACCATATGTATCAATAAATAAAATCATTCCATATATATATGAGTATCATTTAATGGGCAATTTTATGTCGCATGAAATCCAATTTCAAGATTAAAATAAACTCTTTATATTAATTATAAAATTATTAAGATAATATATAATATATATATATATATATATATATATATAATATAATATAACATTAAAACGTTACCAATATATATATATATATATATATATAATGTATACCAATATAGGTACTTGACAGGTAACAAAAAAAAATTGATTCATGGTGCGGTTTTCGAAGTATAACAGGTATCACGTTTTTTTTTTCTTTCGGCGATCATGCCTTTTTTAAAATAAAATTTACCCACGGATTGCTTTTGAAAACAGTCACCCATGAATTCATAAAAAAAAGGGTTTCCGAAAACTGTTTTCGGTAAAAAAAAATTTAAAATTAATAATTTTATACAACAAATTATGCCCGATAAATTATTCAAAATACATACCCATACATATATGGAATAAAATAATTAATAATTCGCATAAAGTTTAGCTCATGATACCACTGTTGGGATTTATGAAAATCAAAGTAGCAATCAAATTGAAAAATAGCGGAAGCGTAATAAAATCAGATTTTAAAAAATTTCACAAACCAATTACCCGGATCATTCTTTATGGATATTATTAATTAATCGAAGAATAAGAAATTATGAAATCATACCCTTGTAGAAACGAGATTCCTTAGGTACGAGTTCACCTCCTACTTCTCCGCGATCTCCTTGAATCTCCGGGTAGATTCCTTCCTTTGATCAATGTAAGCCACCCAAGTGTATGGCCTCTAAAGGTGATCCACCAAGGAAGAAGAATTTTCAAGAAGAAGGGGTATTGGCTCAAACCCTAGTTTTTCCTATCTGTATAGAAAAGGAGGCGTACTCTCCAACTCATGGAATTACGTATATTTGATATCTGATATAAGACTCCTCTTATAAAGATATCAAGTAACCCTATTTTAATTAAAATAAGGTATTATTTATTTAATTAAACTTTTTTAATTAAATGGGCTCCCTAATCCTATTAGGGATAATTAATTAAACTCCTTTAACTAATTTTCCCTCCTAATCCTATTAGGAATAAATGAGAGTACTTATATTAAATTAATTCTTAAACTCTTTTAGAAATTAAAATAATAATAATTGTAATAATATTAATAAGACTCCTCTTATTAATTTATATTTAATATTTCTAAAATATTAAACAATAAATATTAAGCTATTTAATTTATTCTATCATTATAGATTAAATTAAATATACTTAATATATTATTACGATTATGCCATTAACTTCTTAAATAATTATTCTTCCTTTTATGGTGTGACCCTTTAGGTTCTCCATATTAAACCGGTTGTGAATAAATCAATTAGAACAATTCTAATCTCATTTAAATAAATAAATTAAACGAATAATTTATTTAAATAAATAATATTTATTCTACAATAGGGATAAGCCTCCCTAGCGATCAACGACTTTCCAGATAATATAGATTTCAACATTAATCATAAAAGAACCTTTGAGTAAATAGTTACCATACAATTCGATCCTTCCACCATACAATGTCCCAATTAAATATAAGACATGGAATTACTGTCAAGTCTTATTTTATTTAATTATATGTATTTCGATTTCTAAATGCACAACTCCTAATGAATGCAAATTAGAAACTGCTTTCTAATTTCATTCCACCTTGGCCAAGGATTCCTGGGTTGTCATTTATCGAATCACATAGGACATTTCTCTTCTTTTACTAGAAGTGGTAGATTCATTATTGATCATTCATTATCTTCATATATAACTTATTACACCCAAGCATACCCTTTGATATACTCTAAGAGTCTTAAGGAATAAGTCAAAGTGTAATTAATTATATATAAGATATTATGACGATCTCAAGTCTAAGGATCATTTGTACTACTATCACTACAGGAATTCCTATTGACAGGCATGTAAAACTCCATTAGGTATTCCTTAGCGAGTCACGTTCAGTGAACTTATTCTCTAATAAGCACCTACATACTTGCTTTAGTGTCTCCACACAAATGATCATGAGATTAATCATCCTCATCCAATGAGCAAGCAACGTACGTACCAATCTATCCGGATTCACTAATCCCCTTTTTAGTAATCCATTGATTGGGAACATTTTAGTTTTAAGCTATCTAAGAATTTAGATCTCATTAGCATGATCTCATCATGATTTTAAAAGCATTGCTTAAAACTATGAGTTTACCACATATTATTAAAACAGCACCATGTAGATAATAAATGCCTTTAATAAATAATTCTTTTATTAATAAATAAATAAGATTGATTACACAGTATATGCTTTATCATCATACATGATTGGCTTGTATGCATAATACTTTCACATCCTGTCTGTGCGGATTACGCAAGACCTGGTTCCATTCTTTATTATTCTGTTGGAATATCCGGTCTGTGCGGATTACGCATGACCTGGTTCCATTCTTTATTATTCTGTTGGAACATCTCATGAGAAGAGTTTTCAAGAACTCAAGAGGAGACTCATTTTAGCACCTGTTCTGACAATACCATCTGCCTCGGAGGGATTTGTCATCTACAGCGATGCTTCAGGCAAAGGGTTAGGATGTTTTCTCATGCAACATGGGAAAGTCATAGCCTATGCCTCATGACAACTCAAAGAATATGAGAGGAATTATTCTACTCATGATCAAGGGTTGGCAGTAGTCATTTTTGCGCTTAAGATTTGGAGGCATTACCTGTATGGAGAGAAGGTGGAGATCTATACGGATCATAAAAGCCTCAAATATTTCTTCACTCAAAAGGAACTCAACATACGGCAACGACGATGGCTTGAGTTATTGAAAGATTACGATCATACCATTCAATACCATCCTGGAAAAGCGAACGTAGTAGCTGATGCATTGAGTATAAGATCATATGCGGGTACGAGTGCATTATTGTCAATGCAAAGGCCCATTTTATATGACTTACAAAGGATGGAGATAGAGTTAAAGACTCTAGGGACCCATGTGATGATGGCGAATATACGAGTACATTATTGTCAACGCAAAGGACCATTTTATATGACTTTTAAAGGATGGAGATAGAGTTAAAGACTCCAAGGAACCATGTCATGATGGCGAATATATAAGTAGAACCGACTTTAATCGATAAAGTTAAAGCTGCTCAAGCTACAGACCTGGAGCTGATGCGTATGAGGAAGAAAGTGCAAGAAGGTGCTACGCCAGAAGTAAGAATCGATGAAGAAGGAATACTTCGAGTCAAATCCAGACTTTGTGTTCCTAACTATCCTGATTTAAAGTATAAAATCATGATGGAGGCGCACAACACACCGTTTGCAATCCATCCTGGGAGTACCAAAATGTATCGTGATCTTCGACATACATTTTGGTGGAGCAATATAAAGAGAGAGATAGCGGAGTTTATCTCAAGGTGTTTAACTTGTCAACGAGTTAAGGCGGAGCATCAAGTACCAAAAGGTCCATTGCAACCGCTTGAAATTCCAGAATGGAAGTGGGAGCGCATTACCATGGATTTCGTTACTGGTCTTCCCAAGGTTTCTCAAGGCATAGATGCAATTTGGGTCATTATTGATAGATTAACCAAGTCTGCTCATTTCATACATATACGAGAAACTTATACACTTGAACGTCTTGCTCGTATGTACATAAACGAGATTGTAAGACTGCATGGTATGCCGGTATCCATAGTTTCTTATCGAGACCCAAGATTCACTTCAAGATTTTGGGTTAGTTTACAAAAAGCTATGGGCACAGATTTATGATTTAGCTCGGCATATCATCCTCAAACGGACGGGCAGTCGGAGAGGACTATTCAAACTCTTGAAGATTTATAGAGACTCTGTGTCCTTGACTTCAAAGGAAGTTGGGACAAGTTCTTACCATTAGTGGAGTTTTTCTACAACAATAGTTATCAAGCAAGTATTGGCATGGCTCCATTTGAGGCATTGTATAGAAGAAAGTGTCGTTCTCTAATATGTTGGGATGAGATGGGTGAAGCAACGTTGTTGGGACCAGAGTTGGTACGTATGACTATGAAAAGTTTTAAACGATCCGAAAACGTGTAAAAACCTCACAAGATTGACAAAAGAGTTATGTTGATCTTCATTGAAAGTATGTGGAATTCGATATTGGAGATCATGTGTTGTTACGTGTTGCTCCTTGGAAGGGAGTTACGAGATTTGGAAAGAGAGAAAAGCTCAACCCTCGATTCATTGGCCAATTTTTAATCCTCGATCGAGTAGGAATTGTGGCCTATAGACTCGCCTTACAACTAAGTATGTCTCGTGTTCATAACGTTTTTCACATATCTATGTTACGTAAATATATGAAAGACTCGAACCACATTATTGAATTAGAATCAGATGAGATAGAGGAAGATTTAACGTATGAAGAGTTACCTGTTAAAATCTTGGATAAGAAGGATCATATTCTACGCTCTAAAGTTATACCTAAAGTCAAAGTTTTGTGGAGAAACCACGATGTTGAGGAAATGACCCGGGAGTTAGAATCTGAAATAAAATCAAGGTATCCTTACCTCTTCGATATACCAGGTACGTACCCTAATTTAGAGGACAAAATTTCATAAGAAGGGGAGGTTGTAAGTCCCCAACTTTTATGAATAAAGAATAATTTTCTCGAAATATATTTTTCAATATTATGGTGTGGATTTGATATAATGTTATAATTATAGGGTAATATTTACAAATTTTTCAAAGTAAGTAAGTGATTATATAATATTCGATTGGTCGGGGAATATTCGTTTTAACAGGGAATATTCGTACGACGGCATAATAATTGGTGGACCCTACAACGGAAGTATTGTCGTAGTTAGAAAACGACTGAATTATCGTTTTATAAAAATAACGGCGAAAGTGTTACCGTTAAAACTGTTGAACTACCCGGCAGTAAAAGTACAGTAATACACGTGATTGCATTGTAGCACACGGTATTGATTATTGATGCTTACGTGAGAAGTCACTCAGTTATACTCAATTATTGCTATAATAATTGTTGCATCATATCTCTCATATTATTGATTCAATTATTATCACAGTATCATCTGCATAATATTTATTATTATTAAATCAATAATTCAGACGACAAAGTTATTCATATTATTATTTGCAATATTGATAATGTCTAGAAGTTCTGTCAAGGAGAGGTTTGGTCACCTAATTGCACGCCAATAAGGAGAAATCCTTATAGAAAAGCCCCCTCTTTCCTGGGAACGACCTGATTGTTAAATATTGTGAGTTATAATATTAATGATAAAAAAGTTGTGTTGATTAAAGATTAAATTGATAGTTCCATTGTGTTGGGATTATTATTGTTAGTGGAAATCGACATTTATTTCGATATTAATTGATGTTTGGAAGTTATATTGACCAATCGGGTAATTAATCGGATAAATGAGCAATTAATTGCTTTTATTTCACATGCTTATAACTATTTATTCACATGTGTGTACTATTGATTCACATTCATGTACTATTAGGGGTGGTGGTGCAAGATTGATAATACTTGCATGACAAAATTAAAAATGGAGGTATAGTTGAATGTACTATACTGTAATTAGTTTTTTCACATGATTATACTATTGAGACACATGAAGAACAATTAATTCACATTATTTACTATTAGGGGAGGTGGTGCAAGTTTGATAATACTTGCATGACTAAATTAAAAATGAAGAAAAAGAGGAAGGCATTATACTGTAATATTTCGAGCCCCAAAACGTGCAATTATCGAAACTATATTTTCCTATAAATAGAAGCTCATTCTTCCTTCATTTCTCACCAATTCACAAAAGCTTTAGAGCAATTATTATAGAGAGAAATTATAGAGAGAAAGAAGAAGAGAAGTCTGCTACTTCACTATTCCAGTATCCAGTTTTTCTAAGGTAAGGGGTATTATTCTTTCGTATTCATGAAGAGAGTTATTTTCTTTCAATACTCGTAAGGGTTGGTTCCATTCTTTATTATTCTATTTGAACATCCTGTCTGTGCGGATTACGCATGACCTAGTTCCATTCTTTATTATTCTGTTAGAATATCCTGTCTGTGCGGATTACGCATGACCTGGTTCCATTCTTTATTATTCTGTTGGAACATCCTGTCTGTATGGATTACGCATGACCTGGTTTCATTCTTTATTATTCTGTTGGAATAACCTGTCTGTGCGGATTACGCACGCCTGGTGAATTCTTCTGTTATTCCATTCTTTATTATTCTGTTGGAATAATCTGTCTACATGAATTACCGCATGGCGACAAAAATACATTTATAGTTTCATATATTCTATTATACTCAGTTGATTAAAGTTTTGGCTTCTATACTCCATGAAATTAGTAGAATATCCTTGATATTTGTGCTTCATCCATTATCTTTTCATGGAAATTTTCTTCTAAGCATTCTTGAATTTTACTCCACAAAGCAGTATCATGTTGACAATTTGGACGTTATTGATTTCTGGATAAATTAAATTATAAATCTTTACAAATTTATCCTTGAACTTGTTTTATTGAATTCTTATATCATTGTCATCATCCTCATGTTTATAATATGTTGAAAGTCATCTGTGGCCTGTAGTGCATAGACTGGACTTGGTATGATTATGACCAGGGATTATTAGGTATAATCATGACCGTAATGTTACAAATGATGTGGTAAAAGTCCTCATTGATCGTAGTGCATTGATGGACAATTATTGGCATAATTATGACCATTGATGAATACACGAATATCCTTGGCCCGTAATACATGGATAATTTGTGGTCGTGATACTAATGAATATCTTTAGCCGTAGTGCAAGGATGATGTGGTTTATTTATTAAGCTGAGTCTCAGCGATAAAAGTGATGAAAAACCTTTTAAATCATAGAAGATAGTAGATTTTATTCTCTACTTGACTCTTCTAATGGATTGCTTGTTCCGCTGTAATTAAACTTGATGTTTATTATATTTTATCAGTTTAACACTGTTGAAGGCTAATGATAATTTATTATGTATTATCTTAGTCATAATATTTCTTACTGGGCTAGTTGAGCTCACCTTTTCTTTCACTGTTCTCTTCAGGAAATGAGAACGTAGCCTGGGGCTAGTCGGGGAACGGAGTGACGATCCAGATGATAGCATTAGTAGTCCTCACAATTTTGTTAAATAGTGTGACAATAAATGTAACGAGGACTCCATTGAGTGTGGATATTGTCTAGATGACAATATTCTTATTAAAACTCTTAAATTATGTTTTGTCGTATTTTACACCACTGTTGTATAATTAAGTTGTATTTGGATTATGTACCATGTATTTGCCGACTCAAGATGGGTGATGTATACCTATTTTGGGGGCGTCACACAGGGTATTCTAACAGTGTTAACGGTAGAACTTTCGCCGTTATTTTATAAAAATATATTTCTGTCGTTTTCTCAATTCGACAATAATTCCGTTGTGGAGTCCACCAATGATTATGCCATCGTACGAATATTCCCTGTTAAAACGAATATTCCCCGACCAATCGAATATTATATAACAACTTGAGTACTTTGCAAAATTTATAAATATTACCCATAACTATAACATTATATCAAATTCATTCCATAATATTAAAAAATCATATTTATAAAAAATTCATCTTTATTCATAAAAGTTGGGGTCTTACAACCTCCCCTTCTTATGAAATTTCACCCTCGAAATTAGGGTACGTACCTGGTATGTCGAAGAATTAAGGATACCTTGATTTCATTTCAGATTCTAACTCCCAGGTCATTTCCTCAACATCGTGGTTTCTCCACAAAACTTTGACTTTAGGTATAACCTTGGAGCGTAAAATATGTTCCTTCTTATCCAAGATTTTAACAGGAACCTCTTCATACGTTAAATCTTTCGCTATTTCGTCCGGTTCTAACTCAAAAATGTGGTTCGGGTCTTTCACATATTTACGTAACATAGATATGTGAAAAACGTTATGAACACGAGACATACTTGTCGGTAAAGCGAGTCTATAGGTCACAGTTCCTACTCGATCGAGGATTAAAATGGGCCAATGAATCAAGGATTGAGCTTTCCATTCTTTCTAAATCTCGTAACTCCTTTCCATGGATCAACTCGTAACAACACATGATCTCCAATATCGAATTCCACATCCTTTCGATGAAGATCAGCATAACTCTTTTGTCGATCTTATGAGGTTTTTAAACGTTGTCAGGATCGTTTGAATCTTTTTCGTCGTCATACGTACCAACTCCGGTCCCAACAATGTTGCTTCACCCGCCTCATCCCAACATACTAGATAATGGCACTTTCTCCCATACAACGCCTCAAATGGAGCCATGCCAATACTTGCTTTATAACTGTTGTTGTAGGAAAACTCCACCAGTGGTAAGTTTTGTCCCAACTTCCCTTGAAGTCAATGACACAGAGTCTTAATAGATCTTCAAGAGTTTGAATAGTATTCTCTGACTGCTCGTCTGTCTGAGGATGATATGCCGAGCTAAATCGTAAATCCGTGCCCATAGCTTTCTGCAAACTAACCCAAAATCGTGAAGTGAATCTTGGGTCTCGATCAGAAACTATGGATACCGGCATACCATGCAGTCTTACAATCTCATTTATGTACATATGAGGAAGAGGTTCAAGTGTATAAGTTTCTCGTATAGGTAAGAAGTGAGCAGACTTGGTCAATCTATTAACAATGACCCAAATTGCATCTATGCCTTGAGAAACCTTGGGAAGACCAGTAACAAAATCCATGGTAATGTGCTCCCACTTCCATTCTGGAATTTCAAGTGGTTGCAATGGACCTTTTGGTACTTGATGCTCCGCCTTTACTTGTTGACAAGTTAAACACCTTGAGATAAACTCCGCTATCTCTATCTTCATATTGCTCCACCAAAATGTATGTCGAAGATCATGATACATTTTGGTACTACCAGGATGGATTGCAAACGGTGTGTTGTGCGCCTCCATCATGATTTTATACTTTAAATCAAGGTCGTTAGGAACACAAAGTTTGGAGTTGACTCGAAGTATTCCTTCTTCATCGATTATTGCTTCCGGCATAGCACCTTCTTGCACTTTCTTCTTTATACGCATCAGCTTCAAGTCTGTAGCTTAAGCAGCTTTAATTTTATCGATTAAAGTCGGTTCTACTCATATATTTGCCATCATCACATGGGTCCTTGGAGTCTTTAACTCTATCTCCATCATGTGCAAGTCATATAAAATGGGCCTTTGCGTTGACAATATCACACTCGTACCCGCATATGATCTTCTACTCAATGCGTCAGCTACTACGTTCGCTTTACTTGGATGGTATTGAATGGTATGATCATAATCTTTCAATAGTTCAAGCCAATGTCGTTGCCGCATGTTGAGTTCCTTTTGGGTGAAGAAATATTTGAGGCTTTTATGATCTGTAAAGATCTCCACTTTCTCCCCATACAAGTAATGCCTCCAAATTTTAAGTGCGAAGACAACAGCTGCCAACTCTAGATCATGAGTATGATAATTTTTGTCATATTCTTTGAGTTACCGAGAGGCATAGGCTATGAATTTCCCATATTTTATGAGAACACATCCTAACCCTTTGCCCGAAGCATCACTGTAGATGACAAATCCCTCCGAGCCAGATGGTATTGTCAGAACAGGTGCTGAAATGAGTTTGCTCTTGAGTTCTTGAAAACTCTTCTCACATTCCACGCTCCAACCGAATTTTATATCTTTCTGAGTCAGTTGAGTTAATGGAGTAGCGATTCGAGAAAACCCTTCTACGAATCACCAATAATAACCAGCTAAGCCGAGAAAGCTACGTACTTTGGTCACTAATTTAGGTTACTCCCAGCTTTGAATAGCTTCAATCTTTGCCGGGTCAATAGATATTCCATGACTTGATACTACGTGCCCAAGGAATGCTACTTCCTCAAGTCAGAACTCACGTTTCTTCAACTTGGCATAAAGCTTGTTTTCACGAAGCTTTTGGAGTATAAGCCCCAAGTGATGCTCATGATCTTCACGGCTTTTGGAATATATGAGGATTTCATCAATAAAGACGACCACAAAGTGATCCAAATATTCCTTGAATACTCGGTTCATCATATACATGAAGGCAAGCAGGAGCATTAGTCAATCTAAAAGACATGACTAGGAATTCATAATGCCCGTACCGAGTTCTGAAAGCCGTCTTTGGAATGTCATCGTTTCTAATATTTAACTGATGATATTCGAAATGAAGATCGATTTTTGAAAAGAATTTGGCGCCTTGCAACTGGTCAAACAGGTCATCAATACGTGGCAATGGGTACCTATTTTTGATGGTGACATGATTCAACCCCTGATAATCAATACAAAGTCGCATACTCCCATCTTTCTTCTTCACGAATAGAATAGGAGCACCCCAAGGAGAAGTACTAGGACGAATAAAACCGATGTATAACAATTCCTGCAATTGGATCTTTAACTCCTAAAGTTAAATAGGAGCCATTCGATATGGGGCTTTGGAAAGGGGTTTTGTATTGGGTTCAAGGTCGATACAAAATTCAACTTCACGCTCTGGGGGTAGGCCAGGAAGTTCTTCAGGGAATACGTCAGGAAATTTATTAACAATAGAAATATCATTTAAATCTGACATATTTTTGTTTAAATCTGTGACATGAGCTAAGAAAGCTTGACATCCATTTTTTAATAAACGAATAGCTTTATGTCTTGAGATGATAGTGATTAATTTTAATGGTTTGGTTGCTTGAATTTGCATAATAGGTTGGTTTGGAATATGAAAGCTTACAACCTTACGAAAATAATCAATTTTTGCATGATGAGTGGTTAACCAATCAATCCCTAGAATCACGTCAAATGCAAGTATTTTCAATGAAATAATATCGATAGGTAATGTGAGGGTACCGATTTGAACCAAACAAGACTTATAAATAGTGGATGTAATGAAGGTTTCTCACAACGGAGTTTTCACAGATAAATCAAAGTCTAATTTCTCCGGAGTCAAATTTAAACGTTGAGCGCAAGTAGGAGAAATAAAAGAATGGGTAGAATCGATATCAAATAAGGTATAGAATTCGCTAGAGTTTATGATAAGCTTACCCGTGATGACCTCGTTTGAGTTCCTTGCTTTCTGGGAGGTCACAGCAAATGCTCTCCCTTGAACTATTAGTTTTGACTTTTTTGGGACAGCCTTTGGTGCCTTCATCCTAGCTGGACTTGTCTTCGGTGCACGAAAAAATCGGGTTGGGTGACCTTCTCTTCCATAATTATAACACGCTTTTGATTGCATTGCGCAGTTTGGACTAATGTGTCCCTCCCCTCCGCATTTGAAGCATATGATAGGTGGTCGTTCTCCTTCCTTAACAACGGGTGCTGGTGATGACGTCTTTCCATCATTGTTGAATTTCCTCTTCTTGAAATGTCCACTCTTATTGTTTTGGCCATGATTACCACCGAAGTGGTTACCATTTCTGGCATGTTGATTCCATCCACGTTCGTTGTCAGCGCTTCGATGACTGTTACCACTGGTATTATCATTTTATCGGATGCTTTCTCTTGGTTGGGTTGACTCGTTATCGTGCTCCAATAATTGAGCCCTATTTACAACATCTAAATTTAAACACAGTTTATGAGAAATTAGATATTTACGTATCTCAGGTTTCAAACCTCTTAGTAACATCCACGTCATTCTCTTCTCATTATCAACCAAGTGAGACGTAAACCGGGACAACTCGACAAACTTCGCTTCATACTACGACACGGTCATATTGTTCTGCTCCAACTTGATGAACTCTACCTCTTTCATGTGACGAATAGTTTCGAGAAAGTACTTGTCGTTGAATAGTTCTTGGAACTTCTCCCAAGACATCTTCAGTGCGGCAGGTTGAGTATACTTTACCGATTTCCACCAGTAATCTGTCTCTCCTCGCAACATAAAGGTGGCAAAGGAAACCTTTTGCTCCTCGGAGCATCCCAAGACATCAAATATCTTGGTGATCTTCTTTATCCATGCTTCCGCCTTAAGTGGTTTTGTCTCTCCAATAAACTCCGATGGTTCCAGCTCCTTGAACTATTTAGCGGTGACCGTACGAGAGTTTCTAGTGTTTCCACCTATATTTTGGACAGGAGCCGCTCTCGCCTGATGTTGCATGAATTTCATAAAGCCTCTGAACATTCCATCATTCATCATTTGATTGTTGTTGTTTACCTGAGGATTATTGTCTTCCTGTTGCACATTATCCTGGGTATTGATCTGTGGTGACTCAACGGTCTCTTGTGATCCATTGCTATTCTCAATATTCTCGGATGTCATTTTCAAATACTGCCAGAAAACAAGGGTTAATTGACATTTAACATATTATCCCTATACTCTGACCGACCAATTAAATACCAAATAAACTTAGGTAGGTCATACTAGTGAAGGAATTCCCCGTCTCTCCCATCCTAGTTCTTGTCTCACATTTTAGCCAGGGATCATATCCCTAAGCTTTGATACCAACTGTGACGCCCCCAAAATAGGTATACATCACCCATCTTCAGTCGCCAAATACATGGTACAAAATTCAAATACAACTTAATAATACAACTATCGTGTAAAATACGACAAAACATAAACTGAGAGTTTGAAATACGAATATTGTCTTATAGACAGTATTCAACTCAAATGGAGTCCTCAATACATTTATTATCACACTATTTTATAGAATAGTGAGGACTACTAATGATATTATCTGGACCGTCACTCCGTTCCCCGACTAGTCCCAGCTACGTTCTCATATCCTGAAGAGGACAATGAAAAAAAAAGGATGAGCTCAACTAGCCCAGTAAGAAATAATATGACTAAGATGATACAGAATAATTTATCGTTAGCCTTTCAACAGTGTTAACCTGATAAAATATAACAAACATCAAGTTTAACTGCAACGGAACAAGCAATCCATTAGAAGAGTCAAGTAGAGCATAAAATCTACTATCTTCTATGATTTAAAAGGTTTTTTTATCACTTTTATCGCTGAGACTCAGCTTAATAAATAATCCAAATCATCGAATCACCCCTGCACTACGGCTAAAGATATTCATTAGTATCACGACCACAAATTATCCATGTATTACGGGCCAAGGATATTCGTGTATTCATCAATGGTCATAATTATGCCAATAATTGTCCATCAATGCACTACGATCAATGAGGACTTTTACCACATCATTTGTAACATTACGGTCATGATTATACCGAATAATCCCTGGTCATAATCATACCAAGTCCATCTATGCACTACAGGCCACAGACGACTTTCAACATAATATAAACATGAGGATGATGACAATGATATAAGAATTCAATAAAACAAGTTCAAAGATAAAATTTTAAAGATATATAATTTAATTTATCCAGAAATCAATAACGTCCAAATTGTCAACAATATACTACTTTGTGGAGTAAATTTCAAAAATAATATTATACCAAAAATAATTTGGACCGAAAACGAATTAATTTTTATCATAAATAGTACACTGGGTGAATAGTACTCTAGTCCTGTAAATAGTAATTTGAGATTAGTAACTCTGTGAATAGTATTCCGGCATGAAAAAGTTAAAACTTATCAAGAATGCTCAGAATAATATTTCCATGAAAAGTACTAGATGAAGCGCAAATATCAAGGATATTCTACTAATTTCATGGATTATAGAAGCCAAAATTTTGACAAACGAGTACAGAATTCAAAATCTGAAACGAAAAAATATTACTTACATACTACATGGTATGAAAGAAAATATTATTTCAAGCGAATATTGAACAAAAATAACAACCCTTACCTTGAAAAGAAGAGTATTCCAACTGGTATAGCGGAGATATTCTTGAAGAAAATTTTCACTTTTTTCTACGCTAAAATCTTTCTAAAACTCGAAAGAAATACGCTCAATATTATAGAAGAAGAATTCTCTGATTCCGGTGTGATTTTTAATTATAACTTAAGCGCCTATTTATAGGAAAATGCTATAACGCTATAGGAGACTAAATTAATAAAATAATATATAAAAAATTCTACGTACATGTATTTGAAAATTTTCAGCCACCACAAGTCGAGTCCACAAAAATCAGCCACCTTTCCCAACAACCAAAAGTGGGGCCCACCTATATTTTTAATAAAAACATTTTAACTTCCGAAACTTCAATAATTCATAATAATTAGCCCTTTTTATCAGAAAAATATAAATTTTATATTCATTCCACATGAAATCGAATTCTCTACAACTTTGTAGAATAAATATTTTCCAAATTTGAAACAGAAAATATCTGAAATCCACAAATGGATGATTTTCAACACCTCATAAAATTAATAACAAATCATACGTTAATTTTTAACGGTTCAAAGTTTGTGGACATATGCTCAACTTATATATGTATAACATATCTAAAAATCACAACGATTCAACGGCCGGATCAAAATTATAACTCACACAACAGAGCTTTAAGAACACCGATTTGATTTTTAATACCTTTAATCCGACAAAATACCGATAAAACACCTCAACATTAACTCTTTCATTTATAACGACATAAAAAAATATTTTCCTATCTATCATTTACGTCCACATAAAATAAATATTTCCTTATCATATAAATCAATAATTAATTATTCACAAATAATATTACAGAATCACAATAATGACAACTAGGCCATTCCCAGGAAATAAGGGGCTTTCCAATAAGGATTTCTCCTTACTGGCGCGCAATTAGGTGACCAAACCTCTCATTGACAGAACTTTCTAGACATTGCCAATAATGCTATCTAATAATATTATTCAAATAATATGAATTATTGATCTGATAATGGAAAATACTGTGCAGTGACAATTATTTAAACAACAATAATATAAAATATCAACGCATCAATTATTGAACCAATAAAATAAAATATTGAACAGTAATTACTGTAATAATTATTGAGTAGTGCCTTCTTACGTAAGAATCAATAATTCAAAAATACTGCGCAATACCGTGTGCTACTGTGCAACAACCTGTATTACTGTATTTTAACCACCGGGTATTCCAACAGTGTTAACGGTAAAATTTTCTTTCTTATTTTATAAAAAGATATTTCTGTCGTTTTCTCAATACGACAATAATTCTGTTGTGGGGTTCACCAATAATTGTGTCGTCGTACGAATATTCCCTGTTAAAATGAATATTTACCGACCAATCGAATATTATATAACAACTTGCGTACTTTGCAAAATTTATAAATATTACCCACAACTATAATATTATATCAAATTCACTCCATAATATTCAAAAATGATATTTATAGAAAATTCATCTTTATTCATAAAAGTTGGGGTCTTACAAATCCTTATTTGATGAATGCGCTATAAACTAAAATACCCTTGAAGTCAATCCAAATCAAACTTCCTTTGGTTTGCTTATGTTCCTTTATAGTTTTGAAAGTATGTACTCGATGATTAACATTTGTTCATTTATAACCCATTGAAAATTTATCTCTTATTAGTTCGTTGTTATACTTTGTTTATGATGATATTGTAATCTAAATCTTGAGTAGTCATTGATCCCTAATTGATTCAACCAGTACTTGGTTGATAATCGTTATGAAGCCCCCAAAATAGGTCCACACTGTAAGACCCCAACTTTTATGAATAAAGATGAATTTTCTATAAATATCATTTTTGAATATTATGGACTAAATTTGATATAATGTTATAGTTGTGGGTAATACTTATAAATTTTGCGAAGTACGCAAGTTGTTATATAATATTCGATTGGTCGGGGAATATTCCTTTTAACAGAGAATATTCGTACGACGACACAATCATTGGTGGACTCCACAACGGAATTATTGTCAGATTGAGAAAACGACAAAAATATCATTTTATAAAATAACGACGAAAGTTTTATCGTTAACTGTTAGAATACCTGGTGGTTAAAATACAGTAATACACTTTGTTACACTGTAGCACACGGTATTGCACATTATTTTTGAATTATTGATTCTTACGTAAGAAGGCACTACTCAATAATTGTTACAGTAATTACTGTTCAATATTTATTTTATTGGTTCAATAATTGTTGCGTTGATATTTTATATTATTGTTATTTCAATAATTGTCACTGCACAATATTTCTCATTATCAAATCAATAATTCATATTATTTGAATAATATTACTAGATAACATTATTGGCAATGTCTAGAAAGTTCTGTCAAGGAGAGGTTTTGTCACCTAATTGCGCACCAGTAAGGAGAAATCCTTATCGGAAAGCCCCCTCTTTTCTGGAAACGGCCTAGTTGTCATTATTGTGATTCTGTAATATTATTTGTGAATAATTAATTATTGATTTATATGATAAGGAAATATTTATTTTATGTGGACATAAATGATAGATAGAAAAATATTTATTTTATGTGGTTATAATTGAAGAAATTATTTTTTAGGTGTTTTATCAGTATTTTGTCGGATTAGATGTATTAAAAAATCAAATCAGTGTTCTTAAGCTTTATTGCGTGAGTTATAATTTTGATCCGACTGTTGGATCGGTGTGATTTTTGGATATGTTATACATATATAAGTTGAGTATATATCCACAAATTTTGAACCGTTAAAAATTAACGTATGATTTGTTATGAATTTTTAGAGGTGTTGAAAAACGTCCGTATGTGGATTTCGGATATTTTCTGTTTGGAATTTGGAAAAACTTTCTTCTACAAAGTTGCAGAGAATTCAATTTTGTGTGGAATGGACATAAAATTCGTATTTTTTTGATAAAAGGGCTATTTTTGTGTGGTAGGACCCATTTTTGTTTTGGTGGAAAAATGTGTTGAATTTTTGGTTCAAGAATAGAGTGCTTAAATTGGTCTAATACATGTGCGTAGGAAAAGAGAAGAATTAATATTATTATATAGTTTTATTCTACTATGGCGTTCTATCATTTTCTTATAAATAGACGCATAAGTTAGAATTAAAAAGCACACCAGAATAAGAGAATTCTTCTTCTATAATCTTGAGCGTATTTCTTTCGAGTTTTAGAAAGTTTTGAGCGTAGAAAATAGTGAAAGTTTTCTTCAAGAATATCCCCGCTATACCAGTTGGAATACTCTTCTTTTCAAGGTAAGGGATGTTATTTTTGTTCAATATTCGCTTGAATTTTTTTTTCTTCTATACTCTGTAGTATGTAAGTAATATTAATTTGTTTCAGATTTTGAATTTTATAGTCGTTTGTTAAAATTTTGCCTTCTATACTCCATGAAATTAGTAGAATATTCTTGATATTTGTACTTCATCCAATATCTTTTCATGGAAATATTATTCTGAGCATTCTTGATAAGTTTTAACTTTTTTCATGTCGGGGTACTATTCACGGGGTTACTATTCCTGAAGTACTATTCACAGGGTACTATTCACTCGAGTACTATTCACCTGGGATACTATTCATGATAAAAATTGATTCGTTTTCGGTCCAAATTATTTTCGGTATAATATTATTCTTGAATTTTACTCCACAAGGCAGTATCATGTTGACAATTTGAACGTTATTGATTTTTGGATAAATTAAATTATTAATCTTTAAAAATTTATCCTTGAACTAGTTTTATTGAATTCTTATATCATTGTTATCATCCTCATGTTTATAAAATATTGAAAGTCATCTGTGGCCTGTAGTGCATAGATGGACTTGGTATGATTATGACCAGAATTATTCGGTATAATCATGACCGTAATGTTACAAATGATGTGGTAAAAGTCCTCATTGGCCCGTAGTGCATTGATGGACAGTTGTTGGCATGATCATGACCATTAATGAATACACAAATATCCTTGGCCCGTAGTGCATGGATAATTTGTGGTCGTGATACTAAAGAATATCCTTGGCCGTAGTGCAGGGGTGATTCGATGACGTAGATTATTTATTAAGCTGAGTCTTAGCAATAAAAGTGATGAAAAACCTTTTAAATCATAGAAGATAGTAGATTTTATGCTATACTTGACTCTTCTAATGGATTGCTTGTTCCACAGTAGTTAAACTTGATGTTTGTTATATTTTATCAGTTTAACACTGTTGAAGGCTAACAATAAATTATTCTGCATTATCTTAGTCATAATATTTCTTACTGGGCTAGTTGAGCTCACCCTTTTGCTTTCATTGTCCTCTTCACGAAATGAGAACGTAGCTGGGACTAGTTGGGGAACGGAGTGATGGTCCATATGATAACATTAGTAGTCCTCACTATTCTATAAAATAGTGTGGTAATAAATGTATTGAGGACTCCATTTGAGTTGAATACTGTGTAGAAGACAATATTCGTATTTAAAAATCTCAGTTCATGTTTTGTCGTATTGTACACGATAGTTAAGTTGTATTTGAATTTTGTACCACATATGTGACAACTTGAGAAGTTTGAATATTTTTAAAATTTTTATTAATTGATTTAAGGTTCAAAATTTGAACCTAGATAGAAAATTAGTGTATCCTTTTGATATTTTTAAGAAGGAGTTTTGAGGATTTCAAAATTCTGTGAAGGATATAGGTGAATTATTCGAGATTAAGGAATAAGTGAATATATTCTGTGTATATGTGTACAGTATGTGGTTAAGGATCAAGGGTTGACCAGATAAACGATATCTGTAACAAACCCTAAGTATATATTAAAAACTTCGACGTTCGGTTAGAAAACCCTAACGATTAACAAGAAACCCTAGAAACCGGTTTTTGAAACCCTAATTTTAGTTCTGGGAATTCAAAACCCTAATTCGATGTATGAAACCCTAGTTTAGGAATATGAATGCTATGTATAAGGTTTAACGTTATCAAGTTATAATTAATTAGGGAAAACCCTAAAGATTTACTCGAAACCCTAATAATTAGAAACCCTAATTTCGGGATTAAGAACCCTAGTTTATAATTAGGGAAAACCTAAGTGTTAATTTAATGTTAATTAGGATATATTAATTCTAAGTTTAAAGTTATAAGTTATTAGAAAACACTAATCTAATTACGAAAATTTAATTTCTAAATTAGAAAATTTATTTTTCTATTAGAAACCCTAATTAGTGATTTATAAACCCTAATGACCATTTTGACCCTAATTGCTAAATTAGCGATTTTAATTAGGAAATGTTAATCCTAATTAGAAAGATTTAATTGTGATTAAGAAATTTTAGTATAATTAGAAAATCCTAATTATAATTTAGAAATATTAATTTTATTTTTAAAACCGAATTTTTTGAAATCTTAGAAATTAAAAAATTGCAAAGTTATGGGTTAAACCCTAAACCCTAAATGTTCCAAACCCTAAATCCTAACCTAAACCCTAAACCCTAAGGGTTTGGCCATTTACTAGAATCTCATTAAAATTAAAATGAAAAAGACTATTTTGCCCTTTAGTGCATTATTGGATGTTGGTTGTAGATCTAGCCCTAAAGGAGTGGTTGAACTAACCTAAGCCTAGCTTGTGACTTATATCCATCCATCCTAGCCGAAATCAGAAGCTCCTACATTGTATATATCCAAATATATAGATTAAAGAGAGAGAGAGAGAGAGAGAGAGTGCTCAAATTAATTTTCATTTGAACCAAGACCTTCTCTCTCTAGAATTTCGAGAATATAGAGTGAGAAAGGGAGATAAGATAAGCCAATACCAACCCTTATCTCTACTAGATCAGATCAACAAAGTCAGAATCAAAAATCAAAGCATAAGAAGGTAAGAACCCTAATTTTTCAAATCTTTTGATTTGATGTTAAAAGTTGTAATTGATTGGTTAGATATGTGTAATAGGATGTCTATAAGTAATCTGGGTTGTAAAATCCCAGATTCATAACATCAAAGTCCTCGAATCTAGCATTTTTCAAATCTGGAAAAAAGTTCAATAAGTGACTTGACAATCGAATGTCAGGCCCTCTAGATCTTTATATGTTAGTGTTTTGTGTATTTTATGTTATAGATACATAGTATGACATATGGGCTAGGATCTGTGACTGAAATCAGGTTTAGATCATATTTAAATCTTAGGTTATGAACGGTCAAAGTTGATGTTTCCAGAAGAGTCTGACATGTTTTTGGTTCTAGTTGACCGATCACGAAAATGATTTCTGGGCAACCTAGAAATTTCCAGAAGAGTCTGACATGTTTTTCAAAGCCTCTGATCTTACTACTGACTCGTGTTGTGGCAAAGTTGATGTTTGATATGTGTAGCACGTCATGTGCACTACATATCATAGTCCTTAGAACAAGCAGATCACGAGCAGAATCTTAGATAATAGTGGTCAAACGGCCATTGACCAAATGACCGGATGAAGATTCTGGGAAAACCCAGATCTTCAAGACCCGTTTACTGACCCCTTGTTTGACCGGACCATAATCTCTTCGATTCGGTGTTGTTATGATGTTCTGATTTAATGTCGTTATACTCTTTCAGGTGGTCTACAAGATTGAACCAATAGATTACACAAAACAAGTCCTGGATGTTATGATTTAAAGCTGCAAAGTAGGTACCTTGGCTGTTCTTCATTTTTGGGTAACCCAGAAAATGAAGAACAGGTCTGACAAGAGTTTTGCATGCCCAGATCTTCATGATATGTTCTGTTATAACTTAGATGATGATTACAACTTGTAGTATTACGTACCTACTACAAGATCAAGGTTTAAAAAGACCCAGAACTCAACACGAACATAGTTTAAATTGTGGTCAAACCAAGCCCCTCGGTATCTGACATGCGTTTCTGGGCTTGTTGAAGAACAGCCCAAGAACACCATTAGCGACGGATTCGTCACCTATGGTACCTTTAGCGACACTTAATTACTGGAAATTATTTATTTAATTAATAAATCGAATTAAATGAATTTTAATTACTAAAAATACTAAATAAATTCCGAAAAAATTATTTGAAATTCTGAAAAATAGTTTTAATTATTTAGAGTATATTTCGTAAATATTTAATTTTTTTAGAATATAAATGGTATTTAATTTATTTAATTATTATATTAAATAAATGATTTAAAATGATTTTAATACATGAAAAATCATGAAAAATAATATTATTGTATAAGAAAATATTTAAAGATATTTCGACTGTTATTAAAATTATATTAGATAATTGTTAAGTGTTAAGTCAGAGTTTAATTGAACTTAGACTTGAATAATTGTCCGGCTAGACCATCGGGACGTTAGAATTTTTGTCGGATTAAAGTCAGACTAAAATAGTTTGACCTGATACTTATTCTTATGTGTGTTATAGACTGATAGGGTTATATATTATGTGTTTAGGTTATTCTATGTATATATATATATATATATAATAGTATTATATTGTGATGATATTATTCTAATATTGGAGATCTATATTACTAATATTAGGTCTTCGGATAAAGCGTTATAAATTGCATAGCGGTAATCAATGGTTCAGGCAAGTTTGTTTTTACTTAACTCTACTAAGAGTGTTTCATTCAGATAAGCTTGTGTTTAATCATTGCTGGTTGCCATGAATTGTATTCTGTACGTATTGCATGTATAAGTCAGGTATGAAAGACTGATAATGTAATATCCGAGAATTTTTTTTTATGTAATTTAAGAATTATTAATAAACGAATTTATATGAAACTTTTGGGAGATTTCATTTATTGGATGTGTATGTGTTGTACATATATGTGTTATTTTAAGATATGTGATGAGATGTATTTAAATGGTTGGTTTAGTTTTATTTAACTATTTAAATTGATTAATTAGGGAATTATTCTATTTATTACGTGGGATGGTATTAAATCATGAGCTGGAGTTCGGAGCAGAATTTAGAGACGCGGACTGCGTAATCGAGTCTGGAACGTCGAAATTAGTCGGATAGACTGTAATCATGAAAAAGTGTCACAGTTGACTTTTTTGTCAAAGTCAACTAGTTGACTTTTTCGAGAAAAAAGTCAACTATGAATTTCAGAGATGACTTTGACTAAACGGATAGTCCCATGACGTCCAGAACGTCGACTTTAGTAGGAATCGATATATGGTTCGCAAATTTTGGTTCCGAAGGGTAAAATAGTCAAATAGCTTATTAATTGATTAATTGACTAAAATAATATATGTATTTTTTTAAAGATAGAAATCAGCTGAACTGATTGACCCATGAGACTATTAAATTGGTACAAGGGAGGGAGTATATGTATATTACATAATAGCTAAGGTGGAAGTAATTTATTTTATTCCTTAAAATCAAAATTCTTTTTATTTTTCTAACTCCCACATTCATTTTCTCTAACTCCCACATTCTTCCTATTAATTAACTATATTATTGTAGTATTAAGTATTGTGAGTAACTAATCATTAGAGTTGGGGGTTATGGGAGTTGGGGTTATGGGAATCAAAAGACTCTAACAAAGGTATACATATATACAAACACACTTTTCTTTTAAGAAAATTCCACCAATGTGAGTAAACATGGAGAGAAATTGAAAGCCTAAGAGAGTTAGAACTAATTTTGGAGGATTACTGAGGATTTGACAAGCAAGGAGAAGGAGCATCATATTAAACCAGGAAGAAATTCATCAAAAGGTAATTCATAAACCCATTTTATTTTTATAAGAAAAATGAGAAGAAAATGCATATAAAATTGGTAAATGATTTGTTGTGGCTTTGTGTTGCCATGTTACTGTTGTTTGATGATTATAGATCATTAACAACAAAAGATATAGGTTAATCATGCATCAAATTCATAGAAAATCAAAGAATTAAGCAATGCACGCTCTACCTTTGATAAAATGTCTCTAAGGTGCTAAATTAATCAAAAAAGTTGAAGTTTGTTGAAGTTTGATGTTGTGAAATGTGAAAACATGTGAAAGTAGATGATCTGGACATTAGGAATAATTTAATTGCATGATAGAAGCAAAATCACATATTTTTGTCAAATTAGGTTTAACTAGTAATCTGTGATTTTTGGGGGTTTTCGGAGCCTCATAATCATGGTGTATATGACTCGATTAACGTATGTAATAATTTTATAAAATAGTATGTAGCATGAGGTACAACCAGTCTAAATTTCATAGGAAAGGGAGTTAAATTGAGCAAGTTATGAAAATCGTAAGCATGCATGTTGGTAATAAAATCTGCAGAATTCTGGAAATTTCAGAATTTTTTCTGAGTATAAAACTAGTGCTTGCACGCTTTTCTATGCAGTTGGTTTGTGATTTTAGCATGCTAGTTTTATGAATGTTATATTTTTGTAAAATACCTTGATGTATGAAGTTTATTGTGTCCAAGTATCATGGTCAAATCATCTTTAGATTAGTGGGAATAAAAATCGTAGAGTCAACGAAAATCGTAGAGTAAACTCTAAAAATCGTAGAGTCAATGAAAATCGTAGAGTAAACTCTGAAAATCGTAGAGTCAATGAGAATCGTAGAGTAAACTCTGAAAATCGAAGATTCAGTGAAAATCGTAGAATAAACTTTGAAAATCGTAGAGTCAATGAAAATCGTAAGAGTAAACTCTTAAAATCGTAGAGTCAATGAAAGTCATAGAGTAAACTCTGAAAATCGTAGAGTTCGGATAGTATAGTAAAAATCATATAGTCAACACTGAAAATTGTAGAGTCAGTGAAAATCGTAGAGTGATCTCTGAAAATCGTAGAGTGAAGATAGTAGAGTGAAAATCATAGAGTGAACTCTTGAAATTATAGAGTAAAGTTTATATTACAACTATTATGTGTTGCTAATAGTTGATGTGCATGATTATACAATTGTGTAGGGCACATGAAGTGCAGATAGCTGTAAGCTGTTAATCTGTTATTGGTAAACAACGATCAAGGAAAGTTTCTTACCCTATTTTTCATTATGAATTTATTCAACTCTTATTCAGTTGATTGCAGCGAGGGTAAGTCTGGGCTTGTGATTAAGTAATCATTCGTGCAAGCTCCTCTATTGTAAAGTTCTATAACTTCAATTGTGATGCGAAATGTTATTGATGATTATTCAGTTCCTATTGTAACTGCTATACTTTAAAGTTTGTATACCCTTAATGAACTATATTCAAGCATGCTTTCTAGCTTTCATTTCAGCTAGATGTTATTGATGCAAACGTAGTATATTGTTTGAACAATTCAAATCCTTTGAAGCTATTGAATGTTTACCAATCCAAATTTCTTTGGTGAGGTCCCGCATGAATACTAAGATGAACAACCAGGATAATGGGGTAACTGATGTCGGGCATATAGTCCCATTTACGCTTATGCGTTTAAACTTTATACTTGTGCACAATGTAGGGTACGATAGGCTGATCACCTGGAGTACTTGCAGAGACCGTTTACAATCTATTTCATTGTTAAATCTTCTGATGGTTTTTGATGAAACAAAGTAATGTTCAGGGTATCTAACACCCCTTAGTATGCTATTGAGAATTCCAGAACTCTTATCTTGATATTCCAGTTTATCTCTTGATATTTATTTCAACTGTAGAGAATTATTCATACTAATGCTTTTACTTCTGATGTATGTTCTCAAACTGCTTTATATACTTGCTGGGAAATTTGTGCTCATTCTTGCTTAAACCTTTCAGTTAAGGAGATAACGCTGAGGGCTTGGGCAAGGACAAAGGAAAGTCTAAGATGAAATGATGAGAGTTATTTATATAATAATTATATTTCCGCATATGAAGTGATGTAACGATAAACGCTAAGTTTAAGTTTTAGTTTGTTAAAGGTTGTAAAGACTTGGGACTTTATTTTGAATAAGTATTAATAGTTAATATTATTATTATTATTATTATTATTATTATTATTAGAGTTACTTAGATAAATGATGATGTATGTTTTATCGTGAGCACCATGTCCTGTAATCAATGTTAAACGGATTTGGGGGCGTCACAGGTTGGTATCAGAGCCATAGGTTATAAACTTTGGGTGGGAAAACCTTAGACTATAACCTTAGGGAAGTTAGTGGATGAAATAAGGAGATGAACTCATGTAGAGTTCTAGGGGTTGTGTCAAATTTATTTTTCTAAAACAAAAATATCTATTTTAAAATACTAACTGAGTTATTTTTCTTGTTTAAAGGATGTCAGGAGAAGAGGAGGTTAGAGATATTCACGTTGTGAGTGAGCAGTTGGTGACAGTTGTACCTGAGCCTATAGCTGAGGCAGTAGCTGACTCAGACCCAGAGGAGTATCCTGAAGAGGAAGAGGAGCTCGAGGAGGACTCTGAAGAAACACCTGAGGAGACTTTATTGGATGAGTTGATGAATAGGATTACGGAGTTGGACGACAAGGTCCATGAGTTAAAGTAGCTGTATCAGGGGGAGCAGCAAGTTGCATCATTGCTTGAGGCATTGGTGCACCACCTGATAAATAGGAATGGGGATCTGGCTGACAAGCTGCGGGCATCAGACTAGAAGACAGATAGGCTGGAGGATGAGAAAGAAGCTATTAGGACCCATTTGGGGCAGACCATTAATGGGTTAGAGTCGAGGATTCAGAGTCTCCAAACTGACATGCAGATTATTACCACATTCTTGGGTGAAGAGAGGAGAGACCGTGTTCGGGCTGAGAAAGCTAACTGGCGAGTTAGAAGGAGAGGTGAGAGATAAGAAGGTTAAGATAGAAAAGATGAAGTACGATTTAAGTCAGCACATGGAAGGTTCTAGCATAGGGTGCATCACTTTCTAAGTGAGGAGCACCGGTCTAGACGTGTTATAAGCCGAGGGCTGGTACTGGAGATAACGGATTAGGAGCATGAAGATGCCATTAGGCGGGGCATTTAGTTTATTATAATGAACTTTTACTATTAGCGTTTATAACGCTTATCTATGAATAAAAAGCTTGGTTTTGGTTTTTACCAAGTATGTTGGTTTCAAATGATGTAAATGGCTTAACGCCATGAGACGATGAAATACTTTTGGTGTTATGTTTGTAAATAAATATGTTTTTATTTAAGTATGTGATGTGATCATTAAGTTCTCTTCTTTTGAATGATATATTCTGTAGAGTAAGTGATAAGATAATAACATTAAGTTCATTTCAAACAGATAGATGGCTAGAGGAAGACGTCGTCAAACACCCGAGGGGTCAGGCGGTAATGTTGGGGATCCACTGGATCCTATGCAGCAGTTTGTAGACATGTTAGTGGGGGCACTTCAGAATCGAACCCCGAATGCAAATAACCCTCTAGTGGCCCAAGTGGCACACTTCAAGGACTTCAAGAGCACGGGACCTCCTGAGTTCAAAGGAACCACTAAACCCATCGAAGCACAAACTTGGGTAAAGGAAATCGAAAAGGCGTTCGCTATCACCTGAGTAGGTGATGATCGAAAAATAATCTTCGCCACTTACATGCTGAAGGGTGAAGCTAACTTCTGGTGGGAGGCAAACCAGACTAGGGCTGGCGAAGGCGTGATACCTTGGGAAGGGTTTAAGAAAATCTTTTTCGAGAACTATTTTTTGGTTAGTATGCAGAGTCACATGGAGATGCGATTTCTGGAGCTGAAGCAAGAAGATATGACGGTACCTCAATATGCTGCAAAATTCAACGACCTGGCGAGGTTTGCGCCTCACCAGGTCGACACTGATGAGATAAAAATGACGAGGTTTGAGCAGGGTCTCAGATCATGGCTATATAGCAGACTCCGGTGTTACAGACAAATAGCTTCGCGACTCTCTTGAAGAAAGCTATAATCGCTGAGGGCGGAAGTGAGGCCCTGATGAAATTTAATAAGGAAAAAAAGAAGAAGAATGAAGGAGGGAATCGTGGGGAAGGTAGCAGCAGCAGTGGTGCAAACAAGAGGAAGTGGAACAATAACAACAGTAACAACAACAATTTCAAATCGGGAAACTCTGGGGGAAAACCAGAGGAATTAAAGAAGAGAACAGAGGCATGCAAGGAGTGTGAGAGGAATCACTCAGGGGCATGTCTAAAAGGAAAGAATTTCGGTTTCAACTGCGGGCAGGAGGGGCACATCTCTCCTAATTGCTTTGCACCAAAGAGAAATGGATGCTTCAACAGTGGAGCATTGGATCATCAGGCAAGGAATTGCCCAAAGAAGAACACTTCAGGAGGAAATGGAGGAAGGGGACCAAGCGGTGGGAATCTCATGATTAATGGACTACCAACTCAAAATCGACCAACAACAAGGACTTTCAACATGATGGTTCAGGATGCGGTCGCATCCAGGGACGTGGTATCAGGTATCATTCAGATCAATGATATATTTGCTTACATATTATTTGATTCGGATGCTACTTGTTCCTTCGTATCGCATGAATTCTCCCAACGATTAAATTTACCCTAAGAAGAATTAAATATCCTATGAACATAGAAGTTGTTAACAAGGAAATGATTTATGTTAGCCATGTCTATAGAAATTGTGTTGTAGACATCAGGGGATATAAGTTACCCGTGGAATTAATTCCAATTCAATTAGGAGAATATGATGTAATTCTAGGAATGGATTGGTTATTTAACCATGGAGCTATGATAGATTGCCAAAAGAAGTGTATAAACCTTAGGACTCTAGATCAGTCTAAGGTAGCATTCTATGGAAGTAGGTCGCCGAGACACTCAAGTTGTCTGACGATGATGCAAGCAAAGAAGTTACTAAGAAAGGGATGTGTAAGATATTTGGCCCATATCGTCGATACGCAGAAAGCAGGGATAGAGATGGGACAGATACCAGTAGTGAACCAATTTTTGGAGTAATTTCCAGGACTTCCGCCGGATCGGGAGGTCGAATTCGTTATAGATTTAGTACCGGGGACGGCACCGATTTCGAAAGCCCCATACATAATGGCACCAGCAGAAATGAAGGATCTAATGGTACAGTTGCAAGATTTATTGGATAAGAAGTATATTCAACCGAGTGTGTCTTCTTGGGGAGCACCAGTTTTATTTGTGAAAAAGAAGGATGGATCGATGAGACTATGTATCGACTATCGAGAGTTGAACAAGGTGACGATTAAGAACAAGTATCCGTTATCTAGGATAGGTGATTTTTTCGATCAACTGAAGGGAGCGAAATATTTTTCCAAGATCGACTTGAGGACGGGATATCACCAGTTAAAGGTAAGGAATGAGGATGTACCTAAGACAGCGTTCAGGACACGTTACGGTCACTACGAGTTCTTGGTAATGTCGTTCGGGTTAACAAATGCGCCAGCAGCATTTATGGACATGATGAATCAGGTATTCAAGCAATACTTATATAAATTCGTAGTTGTGTTCATAGATGATATCTTGATCTATTCTAAGACTCAGGAAGATCATGCTGAACATTTAAGGTTAGTGTTGGAGGCGTTGAGGAAGGATAAGTTATACGCAAAATTCTTGAAGTGTGAATTCTGGTTGGAGAAATTTCAATTTCTGAGTCACGTGATCGACAAGGATGGAATTTCTATGGATCCAGCAAAGGTGGAAGCGGTTCAGAATTGGGAACAACCAAAGTCACCGACTGAACTAAGAAGTTTCTTAGGACTGGCAGGCTATTACAGGCGATTTATCCAAGATTTTTCAAAGATAGCGGGAACGTTGACGAATTTAACGAAGAAGTCGATAAAATTTTTCTGGACGGAGAAATGTGAAGAGAGTTTTAAGGAACTCAAGGAAAGACTGAGTGAAGCATCATTGTTGTCTTTACTTGACGATACAGGTTACTTCGTGATTTTCAGTGATGCGTCACATAAAGGACTTGGTTGTGTGCTTATACAACATGGTAAAGTTATTGTGTATGCATCGCGTCAGTTGAAGGATTACGAGAAGGGATATCCTACCCATGATCTAGAATTGGTGGCAGTAGTATTTTCCTTAAAGATATGGATGCACTATTTATATGGTGTAAGGTGTGAAATATACACGGACCATAAAAGTTTGAAGTATATTTTCACGCAGAAGGAGTTGAATATGAGACAAAGAAGATGGTTGGAACTTATAAAGGATTATGATTGCGACATCTTGTATCATCCGGGGAAAGCGAACGTGGTAGCAGATGCGCTAAGTATAAAGGGCAGTGGTAGATTGTCAATGCTAACAGCTCAAGAGGAGTTAATTAAGGAGATGACTTGAATGGAACTAGAGATAAAAAGTCCAAGAGAGCCAGAGGGGAAATTGTTCTCAATGGAGGCTCATCCGACTCTATTGGATAAAATCAAGGAAGTACAAGGCAGCGATGAGGAATGTGTGAATGTGAGGACAAGAATTTTAGATGGAGAAGAGCTTACATTCAGTATGGGGGTGATGGACTATTAAGATTTGAGAAGAGAATTTGGGTGCCAGCGAGGTCTGAATTAAAGGAAGAAATCTTACAGGAAGCTCATAGCTCAAGTTACTCAATTCACCTGGGAAGCACAAAGATGTATCAGGATCTCCGCCAACATTATTGGTGGCCTAATATGAAAAGAGAAGTCGTAGAGTATGTCAGCAAGTGTTTAACATGCCAGCGAGTTAAGGTGGAACATCAGAAACCGAGTGGGCTACTTCAACCTTTAGAAATTCTAGAATGGAAGTGGGAGCATATCACGATCGACTTCGTGGTAGGACTTCCAACTACGCAGAAGGGTTACGATGCAGTTTCGGTGATCGTTGATCGATTGACCAAATCAGCGCATTTCTTGTCAATCAAGATCATATATACCTTGGATCAGTTGGTAAAGCTTTACATCAAAGAGATTATTTCCAGGCATGGGGTACCTGCATCAATTGTGTCAGATCGCGATTCGCGGTTCACAGCAAATTTCTGGAGAAGTTTTCAAGAATGCATTGGAACGCAATTGAGGTTGAGCACGGCGTATCATCCTCAAATAGATGGGCAGAGCGAGAGAACTATTCAAATGTTAGAGGACATGCTGAGAGCATGCGTTATGGATTTCAAAGGGAGCTGGGATGACCACCTACCGTTGGTAGAATTTACGTATAATAACAGTTATCACGCGAGCATCAGTATGCCACCTTATGAAGCTTTATATGGAAGGAAATGCAGAACGCCATTGTGCTGGGATGAAGTGGGAGAACGACAATTGCTAGGGCCAGAATTGGTGCAACAAACTGCAGATGTGATAAAAATAATACGAGCGAGGCTAGTGACGGCTCAGGATCGACAGAAGAAATATGCAGATCAACATCGGCAACAACGAGATTTCGACGTCGGCACTTATGTGTTTTTGAAAGTGTCGCCTTGGAAAGGGAAAATGAAATTTGGGAAGAAGGGAAAACTTAGTCCCAGATTCATAGGACCCTTCGAAGTGTTGAGGCGAGTGGGTGAGGTAGCTTATGAAATAGCCTTACCTCCGGTGTTAGAACATATACACAATGTGTTCCATGTTTCTGTCCTACCACCCTATAAAGCAGGATTACAAGCATGTCATAGAGTATGAACCTATTCAGTTTGAAAATGACTTAACCTATGAAGAGGTCCCATTGCAGATAATCGATAAAAAAGAACAAGTGTTAAGAAATTAGATAATACCTTCTGTTAAGGTATTGTGGAGGAACCACAACGCCGATGAGGCTACGTGGGAACTCGAGGAGAGAATGATGAAAAATTACCCTAATCTTTTTGATTGATGTGTAATGATTTCGGGGACGGAATCCTTTTAAGGGAGGGTGAATGTAATATCCGAGATATTTTTTTTATGTAATTTAAGAATTATTAATAAACAAATTTATATGAAACTTTTGGGAGATTTCATTTATTAGATGTATATGTGTTGTACATATATGTGTTATTTCAAGATATGTGATGAGATGTATTTAAATGGTTGGTTTAGTTTTATTTAACTATTTAAATTGATTAAGTAGGGAATTATTCTATTTATTACGTGGGATGATATTAAATCATGAACTGGAGTTCGGAGCGGAATTTAGAGACGCGGACTGCGTATTCGAGTCCGGGACGTCGAAATTAGTCAGGATAGACTGTAATCACGAAAAAGTGTCACAATTGACTTTTTGGTCAAAGTCAAGCAGTTGACTTTTTTGGTCAAAGTCAACCATTTGACTTTTTTGGTCAAATTCAACTAGTTGACTTTTTCGAGGAAAAAGTTAACTACGAATTTCAGAGAAGAATTTGACTAAACGGATAGTCCCATGACGTTCGGAACGTCGACTTTAGTAGGAATCGGTATATGGTTCGCAAAGTTTGGTTCCGAAGGGTAAAATAGTCAAATAGCTAATTATATGATTAATTGATTGAAATGATATATGTATTTTTTTTATAATAGAAATCAGATGAACTGATGGACCCATGAGACTATTAAATTGGGACAAGGGAGGGAGTATACGTATATTACATAATAGCTATGGTGGAAGTAATTTATTTTATTCCTTAAAGTCAAAATTCTTTTCATTTTCTCTAACTCCCACATTCTTCCTATTAATTAACTATATTATTGTAGTATTAAGTATTGTGAGTAACTAATCATTAGAGTTGGGGGTTATGGGAGTTGGGGTTATGGGAATCAAAAGACTCTAACAAAGCTATACATATATACAAACACATTTTTCTTTTAAGAAAATTCCACCAAGTGAGTAAACATGGAAAGAAATTGAGAGCCGAAGAGAGTTAGAACTAATTTTGGAGGATTACTAAGGATTTGACAAGCAAGGAGAAGGAGCATCATATTAAACCAAGAAGAAATTCATCAAAAGGTAATTCATGAACCCATTTCATTTTTATAAGAAAAATAAGAAGAAAATGCATATAAAATTGGTAAATGATTTATTGTGGCTTTGTGTTGCCATGTTACTGTTGTTTGATGATTATAGATCATTAACAACAAAAGATATGGGCTAATCATGAATCAAATTCATAGAAAATTAAATAATTAAGCAATGCATGCTCTACCTTTGATAAAATGTCTCTAAGGTGCTAAATTAATCAAAAAGGTGGAAGTTTGTTGAAGTTTGATGTTGTGAAATGTGAAAACATGTGAGAGTAGATGATCTGGACATTAGGTATAATTTAATTAAATGCTAGAAGCAAAATTATGAATTTTTGTCAAATTGGGTTTAACTAGTAATCTGTAATTTTTGGGGTTTTTCGAAGCCTCGGAATCATGGAGTATATGACTCGATTAACGTATGTAGTAATTTTATAAAATAGTATGTAACATGAGATACAACCTATCCAAATTTCATAGGAAAGGGAGTTAAATTGAGCAAGTTATAAAAATCGTAAGTATGCATGTTGGTAATAAAATCTGCAGAATTCTGGAAATTTCATAATTTTTTCTAAGTATAATACTAGTGCTTGTACGCTTTTCTTTGTAATTGGTTTATGGTCTTAGAATTCTAGTTTTATGAATGTTATATTTTTGTAAAATCGTAGAGTCAATAAAAATCGTAGAGTAAACTCTAAAAATCGTAGAGTCGGTGAAAATCGCAGAGTAAACTCTGAAAATCGTAGAGTCAATGAGAATCGTAGAGTAAACTCTGAAAATCGTAGAGCCAGTAAAAATCACAGAGTAAACTCTGAAAATCGTAGAGTCAATGAAAATCGTAGAGTAAACTCTAAAAATCGTAGAGTTAGTGAAAATCATAGAGTAAATTCTGAAAATCGTAGAGTCAATGAAAATCGTAGAGTAAACTTTGAAAATTGTAGAGTCAATGAAAGTCGTAGAGTAAACTCTGAAAATTGTAGAGTACTGATATTAGAGTGAAAATCGTAGAGTCAACACTAAAAATCGTAGAGTGCAGATAATATAGTGAAAATCATAGAGTTAACTCCGAAAATTATAGAGTAAAGTTTATATTACAACTACTATGCATTGCTAATAGTTGATGTGCATGATTATACAATTGTGTAGGGCACGTGAAGTGTAGATAGCTGTAAGTTATTAATCTGTTATTGGTAAACAACAATCAAGGCAAGTTTCTTACCCTATTTTTCATTATGAATGTATTCAACTCTTATTCAGTTGATTACAGTGAGGGTAAGTTTGGGCTTGTGATTAAGTAATCATTCGTGCAAGCTCCTCTATTGTAAAGTTCTATAACTTCAATTGTGATGCGAATCGTTATTGATGATTATTCAGTTCCTATTGTAACTGCTATACTTCAAAGTTCGTATACCCTTAATGAACTATATTCAAGCATGCTTTCTAGCTTTCGTTTCAGTTAGATGTTATTGATGCAAACGTAGTATATTGTTTGAACAATTCAAATCCTTTGAAGCTATTGAATATTTACCAATCCAAATTGCTTTGGTGAGGTCTCGCATGAATACTAAGATGAACAAACCGGATAACGGGGCAACTGATGTCGGGCATATAGTCCCATTTACGCTTATGCAGTTTAAACTTTATACGTGTGCAAAATGTAGGGTACGATAGGCTGATCACGTAGAGTACTTGCAGAGACCGTTTACAATCTATTTGATTGTTTAACCGTCTGATGGTTTTTAATGAAACAAAGTAATGTTCAGGGTATCTAACACCCCTTAGTATGCTATTGAGAATTCCAGAACTCTTATCTTGATATTCAAGTTTATCTCTTGATATTTATTTCAACTGTTGAGAAATATTCATAATAATGCTTTTACTTCTGATGTATGTTCTCAAACTACTTTATATACTTGCTGGGCAATTTGTGCTCATTCTTGCTTAAACCTTTCAATTAAGGATGATAACGCTGAGGGCTCGGGCAAGGACAAAGGAAAGTCTAAGATGAAATGATGAGAGTTATTCATATAATAATTATATTTCCGCATATGAAGTGATGTAGCGATAAACGCTAAGTTTAAGTTTTAGTTTATTAAAGGTTGTAAAGACTTGGGACTTTATTTTGAATAAGTATGTAATAGTTAATATTATTATTATTATTCTTATTAGTGTTACTTAGATAAATGATGATGTATGTTGTATCGTGAGCAGCATGTCCTGTAATCGATGTTACAAGGATTTGGGGGCGTCACAGATCACCTTCATTACCAGTTGGTTCAGATATATTTGTTCATGTATAATACTTGTTCAGTCATAAATTTGTTCCTGCTAGTTCACAATTATATTGTTGAATTATAGCCAGCTTATTATTCAGACTCTTTCAATCATGATATATCGTTATATTATTGAACTTAAACTTGCTGGGCAACTTTCATGTTCACCCTTGCTATATCATGATAAAACATTGCAGATTAAGACGAACGCGTCGGATACAAAGAAAGGTCCAAGACATTTCCAGCTTTAGTATATGTGTGCAGTAGATTTGTAATAGTTGTATAATAATAATGTTATGTGTTAAATAAGTTATGAATGTGATTAAGTTATGGTTACTCGACCTTGAGGAATAATGTGCCATGTAATGTATAAACAATTTATGTTTATATCTTCCGTAAATAGTAATAGTTGTATAGAATGATCGAATCGGATCTGCGGTGATTCGGGACCTCGGATTTGGGGCCGTCACAGTTGGTATCAAAGCTGTAGGTTAAGAACCTTAGGTAGTAATACCTGAGACTAATAACCGCAGTGATTAGGATAAGTACTAACTCAAATAGAGTTAGTTTGTTGGTAAGATTCAAAGACGAATCTCGAGGGAGTTATAAGATACAGAGTTTCCTAACTCTGATAATAAAGTTGAACAATAGTGAGAAATAGATAGAGTCTAAAAGACTAAAAGTACAATGATAGGAGATCGTAAAACAAAACGATCAAGATATAGAAATGAATCGTAATATATACGATGAGATCACCCCGTGATCTGATAAGGTTATAGTATGAAATAAGAATGAATCTAATGATTGAAAAGTGTACATCAAGATTGTTGGGTGTCAATTGTACTATGAATTGGTACAGATTCAGGAAAGGATTATGAATACGGATTAAATGAAATTCGTATTGAGAAGGGAGTTAGTGTTAGGTGGGGATTCAATTGAGGATTCATGTCGGCAGCTGAGTTGTATGATTCTTTGTGTGGGCGGGGAATTGTACTTGGTGTAAAAACTACTTAGTTCTGACAATGATAATCAATGACATGTTTGTGTCGCGCTAATTGATATATGCATGTTAAGAGGGTGATTCCTTTCTCATGTGTATAACATATAGATAGGTTATAGGTAGAGAATATAAGGTTAAGTACGAGTTCTTAAAACTCATACTTAAGTGACATTCTTGATTCATAGTTATATAAAACGTTTATGAACCCCTAAGCAAATGGACGCCAAAGGTCTGTCTAGAAAAGTTCTTAATCTCATATGATTGTGGCAATAAATGAACTCATAAGTGTTGTTTTACGAACTGGGTATAGTTGTGTGTAAATGGAGTATTAAGGATAATAAGAATAGATAGACCGTTTAAGCAAATGATTATTAGTGAAGACATAAGTTTTCCAAAAATCCTAGCTATGCTAGATTTCGAAATGATTGACATCAAGCTAAATACGCACTATGTGCCTTTAAAAAATATTTAGACTCGTAATCATTTTTGAAACGATTTAAAGTATAGTCTATGCTACTTATTTCAGCTAGATACAAATGATTTGAAATATCAAAATTTATTTTATTTATCACTCATGTACCATGTAACCTGGTGTAGAGATGATAAAAATTTGATGGAGTTGTAAATACAGGAATACTTAGTGTGAATTTGATCTATAATCGTTGTTCCACTACTGTATGATGTGTTATGACAAAGTCATACAATGACGACATCCTCAAACGGACTGTTCATACAGTACGGCATCATGACGTCATTCTCGAAATATTTTAAAAAAATTTAATTTGCCAATGGGGTTGAATTGAATTAAATTATTGATATGAGTCTATGCTATTCGATTCAGCTAGACTAATGTTATGAAAACTCTAAAGTGATCATTGAAAGAAATTTCCCAAACCAAATTGCTTTGGTACGGAATCCTATGATAAGACTGAGGTGAACTATGTTGTTTGGATAAATAATCCAATCAAGTAGTGTAAATATTCGCTATACATGATTAATACATTATGCATGACGTAAGAGTACGATAGGCTAATCACCTAAAGTACTAACAATGGTAGTTTACCTTCTTTGTGATTGTAAACATACCAAGTAATGTATTGTTTTGCGGTATGATCAATACCGTTAACACTATGTGTTCATGGTCTATATGACCCCTCAGCACAATTTGAAAACTTTTACTCTTGTGAGTGATGTATTGGGTAGCAGGTGAATATGTGTGAATGGTGTAAGCAGTATGGTGTAAGGTGTGAGGTAAATTTCGGGGAAGAAATTTTTAGAAGAAGGGGTGAATGTGACAACAAGATAATTTTGAATATTTTTAAAATTTTTATTAATTTATTTAAGGTTCAAAATTTGAACCTAGACAGAAAATTAGTGTATGCGTTTGATATTTTTAAGAAGAAATTTTGAGGATTTCAAAATTCTGTAAAGGATTTACGTGAATTATTCAGGATTAAAGAATAAGTGAATATATTCTGTGTATATGTGTATAGTATGTGGTTAAGGGTCAAGGGTTGACCAGATAAACGATATATGTAACAAACCCTAAGTATATATATTAAGAACTTCGACGTTCGGTTAGAAAACCCTAACGATTAACAAGAAACCCTAGAAATCGGTTCTGGAAACCCTAATTTTAGTTCCGGGAATTCGAAACCCTAATTCGATGTATGAAACCCTAGTTTGGGAATACGAATGCTATGTATAAGGTTTAACGTTATCAAGTTATAATTAATTGGGAAAACCCTAAAGATTTACTCGAAACCTTAATAATTAGAAAACCTAATTATTAGAAACCCTAATTTCGGGATTAAGAACCCTAATTTATAATTAGGGAAAACCTAAGCGTTAATTTAATAATTTTAATTTTAATTAGGATATATTAATTCTAATTTTAAAGTTATAAGTAATTAGAAAACCCTAATCTAATTACAAAAATTTAATTTCTAAATTAGAAAATTTATTTTCTATTAGAAACCCTAATTAGTGGTTTATAAACCCTAATGACCATTTTGACCCTAATCGCTAAATTAGCGATTTTAATTAGGAAATGTTAATCCTAATTAATTAGAAAGATTTAATTGTGATTAAGTAATTTTAATATAATTAGAAAATCCTAATTATAATTTGGAAATATTAATTTTATTTTTTAAACCGAATTTTTGGAAATCTTAGAAATTAAAAATTTTCAAAGTTAAGGGTTAAACCCCAAACCCTAAATATTCCAAACCCTAAACCCTAAATCCTAAGGGTTTGGCCATTTACTTGAGTGCCATTAAAATTGAAATAAAAAAGACTATTTTGCCCTTTAGTGCATTATTGGATGTTGTTTGTAGATCTAGCCCTAAAGGAGTGGTTGAACTAACCTAAGCCTAGCTTGTGACTTTTATCCATCCATCCTAGCCAAAATTAGCAGCTCCTACATTGCATATATCCAATATATATAGATTAAAGAAAGAGAGTGTGTGCTCAAATTAATTTTCATTTGAACCAAGACCTTCTTTCTCTAGAATTTCGGGAATATAGAGTGAGAAAGGGGGATAAGATAAGCCAATACCATCCTTTATCTCTACTAGATCAGATCAACAAATTCAGAATCAAAAATCAAAGCATAAAAATGTAAGAACCCTAATTTTTAAAATCTTTTGATTTAATGTTAAAAGTTGTAATTGATTGGTTAGATATGTGTAATAGGATGTCTATAAGTGATCTGGGCTGTAAAACCCAGATCCATAACATCAAAGTCCTCGAATCTAGCATTTTTCAAATCTGGAAAAAAGTTCAAAAAGTGACCTGACAGCCGAATGTCAGGCCCTCTAGATATTTATATGTTAGTGTTTTGTGTATTTTATGTTATAGATATGTAGTATGACATATGGGCTAGGATCTGTGACTGAAATCAGGTTTAGATCATATTTAAATCTTAAGTTATGAACGGTCAAACCTAGTTGACCGATCACGAAAATGATTTCTGGGCAGCCCTGAAATTTCCAGAAGAGTCTGACATGTTTTTCAAAGCCTCTGATCTTGCTACTGACTTGTGTTGTGGCTAAGTTGATGTTTGATATGTGTAGCCTGTCATGTGCACTACATATCCTAGTCCTTAGAACAAGCAGATCACGAGCAGAATCTTAGATAAAAGTGGTCAAACGACCGTTGACCAAATGACCGGATGGAGATTCTGGGAAAACCCATATTTTCAAGAGCCGTTTACTGACCCCTTGTTTGACCGGCCATAATCTCTCCGATTCGGTGTTGCTATGATGTTCTGATTTTATGTCGTTATACCTTGTCATGTGGTCTACAAGATTGAACCAATAGATTACACAAAACAAGTCCAGGATGTTATGATTTAAAGCTACAAAGTAGGTACCTTGGCTGTTCTTCATTTCTGGGTAACCCAGAAAATGAAGAACAGGCCTGACAAGAGTTTTGCACGTCCAGATCTTCATGATATGTTCTGTTATGACTCATATGATGATTACAACTTGTAGTATTACATAGCTACCACAAGATCAAGGTTTAAAAAGACCCAGAACTCAACACGAACATAGTTTAAATTGTGGCCAAACCAAGCCGCTCGGTGTCTGACATGCGTTTCTAGGTTTGTTGAAGAACAGCCCAAGAACACCATTAGTGACGGATTCATCACCTATTATCCTTTAGCGACACTTAATTACTGGAAATTATTTATTTAATTAATAAATCTAATTAAATGAATTTTAATTACTAAAAATACTAAATAAATTCTGAAAATATTATTTTAAATTCTAAAAAATAGTTTTAATTATTTAGAGTATATTTCATAAATATTTAATATTTTTGGAATATAAACGGTATTTAATTTATTTAATTATAATATTAAATAAATGATTTAAAAATAATTTTAATACATGAAAAATCATATTATTGTATATGAAATTATTTAAAGATATTTTCAGTGACTTTTAATATTTTGGGATGAATTTCACTAATTAATCAATATTAATGATAATTATTTTATTTAATAACTATATTAAATAAATTATAGAAAAATAGAATTAATGATTTATAAATCATGTAAAAATGATTTAAGTGTTATAAAAATATTTTAAGTTATAAAATATAACTTTTGATATTTTGTCATAAAAATATTAATATTTTAATTTTAATAGCAATTATCGGATAATGAATTTAAGTGTTTAAAATTCATATAAATATGATTTTAAGGTATTAAAAATACTTTGATATATTATAACTATATTATAATATTATGACATGTATTTCATTAATATTTGATAATAAATAAATATTAATGATAATAGAATTATGTGGTAATTAATACATTTAAATACGTTTTTAATGATTGGAAAATTAAGATAAATAGTAATAATTATTTAAAAATTATTATGAGACTTGGAAAAATATTTCGACTGTTATTAAAATTATATTAGATAATTGTTAAGTGTTAAGTCAGAGTTTAATTGAACTTAGACTCGAATAATTGTCCGGCTAGACCGTCGGGACGTTAGAATTTTTGTCGGATTCAAGTCAGACTAAAATAGTTTGACCTAATACTGATTCATATGTGTGTTATAGACTGATAGGGTTATATGTTATGTGTTTAGGTTATTCTATGTATATATATAATAGTATTATATTATGATGATATTATTCTAATATTTGAGATCTATATTACTAATATTAGATCTTCGGATAAAGCGTTATAAATTGCATAGCGGTAATCAACGGTTCAGGCAAGTTTATTTTTACTTAACTCTACTAAGTGTGTTTCATTCGGATAAGCTTATGGTTAATCATTGCTGGTTGCCATGAATTGTACTCTGTACGTATTGCATGTATAAGTCAGGTATGAAAGGTTGATCACCTTCATTACCAGTTGGTTCAGATATATTTGTTCATGTATAATACTTGTTCAGTCATAAATTTGTTCCTGCTAGTTCACAATTATATTGTTGAATTATAGCCAGCTTATTTTTCAGACTCTTTCAATCATGATATATCGTTATATTATTGAACTTAAACTTTTTGGGCAACTTTTATGCCCACCCTGGCTATATCATGATAAAACATTAATGATTAAGACGAACGCGTCGGATACAAGGAAAGGCCCAAGACAGTTCCAACTTTAGTATACGCGTGTAGTAGATTTGTAATAGTTGTATAATAATAATGTTATGTGTTAAATAAGTTATGAATATGATTAAGTTAAGCTTACTCGACCTTGGGGAATAGTGTGTAATGTAATGAATAAACAATTTATGTTTATATCTTTCACAAATAGTAATAGTTGTATAGAATGATCGAACCGAATCCGCGGTGATTCGGGACCTCAGATTCGGGGCCCTCACAATATATTTGGCTACTCAAGATGGGTGATGTATACCTATTTGGGTGCGTCACAGTTGGTATCAAAGCTTAGGGATATGATCCCTGGCTGAGATGTGAGACAAGAACTAGGAGGGGAGAGACTAGAATTCTTTCGCTAGTATGACCTACCTAAGTTTAATTGGTATTTAATTGGTCGGTCAGAGTATAGGGATAATATGTGGCTTGTCAATTAACCCTTGTTTTGTGGCAGTATTTGAAAATGGCTTCTGAGAATGTTGAGAATAGCAATGGAGCACAAGAGACCGTTGAGTCTCCACAGATCAATAATCAGGATAATGTGAATCAGGAAGGCGACAATCCTCATGAAAACAACAACACTGACCAAATGATGAAACGATGGAATGTTCAGAGGCTTTATGTAATTCATGCAACATTAAGCGAGAGCAGTTCCTGTCCAAAATGTTGGTGGAAACACTGGAAACTCTTGGACGATCACCGCTAAACAGTTCAAGGAGCTGAGACCACTGAGGTTTATTGAAGAGCCAAAACCACTTAAGGCGAAAACGTGGATAAAGTAGATCACCAAGATATTTGATGTCTTGGGATGCTCCGAGGAGCAAAAGGTTCCCTTTTCCAGCTTTATGTTGCGAGGAGAGCAGATTACTGGTGGGAATCGATAAAGCGTACTCAAATTGCCGCACTGAAAATGTCTTGGGAGAAGTTCCAAGAACTATTCAACGATCAGTACTTTCCCGAAAGTATTCATCACATGAAAGTGGTAGAGTTCATCAAGTTGGAGCAGAACAATATGACCGTGTCGCAGTACGAAGCTAAGTTTGTCGAGTTATCCCGGTTTACATCTCACTTGGTTGATAATGAGGAGAGAATGAAGCGGATGTTTCTAAGAGGTTTGAAACCCGAGATACGCCAATATCTAATTTCTCAAAAACTGTGTTTATATTCAGATGTTGTAAATATGGCCCAGTTATTGGAGTGCGATAACGAGTCAACCCAACCAAGAAAAAGCACCCGAAAAAATGATAATAGTAGTGGTAACAGTCATCGAAGCGGTGATAACAAACGCGGAGGGAATCAACATGCCAGAAATTGTAACAATTTCGGTGGTAATCATGGCCAAGACAATAAAAGTGGACATTTCAAGAAGAAAAAATTCAACAATGATGGAAAGACGTCATCACCAACACTCGTTGTTAAGGAAAGAGAACGACCACCTATCATATGCTTCAAATGTGGAGGGGAGGGACACATCAGTCAAAACTGTGTGCAACAGTCCAAAACGTGTTACAATTATGGAAGAGAAGGTCACCTAGCTAGATTTTGTCATACTGGGAAGCCAATTCTAGTTGGAACGGTGACACAAAATGCCGTCCAAGACAAGTCAAAACAAGTAGTTCATGGGAGAGCGTTTGTTGTGACCTCCTAGAAAGAAAGGAACCTGAACGAGGTCATCACAAGTAAGCTTATCATAAACTCTAGCGAAGTCTATACATTATTTGATACCAGTTCTACCCTTTCTTTTATTTCTCCTACTTTCGCTCAACGTTGAAATTTGACTACGAAGAAATTAGACTTTGACTTATCTATGGAAAATCTGTTAGGAGACACCTTCATTACATCCACTATTTATAAGCATTGTTTGGTTCAAATCGGTACCCTCACATTACCTATCGATCTTATTTCATTGAAAATACTTGCATTTGACGTGATTCTAGGGATTGATTGGTTAACTACTTATCATGCAAAAATTGATTGTTTTCGTAAGGTTGTAGCTGTCATATTCCTAACCAATCTATTATGTGAATTCAAGCAACCAAACCATTAAAATCAATCACTGTCATCTCAAGCCATAAATTATTCAATTATTGAAAAACGGATGTCAAGATTTCTTAGCTCATGTCACGTATTTAAACAAAAATACGTCAGATTTGAAAGATATTTCTATTGTTAATAAATTTCTTGACGTATTTCCTGAAGAACTTCCTGGCCTACCCCCAGAGTGTGAAATTGAATTTTTTATCGACCTTAAACCCGGTACAAAACCCATTTCCAAAGCCCCATATCGAATGGCTCCTATTGAACTTCAAGAGTTAAAGACCCAACTGCAGGAGTTGTTAGACATCGGTTTCATTCCTCCTAGTACGTCTCCTTGGGGTGCTCCTGTTCTATTCGTGAAGAAGAAAGATGGGAGTATGCGACTTTGTATTTATTATCGGGAGTTGAATCATGTCACTATCAAGAATATGTACCCATTGCCACATATTGATGACCTATTTGACCAGTTGTAAGTTGCCAAATTCTTTTCAAAGATCGATCTTCATTCCGGATATCATCAGTTGAAGATTAGAACCGATGATATTCCGAAGACAGCTTCTAGAACTCGGTACGGGCATTATGAATTTCTAGTCACGTCTTTTGGATTGACTAATGCTTCTGCTGCCTTCATGGATATGATGAACCGAGTATTCAAGGAATATTTGGATCACTTTATGGTCGTCTTTATTGATGACATCCTCATATATTCCAAAAGTCGTGAAGATCATGAGCAACACTTGAGGCTTATACTCCAAAAGCTTCGTGAAAACAAGCTTTATGCCAAGTTGAAGAAATGTGAGTTCTGGCTTGAGGAAGTAGCATTCCTTGGGCACGTAGTATCAAGTCATGGAATATCTCTTGACCCGACAAAGATTGAAGCTATTTAAAGCTGGGAGCAACCTAAATCAGTGACTGAAGTACGTAGCTTTCTCGGCTTAACTGGTTATTATCGGAGATTTGTAGAAGGATTTTCTCGAATCGCTACTCCATTAACTCAGCTGACTCGAAAAGATACAAAATTAGGTTGGAGCGTGGAATGTGAGAAGAGTTTTCAAGAACTCAAGAGGAGACTCATATCAGCAGCTGTTTTGACAATACCATCTGGCTCGGAGGGATTTGTCATCTATAATGATGCTTCGGGCAAAGGGTTAGGATGTGTTCTCATGCAATATGGTAAATTCATAGCCTATGCCTCTCGGCAACTCAAAGAATATGAGAGGAATTATCCTACTCATGATCTAGAGTTGGCAGTTGTTTTCTTCGCATATAAAATTTGGAGGCATTACTTGTATGAGGAGAAAGTGGAGATCTTTACGGATCATAAAAGCCTCAAATATTTCTTCACCCAAAAGGAACTCAACATACGTCAACGACGTTGGCTTGAACTATGAAAATATTATGATCATACCATTCAATACCATCTTGGAAAAAGCGAACGTAGTAGCTGATGCATTGAGTAGAAGATCATATGCGGGTACGAGTGTGATATTGTCAACACAAAGGCCCATTTTATATGACTTGTACATGATGGAGATAGAGTTAAAGACTCCAGGGACCCATGTGAGGATGGCGAATATACGAGTAGAACCGACTTTAATCGATAAAGATAAATCTACTCAAGCTACAGACCTAGAGCTGATGCGTATGAGGAAGAAAGTGCAAGAAGGTGCTATGCCGGAAGAAAGAATCGATGTAGAAGGAATACTTCGAGTCAACTCAAGACTTTGTGTTCCTAACGACCTTGATTTAAAGTATAAAATCATGATGGAAGCGCACAACACATCGTTTGCAATCCATCCTGGTAGTACCAAAATGTATCATGATCTTCAACATACATTTTGGTGGAGCAATATGAAGAAAGAGATATCGGAGTTTATCTCAAGGTGTTTAACTTGTCAACGAGTCAAAGCGGAGAATCAAGTAACAAAAAGTCCATTGCAACCACTTGAAATTCCACAATGGAAGTGGGAGCACATTACCATGGATTTCATTACTGGTCTTCCCATGGTTTCTCAAGGCATAGATGCAATTTGGGTCATTCTTGATAGATTGACCAAGTTTGCTCACTTCTTACCTATACAAGAAACTTATACACTTGAAAGTTATACTTGTATGTATATAAATGAGATTGTAAGACTATATGGTATGTCAGTATCCATAGTTTCTGATCTAGACCCAAGATTCACTTCATGATTTTGGGTTAGTTTGCAGAAAGTTATGGGGACGGATTTACGATTTAGCTCGGTATAACATCCTCAGACAGAAGGGCAGGCAGAGAGGACTGTTCAAACTCTTGAAGATCAATTAAGACTCTGTGTCCTTGACTTCAAGGAAAGTTGGCACAAGTTCTTGCCATTTGTGGAGTTTTCCTACAACAATAGTTATCAAGCAAGTATTGGCAGTTTGAGGCCTTGTATGGGAGAAAGTGTCGTTCTCCAGTATGTTGGGATGGGGTGAGTGAAACAACGTTGTTGGGACCGGAGTTGGTACATATGACCATAGAAAAGATTTAAACGAAACGATCCGACAACGTATAAAAACCTCACAAGATCGACAAAAGAGTTATGATGATCTTCATCGAAAAGACGTAGAATTCGATATTGGAGATCATGTGTTGTTACGTGTTACTCCATGGAAAGGAGTTACGCAATTTAGAAAGAGAGGAAAGCTCAATCCTCAATTCATTGACCCATTTTTAATCCTCGAACGAGTAGGAACTGTGGCCTATAGACTCGCCTTACCGCCAAATATGTCTCGTGTTCATAATATTTTTCACATATCTATGTTACGTAAATATGTGAAAGACCCGAACCACATTATTGAGTTAGAACCAGACGAAATAGCGGAAAATTTAACGTATGAAGAGGTTCCTATTAAAATCTTGGATAAGAAGGAACATATTTTACGCTCCAAGGTTATACCTCAAATAAAAGTTTTATGGAGAAACCACGATATGTTGAGGAAATGACCTGGGAGTTAGAATCTGAAATGAAATCAAGGTATCCTTACCTCTTCGACATACCAGGTACGTACCCTAAGGGAGATTGTAAGACCCCAACTTTTATGAATAAAGATAAATTTTCTATAAATATCATTTTTGAATATTATGGAGTGAAGTTGATATAATGTTATAGTTGTGGGTAATACTTATAAATTTTGCAAAGTACGCAAGTTGTTATATAATATTCGATTGGTAGGGGAAAATTCGTTTTAATAGGGAATATTCATACGACGGCACAATCATTGGTGGACCCCACAACGAAATTATTGTCGGATTGAGAAAATGACAAAAATATCTTTTTATAAAATAACGGCAAAAGTTTTACTGTTAACTTTTAGAATACCTGGTGGTTAAAATACAGCAATACGCGTTGTTGCACTGTAGCACAAGGTATTGCATAGTATTTTTGAATTTTTGATTATTACGTAAGAAGGCACTACTCAATAATTATTACAGTAATTACTGTTCAATATTCTATTTTATTGGTTCAATAATTGCTGTGCTGATATTTTATATTATTGGTGTTTCAATAATTGTCACTGCATAATATTTCTCATTATCAAATCAATAATTTATATTATTTGAATAATATTATTAGATAACATTATTGGCAATGTCTAGAAAGTTCTGTCAAGGAGAGGTTTGGTCACTTAATTGTGCGCCAGTAAGGAGAAATCTTTATCGGAAAGCCCCATCTTTCCTGGGAACGGCCTGGTTGTCATTATTGTGATTCTGAAATATTATTTGTTAATAGTTAATTATTTATTTATATGATAAGGAAATATTTATTTTATGTGGACATAAATAATAGATAGGAAAATATTTATTTTATGTGGTTATAATTGAAGGAATTAATGTTGAGGTGTTTTATCAGTATTTTGTCGGATTAGAGGTATTAAAAAAATCAAATCAGTGTTCTTAAGCTTTATTGCGTGAGTTATAATTTTTATCCGAACGTTGGATCATTGTGATTTTTGGATATGTTAAACATATATAAGTTGAGTATATATCCACAAATTTTGAACCGTTAAAAATTAACGTATGATTTGTTATGAATTTTTAGAGGTGTTGAAAAACGTCCGTTTGTGGATTTCAGATATATTTTTTTGGAATTTGGAAAAACTTTCTTCTGCAAAGTTATAGAGAATTCGATTTTGTGTGGAATGGACATAAAATTTGTATTTTAAAGGGCTATTTATTATTAATTGTTGAAGTTTCAGAAATTAAAATGTTTTTATTAAAATTACGGGTGGAACCCACTTTTGTTTTGGTGGAAAAATGTGCTGAATTTTTCTTTCAAGAATGGAGTGCTTGAATTGGTCTAATACATGTGCGTAGGAAAAGAAAAGAATTAATATTATTATATTATTTTAGTCTCTTATGGCGTTTCAGCATTTTCCTATAAATAGGCGCTTAAGTTAGAATTGATAATCACACCAGAATCAGAGAATTCTTCTTCAATAATCTTGAGCGTATTTCTTTCGAGTTTTAGAAAGCTTTGAGCGTAGAAAATAGTGAAAGTTTTATTCAAGAATATCTCCGCTATACCATTTGGAATACTCTTCTTTTCAAGGTAATGGATGTTATTTTTGTTCAATATTCGCTTGAAATAATATTTTTTTTCATACTCTGTAATATATAAGTAATATTATTTCGTTTCAGATTTTTAATTCTATACTCGTTTGTTAAAATTTTGGCTTCTATACTCCATGAAATTAGTAGAATATCCTTGATATTTGCGCTTCATCCAATATCTTTTCATGGAAATATTATTCTGAGCATTCTTGATAAGTTTTAACTTTTTTCATGTCGGGGTAATATTCACGGGGTTACTATTCCCGAATTACTATTCACGGGGTACTATTCACTCAAGTACTATTCACCCAGGGTACTATTCATGATAAAAATTGATTCGTTTTTTGTCCAAATTATTTTTGGTACAATATTATTATTGAATTTTACTCCACAAAGCAGTATCATGTTGACAATTTGGACGTTATTAATTTTTGGATAAATTAAATTATAAATCTTTAAAAATTTATCCTTGAACTTGTTTTATTGAATTCTTATATTATTGTCATCATCCTCATGTTTATAATATGTTGAAAGTCATCTGTGGCCTGTAGGGCATAGATGGACTTGATATGATTATGACTAGTGATTATTCGGTATAATCATGACCGTAATGTTACAAATGATGTGGTAAAAGTCCTTATTGGCCCGTAGTGCATTGATGGACAGTTGTTGGCATGATCATGACCATTGATGAATACATGAATATCCTTGGCCCGTAGTGCATGAATAATTTGTGGTCGTGATACTAAGGAATATCCTTGGCCGTGGTGCAGGGGTGATTAGATGATGTCGATTATTTATTAAGCTGAGTCTCAGCGATAAAAGTGATGAAAAACCTTTTAAATCATAGAAGATAATAGTTTTTATGCTCTACTTGACTCTTCTAATAGATTGCTTGTTCCACTGCAGTTAAACCTGGTGTTTGTTCTATTTTATCAGTTTAACTTTGTTGAAGGCTAACGATAAATTATTCTGCATTATCTTAGTCATAATATTTCTTTCTGGGCTAGTTGAGCTCACCCTTTTACTTTCATTGTCCTCTTAGGAAATGAGAACGTACGTAGCTGGGACTAGTCGGGGAATGGAGTGATGGTCCAAATGATGACATAAGTAGTCCTCACTATTCTATAAAATAGTGTGGTAATAAATATATTGAGGACTCCATTTGAGTTGAATACTGTCTAGAAGATAATATTCGTATTTAAAACTCCCAGTTCATGTTTTGGCGTATTGTACATGATAGTTGTATTATTAAGATGTATTTGAATTTTATACAATATATTTGGCGACTCGAGATGGGTGATGTATACCTATTTTGGGGGCATCACACACACAACCCATTCTAAGTCGCCAAATACATGGTAAAAAAACAACAACTACAATTTCATTAATACAATTATCGTGCAAAATACGACAACAAATATTCTATGAGTTTAAATACAAATATTGTCTTCTAGACAATATCCAAACTCAAATAAGTCCTCCTTACAATTATTGATAAACTATTTTACAAAATAGTGAGGACTGCTAAAACAACTACCCTGAAATATCACTCCACACCCCGACTAGTTCCCGCTATATTCTCGACTCCTGAGAAGAAAAATGGAACAAAAAAGAAAAAGGTGAGATCAACTAGCCCAATAGAGAATATTATGACTAAGATAATGTAGACCAAATTATCGTTAGCCTTCAATAAATTAGATAAAATATAATAGACAACAAGTTTTAGATCAATATTTGCAGCAGAAATAATAATTCATTAGAAGAGTTAAGTAGAAAATGAAGTCTACTATCTTCTATGATTTAAAAGTTCATCATCAATATTTTATACCTGTAACATCAATCAATATACATCCTGAATCAAATATTCATCTTTGCACAACGAACCAAAGATATTCATTTGTATCACCATTTGCACTACAAGCCAAAGATATTCAGTTATATCACCATTTAGGACTATTGATGATAAAAATATTTTAAAGATAACGAATCCAGTGAGATAAAGAGACAAATATTAGGGATTCGTACTTCAGTTTATCCAAGTTCAAAAATACTCCATAATAATCAATTGTGGCAGCAAAATTCAAGAATGAAGATCAAAACATGGATACAATCAAAGATAATAACCATAATAAACAATTTGGACCAAGAAAAGAAAATTTAATTTTTCTGTGAATACTGTCGTGAATAGTGTCGTATACGTGAATACTAACCCCGACACAAAAGGTTGAAATTATATAAGAAAAATCATACTTCGTGAATAGTACCGTATTCGTGAATAGTGTCGTATACGTGAATAGTGCCGTACACATGAATAGTAACCTCAACATGAAAAGGTAAAAATTTCATAATATAATTCATACCAATATTTCGGTATAATGATATTAAAAGAAATAACATCATTTACGAAGTAAATAACATCCCTTACCTCAAAAGAATTGTACTTCTGATTGAAATATCGGATATAATACTGAAGAAAACTTGCACTGCTTATCAACTCTCAAAGTATCTAAATACTCACAAAAATACGCTCAATATTATAGAGAAAAACTTCTGATTATGGTGTGATTTTCAATTCTAACAAAAGCGCCCTATTTATAGAAAAATGCTTAGAACGCCAAAGCAGATTTACCTGCTACCGGTGGCTCTACCCTCTGCCATTCACGCACACCACAATTGAAACTTCAACATTTTTCCAACAAAAAAACAAAAGTGGGGCCCACCCCAGTTTTTCATAAAAAACATTTATTTCTGAAAGTTCAATAATTCATAATAAATAGCTCCTTTATCAAAAAAATATGAATTTTATGTCCATTCTATAGGAAATTTATTTCTCTACAACTTTGTAGAAGAAAGTTTTTCCAAATTCTAAACAGAAAATGATTGAAATCCACATACAGATGATTTGGTAATACCTCCATTCCGATAAAATACTGATAAAACACCTCAGCATTAATTCCTTTATTTATATCCACATAAAATAAATATTTTCTTATCATATAAATCAATAATTTATTATTCACAAATAATATTACAGAATCACAATAATGACAACCAGGTCGTTCCCAGGAAAGAGGGGGCTTTTTAATAAGGATTTCTCCTTACTAGCGCGCAATTAGGTGACCAAACCCCTTTCCTAGACAGAACTTCCTTAGACATTGCCAATAATGCTATCTAATAATATTATTCAAATAATATGAATTATTGATCTGATAATGGGAAATACTGTGCAGTGACAATTATTGAAACAACAATAATATAAAATATCAAAGTAGCAATTATTGAATCAATAAAATAAATTATTGAACAGTAATTACTGTAACAATTATTGAGTAGTTCCTTCTTACGTATAAATCAATAATCCACAAATATTGTGCAATACCGTGTGCTATTGTGCAACCACGCGTATTACTGTACTTTAACTACCAGGTATTCTAATAGTGTTAACGGTAACAACTACACTGTTATTTATAAAAAAACTCAAATTATCGTTTTTTATCTAAAAAACGAATATTCCATGACAATAATGAATATTTTATAACCACTCGCTTACTTAAAATATTTTCCGCATTTTACCCATAACTAGCCACATTAATCAAATCAACCCCTTACAATAACAAAATAATAAATAGAGGAAATTCAATTTTATTCATAAAAAGTTTGGGACTTTCAACCTCCCCTCCTTATGAAATTTCAACCTCAAAATTGACGTACGTACCTGGTGTTTCGAAAAGGTTAGGATACCTCACTTTCATTTCTTATTCCAACTCTCAGGTCATTTCCTCAATAGCATGGTTCCTCCATAAAACTTTGACTTGTGGTATAACTTTTGTGCGTAGGACATGCTCCTTCCTATCCAAGATCTGGACATGTACATCCTTGTACGTTAAATCTTTGGTTATCTCGTCTTGTTCTAGCTCAATAATGTGGTTTGGGTCTTTCACATATTTACGAAGCACAGATATGTGAAAAACATTATGAACACGAGGCATGCTTGGAGGTAATGTGAGTCTATAGGCCACATTTCCTACTCGATCAAGAAATTATCGTTAATGTAGACCAAATTATCGTTAGCCTTCAATAAATTAGATAAAATATAATAGACAACAAGTTTTAGATCAATATTCGCAGCAGAAATAACAATTCATTAGAAGAGTTAAGTAGAAAATGAAGTCTACTATCTTCTATGATTTAAAAGTCCATCATCAATATTTTATACCTGTAACATCAATCAATATACATCTTGAATCAAATATTCATCTTTGAACAACGAACCAAAGATATTCATTTGTATCACCAGTTGGGCATGTTCATCTCAACACATGTCAATCTTTGCACCACGGGCCAAAGATATTCATCAAGTAATCATTCATATTTGCACTACAGGCCAAAGATATTCAGTTATATCACCATTTAGGACTAATGATGATAAAAAATATTTTAAAGATAACGAATCTAGTGAGATAAAAAGAAAAATATTATGGATTCGTACTTCAGTTTATCCAAGTTCAAAAATACTCCATAATAATCAATTGTGGAGCAAAATTCAAGAATGAAGATCAAAACATGGATACAATCAAAGATAATAACAATAATAAACAATTTGGATCAAGAAATTTTTTTTTAATTTTTTCTGTGAATAGTGTCGTATATGTGAATACTAACCCCGACATAAAAAGGTAGAAATTATATAAGAAAAATCATACTTCGTGAATAGTACCGTACTCGTGAATAGTGTCGTATACGTGAATAGTGCAGTACACATGAATAGTAATCTCAACATGAAAAGGTAAAAATTTCATAATAAAATTCATACCAATATTTCGGTATAATGATATTAAATTACGAAGAAAATAACATCCCTTACCTCAAAAGAATTGTACTTCTGACTGAAATATCGGATATAATACTGAAGAAAACTTGCACTGCTTATCAACTCTCAAATTATCTAAATACTCACAAAAATACGCTCAATATTATAGAGAGAAACTTCTGATTATGGTGTGATTTTCAATTCTAACAAAAGCGCCCTATTTACACGAAACCCTAATAATTAGAAAACTTAATTATTAGAAACCCTAATTTTGGGATTAAGAACCCTAATTTATAATTAGGGAAAACCTAAGCGTTAATTTAATAATTTTAATGTTAATTAGGATATATTAATTGTAATTTTAAAGTTATAAGTAATTAGAAAATCCTAATCTAATTACAAAAATTTAATTTCTAAATTATAAAATTTATTTTTCTATTAGAAACCCTAATTAGTGGTTTATAAACCCTAATGACTATTTTGACCCTAATTGCTAAATTAGCAATTTTAATTAGGAAATGTTAATCCTAATTAATTAGAAAGATTTAATTGTGATTAAGCAATTTTAATACAATTAGAAAATCCTAATTATAATATAGAAAAATTAATTTTATTTTTTAAACCGAATTTTTGGAAATCTTAGAAATTAAAAAATTTCAAAGTTAAGGGTTCAACCCTAAACATTCCAAACCCTAAACCCTAACCCAAACCCAGGGTTTGGCCATGTACGTGAATGCCATTAAAATTGAAATAAAAAAGACTATTTTACCCGTTAGTGCATTATTGGATGTTGTTTGTAGATCTAGCCCTAAAGGAGTAGTTGAACAAACCTAAGCCTAGCTTATGACTTATATCCATCCATCCTAGCCGAAATCAGCAGCTCCTATATTGCATATATCCAAATATATATATTAAAGAGAGAGAGAAAGTGTGCTCAAATTAATTTTCATTTGAACCAAGACCTTCTTTCTTTAGAATTTCGGGAATATAGAGTGAGAAAGGGGGATAAGATAAGCCAATACCATCCTTTATCTCTACTAGATCAGATTCAACAAAGTCAGAATCAAAAATCAAAGCATAAGAAGGTAAGAACCCTAATTTTTAAAATATTTTGATTTGATGTTAAAAGTTATAATTGATTGGTTAGATACGTGTAATAGGATGTTTATAAGTGATTTGGGTTGTAAAACCCAGATCCATAACATCAAAGTCCTCGAATCTAGCATTTTTCAAATCTGGGAAAAAAGTTCAAAAAGTGATCTGACAGTCGAATGTCAGGCCCTCTAGATATTTATATGTTAGTGTTTTTATGTATTTTATGTTATAGATATGTAGTATGACATATGGGCTAGGATCTGTGACTGAAATCAGGTTTAGATCATATTTAAATCTTAAGTTATGAACGGTCAAACCTAGTTGACCGATGACGAAAATGATTTCTGGGCAGCCCAGAAATTTCTAGAAGAGTATGACATGTTTTTCAATGCCTTTGATCTTGCTACTGACTCGTGTTGTGGGCAAGTTGATGTTTGATATGTGTAGCCTGTCATGTGCACTACATATCCTAGTCCATAGAACAAGCAGATCACGAGCAGAATCTTAGATAATAGTGGTCAAACGACCATTGACCAAATGACCGGATGAAGATTCTGGGAAAACCCAGATTTTCAAGACCCGTTTACTGACCCCTTGTTTGACGCGCCATAATCTCTCTGATTCGGTGTTGCTATGATGTTCTGATTTTATGTCGTTATACCCTGTCATGTGGTCTACAAGATTGAACCATTAGATTACACAAAACAAGTCCAGGATGTTATGATTTAAAGCTACAAAGTAGGTACCTTGGCTGTTCTTCATTTCTGGGTAACCCAGAAAATGAAGAACAGGCCTGACAAGAGTTTTGCACGCCCAGATCTTCATGATATGTTTTGTTATGACTCATATGATGATTACAACTTGTAGTATTACATAGCTACCACAAGATCAAGGTTTAAAAAGACCCAGAACTCAACACGAACATAGTTTAAATTATGGCCAAACCAAGCCCCTCGGTGTCTGACATGCGTTTCTAGGTTTGTTGAAGAACAGCCCAAGAACACCATTAGCGACGGATTCCTCACCTATTACCCTTTAGCGACACTTAATTACTGGAAATTATTTATTTAATTAATAAATCTAATTAAATGAATTTTAATTACTAAAAATACTAAATAAATTTTGAAAATATTATTTTAAATTCTGAAAATAGTTTTAATTATTTAGAGTATATTTCATAAATATTTAATATTTTTGGAATATTAATGATATTTAATTTATTTAATTCTAATATTAAATAAACGATTTAAAAATGATTTTAATACATGAAAAATCATATTATTGTATAAGAAAATATTTAAAGATATTGTCAGTGACTTTTAATATTTTGGGATGAATTTCACTAATTAATCAATATTAATGATAATTAGTTTATTTAATAACTATATTAAATAAATTATGGAAAAATAGAATTAATGATTTATAAATCATATAAAAATGATTTAAGTGTTATAAAAATATTTTAAGTTATAAAATATAACTTTTGATATTTTGTCATGAAAATATTATTATTTTAATATTAATAGCAATTATCGGATAATAAATTTAAGTGTTTAAAAATCATATAAATATGATTTTAAGGTATTAAAAATACTTTGATATATTATAAATATATTATAATATTATGACATGTATTTCATTAATATTTGATAATAAATAAATATTAATGATAATAAAATTATGTTCATTTAAATACGTTTTTAATGATTGGAAAATTAAGATAAATAGTAATAATTATTTAAAAATTATTATGAGACTTGGAAAAATATTTCGACTGTTATTAAAATTATATTAGATAATTGTTAAGTGTTAAGTCAGAGTTTAATTGAACTTAGACTCGAATAATTGTCCGGCTAGACCGTCGGGACGTTAGAATTTTTGTCGAATTCAAGTCAGACTAAAATAGTTTGACCTGATACTGATTCATATGTGTGTTATAGACTGATAGGGTTATATGTTATGTGTTTAGGTTATTCTATGTATATATATATATAATAATATTATATTGTGATGATATTATTCTAATATTGGAGATCTATATTACTAATATTAGGTCTTCGGATAAAGCGTTATAAATTGCATAGCGGTAATCAACGGTTCAGGCAAGTTTATTTTTACTTAAATCTACTAAGAGTGTTTCATTCGGATAAGTTTATGGTTAATCATTGATGGTTGCCATGAATTGTACTATGTACGTATTGCATGTATAAGTCAGGTATGAAAGGCTGATCACCTTCATTACTAGTTGGTTCAGATATATTTGTTCATGTATAATACATGTTCAGTCATAAATTTGTTCCTACTAGTTCACAATTATATTGTTGAATTATAGCCAGCTTATTATTCAGACGCTTTGAATCATGATATATCGTTATATTATTGAACTTAAACTTGTTGGGCAACTTTCATGCTCACCCTTGCTATATCATGATAAAACATTGCAGATTAAGACGAACGCGTCGGATACAAGAAAAGGTCCAAGACAGTTCCAACTTTAGTATACGTGTACAGTAGATTTGTAATAGTTGTATAATAATAATGTTATATGTTAAATAAGTTATGAATGTGATTAAGTTAAGGTTACTCGACCTTGGGGAATAGTTTGTAATGTAATGTATAAACAATTTATGTTTATATCTTTTACAAATAGTAATAGTTATATAGAATGATCGAACCGGATCCGCGGTGATTCAGGACCTCAGAGTCGGGGCCCTCACAATATATTTGGCGACTCAAGATGGGTGATGTATACCTATTTTGGGGGAGTCACAGTTGGTCTCAAAGCTTAGGGATATGATCCCTGGCTGAGATGTGAGACAAGAAATAGGAGGGGAGAGACTAGAATTCCTTCGCTAGTATGACCTATCTAAGTTTAATTGGTATTTAATTGGTCGGTCGGAGTATAGGGATAATATGCGGCTTGTCAATTAACCCTTGTTTTGTGGCAGTATTTGAAAATGGCATCCGAGAATATTGAGAATAGCAATGGAGCACAAGAGACCGTTGAGTCTCCACAGATCAATAATCAGGATAATGTACATCAGGAAGGCGAAAATCCTCATGCAAACAACAACACTGACCAAATGATGAATGATGGAATGTTCAGAGGCTTTATGTAATTCATGCAACATCAAGCGAGAGCGGCTCCTGTCCAAAATGTTGGTGGAAACACTGGAAACTCTTGGACGATCAACGCTAAATAGTTCAAGGAGCTAGGGACCACCGAGGTTTATTGGAGAGCCAAAACCACTTAAGGCAGAAGCGTGGATAAAGTAGATCACCAAGATATTTGATGTCTTGGGATGCTCCGAGGAGCAAAAGGTTCCCTTTGCCACCTTTATGTTGCGAGGAGAGCAGATTACTGGTGGGAATCGATAAAGCGTACTCAAATTGCCGCACTGAAGATGTCTTGGGAGAAGTTCCAAGAACTATTCAACGATACGTACTTTCCCAAAAGTATTCGTCACATGAAAGAGGTAGAGTTCATCAAGTTGGAGAAGAACAATATGACCGTGTCGCAGTACGAAGCTAAGTTTGCCGAGTTATCCCGGTTTGCATCTCACTTGGTTGATAATGAGGAGAGAATGACGCGGATGTTTCTAAGAGGTTTGAAACCCGAGATACGTCAATATCTAAATTCTCATAAACTGTGTTTATATTCAGATGTTGTAAATTTGGCTCAGTTATTGGAGTGTGATAACAAGTCAACCCAACCAAGAAAAAGCACCTGGCAAAATGATAATACTAGTGGTAACAGTCATCGAAACGGTGACAACAAACGCGGTGGGAATCAACATGCCAAAAATGATAACCATTTCGGTGGTAATCATGGCCAAGACAATAAAAGTGGACATTTCAAGAAGAAAAAATTCAACAATGGTGGAAAGACGTCATCACCAGCACCCGTTGTTAAGGAAGGAGAACGACCACCTATCATATGCTTCAAATGCGGAGGGGAGGGACACATCAGTCCAAACTGTGTGCAACAGTCCAAAACGTGTTACAATTGTTGAAGAGAAGGTCACCTAGCTAGATTTTGTCGCACTAGGAATACAATTCTAGTTGGAACGGTGACACAAAATGTCGTCCCAGACAAAACAAAACAAGTAGTTCAAGGGAGAGCGTTTATTGTGACCTCCAAGAAAGCAAGGAACCTGAACGAGGTCATCACGGGTAAGCTTATCATAAACTCTAGCGAAGTCTATACATTATTTGATACAAGTTCTACCCTTTATTTTATTTCTCCTACTTTCGCTCAACGTTGAAATTAGACTCCGGAGAAATTAGACTTTGACTTATCTATAGAAAATCCGTTGGGAGAAACCTTCATTACATCCACTATTTATAAGTCTTGTTTGGTTCAAATCAGTACCCTCACATTACCTGTCGATCTTATTTAATTGAAAATACTTGCATTTGACGTGATTCTAGGGATTGATTGGTTAACTACTCATCATGCAAAAATTGATTGTTTTCGTAAGGTTGTAGCTGTCATATTCCTAACCAACCTATTATGTGAATTCAAGCAACCAAACCATTAAAATCAATCACTGTCATCTCAAGCCATAAATTATTCAATTATTGAAAAACAGATGTCAAGATTTCTTAGCTCATGTCACATATTTAAACAAAAATACGTCAGATTTGAAAGATAATTTTTATTGTTAATAAATTTCTTGACGTATTTCCTGAAGAACTTCCTGGCCTACCCCCAGAGTGTGAAATTGAATTTTTTATCGACCTTAAACCCGGTACAAAACCCATTTCCAAAGCCCCATATCGAATGGCTCCTATTGAACTTCAAGAGTTAAAGACCCAACTGCATGAGTTGTTAGACATCGGTTTCATTCCTCCTAGTACGTCTCCTTGGGGTGCTCCTGTTCTATTCGTGAAGAAGAAAGATGGGAGTATGCGACTTTGTATTGATTATCGGGAGTTGAATCATGTCACTATCAAGAATATGTACCCATTGCCACATATTGATGACCTATTTGACCAGTTGTAAGGTGCCAAATTCTTTTCAAAGATCGATCTTCATTCCGGATATCATCAGTTGAAGATTAGAACCGACTGACATTCCAAAGACAACTTCCAGAACTCGGTACGGGCATTATGAATTCCTAGTCATATCTTTTGGATTGACTAATGCTTCTGCTACCTTCATGGATATGATGAACCGAGCATTCAAGGAATATTTGGATAACTTTATGGGCGTCTTTATTGATGACATCCTCATATATTCCAAAAGCCGTGAAGATCATGAACAACACTTGAGGCTTATACTCCAAAAGCTTCGTGAAAACAAGCTTTATGCCAAGTTAAAGAAATGCGAGTTCTGGTGAGGAAGTAGCATTCCTTGGGCACGTAGTATCAAGTCATGGAATATCTGTTGACCCGACAAAGATTGAAGTTATTCAAAGCTGGGAACAACCTAAATCAGTGACTGAAGTACATAGCTTTCTCAGCTTAACTGGTTATTATCGGAGATTTATAGAAGGGTTTTTTCGAATCGCTACTCCATTAACTCAGCTAACTCGAAAAGATACAAAATTAGGTTGGAGCGTGGAATATGAGAAGAGTTTTCAAGAACTCAAGAGGAGACTCATTTCAGCACTTGTTCTGACAATACCATCTGACTCGGAGAGATTTGTCATCTATAGTGATGCTTCGGGCAAAGGGTTAGGATGTGTTCTCATGCAATATGGGAAAATCATAGCCTATGCCTCTCGAAAACTCAAAAAATATGAGAGGAATTATCCTACTCATGATCTAGAGTTGGCAGTTGTTGTCTTCGTACTTAAAATTTGGAGGCATTACTTGTATGGGGAGAAAGTGGAGATCTTTACGGATCATAAAAGCCTCAAATATTTCTTCACCCAAAAGGAACTCATCATACGGCAATGACGTTGGCTTGAACTATGAAAATATTATGATCATACCATTCAATACCATCCTAGAAAAGTGAACGTAGTAGCTGATGCATTGAATAGAAGATCATATGCGGGTACGAGTGCGATATTGTCAACACAAATGCCCATTTTATATGACTTGTACATGATGAAGATAGAGTTAAAGACTCCAGGGACCCATGTGATGATGGGGAATATACGAGTAGAACCGACTTTAATCGATAAAGTTAAAGCTACTCAAGCTACAGACCTAGAGCTGATGCGTATGAGGAAGAAAGTGCAAGAAGGTGCTATGCCGGAAGCAAGAATCAATGAAGAAGGAATACTTCGAGTCAACTCAAGACTTTGTGTTCCTAACGACCTTGATTTAAAGTATAAAATCATGATGAAAGCACACAACACACCGTTTGCAAACCATCCTGGTAGTACCAAAATGTATCATGATCTTCAACATACATTTTGGTGGAGCAATATGAAGAAAGAGATATCGGAGTTTATCTCAAGGTGTTTAACTTGTCAACGAGTCAAAGCGGAGCATCAAGTACCAAAAAGTCCATTGCAACCACTTGACATTCCAGAATGGAAGTGGGAGCACATTACCATGGATTTCGTTACTGGTCTTCCCATGGTTTCTCAAGGCATAGATGCAATTTGGGTCATTTTTGATAGATTGACCAAGTTTGCTCACTTCTTACCTATACGAGAAACTTATACACTTGAAAGTTATGCTTATATGTATATAAATGAGATTGTAAGACTGCATGGTATGTCAGTATCCATAGTTTCTGATCGAGACCCAAGATTCACTTCATGATTTTGGGTTAGTTTGCAGAAAGTTATGGGGATGGATTTACGATTTAGCTCGGCATATCATCCTCAGACGGACAGGCAGTCAGAGAGGACTATTCAAACTCTTGAAGATCTATTAAGACTCTGTTTCCTTGACTTCAAGGAAAGTTGGTACAAGTTCTTGCCATTTGTGGAGTTTTCCTACAACAACAGTTTTCAAGTAAGTATTGGCATGGCTCCATTTGAGGCCTTGTATGGGAGAAAGTGTCGTTCTCCAGTATGTTGGGATGAGGTGAGTGAAACAACGTTATTGGGACCGGAGTTGGTACATATGACCACAGAAAAGATTCAAACGATCCGACAACGTATAAAAACCTCACAAGATCGACAAAAGAGTTATGCTTATCTTCATCGAAAGGACGTGGAATTCGATATTGGAGATCATGTGTTGTTACGTGTTGCTCCATGGAAAGGAGTTACGAGATTTAGAAAGAGAGGAAAGCTCAATCCTCAATTCATTGACCCATTTTTAATCCTCGAACGAGTAGGAACTGTGGCCTATAGACTCGCCTTACCGCCAAGTATGTCTCGTGTTTATAACGTTTTTCACATATCTATGTTACGTAAATATGTGAAAGACCCGAACCACATTATTGAGTTAGAACCAGACGAAATTGCAAAAGATTTAACGTATGAAGAGGTTCCTGTTAAAATCTTGGATACGAAGGAACATATTTTACGCTCCAAGGTTATACCTCAAATAAAAGTTTTATGGAGAAACCACGATATGTTGAGGAAATCACCTGGAAGTTAGAATCTGAAATGAAATCAAGGTATCCTTACCTCTTCGACATACCAGGTACGTACCCTGAGGGAGATTGTAAGACCCAAACTTTTATGAATAAAGATGAATTTTCTATGAATATCATTTTTGAATATTATGGAGTGAATTTGATATAATGTTATAGTTGTGGGTAATACTTATAAATTTTGCAAAGTACGCAAGTTGTTATATAATATTCGATTGGTCGGGGAAAATTCGTTTTAATAGGGAATATTCATATGACGGCACAATCATTGGTGGACTCCACAACGGAATTATTGTCGGATTGAGAAAATGACAAAAATATCTTTTTATAAAATAACGGCAAAAGTTTTACTGTTAACTTTTAGAATACCTGGTGGTTAAAATACAGTAATACGCGTTGTTGCACTGTGGCACACGGTATTGCATAGTATTTTTGAATTATTGATTCTTACGTAAGAAGGCACTACTCAATAATTATTATAGTAATTACTGTTCAATATTCTATTTTATTGGTTCAATAATTGCTGTGTTGATATTTTATATTATTGTTGTTTCAATAATTGTCACTGCATAATATTTCTCATTATCAAATCAATAAATTATATTATTTGAATAATATTATTAGATAACATTATTGGCAATGTCTAGAAAGTTCTGTCAAGGAGAGGTTTGGTCACCTAATTGCGCGCCAGTAAGGAGAAATTCTTATCGGAAAGCCCCATCTTTCCTGGAAATGGCCTGGTTGTCATTATTGTGATTCTGAAATATTATTTGTGAATAGTTAATTATTGATTTATATGATAAGGAAATATTTATTTTATGTGAACATAAATGATAGATAGGAAAATATTCATTGTTGAGGTGTTTTATCAGTATTTTGTCGGATTAGAGGTATTAAAAAAAATCAAATCAGTGTTCTTAAGCTTTATTGCGTGAGTTATAATTTTTATCCGAACGTTAGATCGTTGTAATTTTTGGATATGTTATACATATATAAGTTGAGTATATATCCACAAATTTTTAACCATTAAAAATTAACGTATGATTTGTTATGAATTTTTAGAGGTGTTGAAAAACGTCTGTATGTGGATTTCAGATATTTTCTGTTTGGAATTTGGAAAAACTTTCTTCTGCAAAGTTATAGAGAATTCGATTTTGTGTGGAATGGACATAAAATATGTATTTTTCTGATAAAAGGGCTATTTATTATTAATTGTTCAAGTTTCAGAAATTAAAATGTTTTATTAAAATTATGGGTGGGACCCACTTTTTTTTTGGTGGAAAAATGTGCTGAATTTTTCTTTCAAGAATGGAGTGCTTGAATTGGTCTAATACATGTGCGTAGGAAAATAAAAGAATTAATATTTTTATATTATTTTAGTCTCTTATGGCGTTCCAGTATTTTCCTATAAATAGGCGCTTAAGTTAGAATTGAAAATCACACCAGAATCAGAGAATTCTTCTTCAATAATCTTGAGCGTATTTCTTTCGAGTTTTAGAAAGCTTTGAGCGTAAAAAATAGTAAAAGTTTTCTTCAAGAATATCTTCGCTATACCATTTGGAATACTCTTCTTTTCAAGGTAATGGATGTTATTTTTGTTCAATATTCGCTTGAAATAATATTTTTTTCCATACTCTGTAATATGTAAGTAATATTATTTCGCTTCAGATTTTTAATTCTATACTCGTTTGTTAAAATTTTGGCTTCTATACTCCATGAAATTAGTAGAATATCCTTGATATTTGCGCTTCATCCAATATCTTTTCATGGAAATATTATTCTGAGCATTCTTGATAAGTTTTAACTTTTTTTCATGTCGGGGTAATATTCACGAGGTTACTATTCCCGAATTACTATTCACGGGATACTATTCACTCAAGTACTATTCACCTGGGGTACTATTCATGATAAAAATTGATTCGTTTTTGGTCCAAATTATTTTTGGTACAATATTATTCTTGAATTTTACTCCAAAAAGCAGTATCATGTTGACAATTTGGACGTTATTGATTTTTGGATAAATTAAATTATAAATCTTTAAAAATTTATCCTTGAACTTGTTTTATTGAATTTTTATATTATTGTCATCATCCTCATGTTTATAATATGTTGAAAGTCATCTGTGGCCTGTAGGGCATAGATGGACTTGATATGATTATGACCAGTGATTATTCGGTATAATCATGACCGTAATGTTACAAATGATGTGGTAAAAGTCCTTATTGGCCCGTAGTGCATTGATGGACAGTTGTTGGCATGATCATGACCATTGATGAATACAGGAATATCCTTGGCCCGTAGTGCATGAATAATTTGTGGTCGTGATACTAATGAATATCCTTGGCCGTGGTGCAGGGGTGATTAGATGATGTCGATTATTTATTAAGCTGAGTCTCAGCGATAAAAGTGATGAAAAACCTTTTAAATCATAGAAGATAATAGTTTTTATGCTCTACTTGACTCTTCTAATAGATTACTTGTTCCACTGCAGTTAAACCTGATGTTTGTTCTATTTTATCAGTTTAACTTTGTTGAAGGCTAACGATAAATTATTCTGCATTATCTTAGTCAAAATATTTCTTTCTGGGCTAGTTGAGCTCACCCTTTTACTTTCATTGTCCTCTTCAGGAAATGAGAACGTACGTAGCTGGGACTAGTCGGGGAATGGAGTGATGGTCCCGATGATGACATAAGTAGTCCTCACTATTCTATGAAATAGTGTGGTAATAAATGTATTGAGGACTCCATTTGAGTTGAATACTGTCTAGAAGATAATATTCGTATTTAAAACTCCCAGTTCATGTTTTGGCGTATTGTACATGATAGTTGTATTATTAAAATGTATTTGAATTTTTTACAATATATTTGGCGACTCGAGATGAGTGATGTATACCTATTTTGGGGGCATCACACACACAACCCATTCTGAGTCGCCAAATACATGGTAAAAAAAAACAACAACTACAATTTCATTAATACAATTATCGTGCAAAATACGACAACAAATATTCTGTGAGTTTAAATACAAATATTGTCTTCTAGACAATATCCAAACTCAAATAAGTCTTCCTTACAATTATTGATAAACTATTTTACAAAATAGTGAGGACTGCTAAAACAACTACCCTGAAACATCACTCCATACCCCGACTAGTTCCCGCTATATTCTCGCCTCCTGAGAAGAAAAATGGAACAAAAAAGAAAAAGTTGAGATCAACTAGCCCAATAGAGAATATTATGACTAAGATAATGTAGACCAAATTATCGTTAGCCTTCAATAAATTATATAAAATATAATAGACAACAAGTTTTAGATCAATATTTGCAGCAGAAATAATAATTCATTAGAAGAGTTAAGTAGAAAATGAAGTCTACTATCTTCTATGATTTAAAAGTTCATCATCAATATTTTATACCTGTAACATCAATCAATATACATCCTGAATCAAATATTCATCTTTGCACAATGAACCAAAGATATTCATTTGTATCACCAGTTGGGTATGTTCATCTCAACACATGTCAATCTTTGCACCACGGGCCAAAGATATTCATCAAGTAATCATTCATATTTGCACTACAAGCTAAAGATATTCAGTTATATCACCATTTAGGACTATTGATGATAAAAATATTTTAAAGATAACGAATCTAGTAAGATAAAAAGACAAATATTAGGGATTCGTACTTCAGTTTATCCAAGTTCAAAAATACTCCATAATAATCAATTGTGGAGCAAAATTCAAGAATGAAGATCAAAACATGGATACAATCAAAGATAATAACCATAATAAACAATTTTGACCAAGAAAAGAAAATTTAATTTTTCTGTGAATACTGTCGTGAATAGTGTCGTATACGTGAATACTAACCCCGACACAAAAGGTTGAAATTATATAAGAAAAATCATACTTCGTGAATAGTACCGTATTCGTGAATAGTGTCGTATACGTGAATAGTGCCGTACACATGAATAGTAACCTCAACATGAAAAGGTAAAAATTTCATAATATAATTCATACCAATATTTCGGTATAATGATATTAAAAGAAATAACATCATTTACGAAGTAAATAACATCCCTTACCTCAAAAGAATTGTACTTCTGACTGAAATATCGGATATAATACTGAAGAAAACTTGCACTGCTTATCAACTCTCAAAGTATTTAAATACTCACAAAAATACGCTCAATATTATAGAGAGAAACTTCTGATTATGGTGTGATTTTCAATTCTAACAAAAGCGCCCTATTTATAGAAAAATGCTTAGAACGCCAAAGTAGATTTACCCGCTACCGGTGGCTCTACCCTCTGCCATTCACGCACACCACAATTGAAACTTCAACATTTTTCCAACAAAAAAACAAAAGTGGGGCCCACCCCAGTTTTTAATAAAAAAACATTTATTTCTGAAAGTTCAATAATTCATAATAAATAGCTCCTTTATCAAAAAAATATGAATTTTATGTCCATTCTATAGGAAATTTATTTCTCTACAACTTTGTAGAAGAAAGTTTTTCCAAATTCTAAACAGAAAATGATTGAAATCCACATACGGATGATTTGGTAATACCTCCATTCCGATAAAATACTGATAAAACACCTCAGCATTAATTCCTTTATTTATATCCACATAAAATAAATATTTTCTTATCATATAAATCAATAATTAATTATTCACAAATAATATTACAGAATCACAATAATGACAACCAGGTCGTTCCCAGGAAAGAGGGGGCTTTTTAATAAGGATTTCTCCTTACTAGCGCGCAATTAGGTGACCAAACTCCTTTCCTAGACAGAACTTCCTTAGACATTGCCAATAATGCTATCTAATAATATTATTCAAATAATATGAATTATTGATCTGATAATGGGAAATACTGTGCAGTGACAATTATTGAAACAACAATAATATAAAATATCAAAGTAGCAATTATTGAATCAATAAAATAAATTATTGAACAGTAATTACTGTAACAATTATTGAGTAGTTCCTTCTTACGTATAAATCAATAATCCACAAATATTGTGCAATACCGTGTGCTATTGTGCAACCACGCGTATTACTGTACTTTAACTACCAGGTATTCTAATAGTGTTAACGGTAACAACTACACTGTTATTTATAAAAAAACACAAATTATCATTTTTATCTAAAAAACGAATATTCCATGACAATAATGAATATTTTATAACCACTCGCTTACTTAAAATATTTTCCGCATTTTACCCATAACTAGCCACATTAATCAAATCAACCCCTTACAATAACAAAATAATAAATAGAGGAAATTCAATTTTATTCATAAAAAGTTTGGGACTTTCAACCTCCCCTCCTTATGAAATTTCATCCTCAAAATTGACGTACGTGCCTGATGTTTCGAAAAGGTTAGGATACCTCACTTTCATTTCTTATTCCAACTCTCAGGTCATTTTCTCAATAGTATGGTTCCTCCATAAAACTTTGACTTGTGGTATAACTTTTGTACGTAGGACATGCTCCTTCCTATCCAAGATCTGGACATGTACATCCTCGTACGTTAAATCTTTGGTTATCTCATCTTGTTCTAACTCAATAATGTGGTTAGGGTCTTTCACATATTTACGAAGCACATATATGTGAAAAACATTATGAACACGAGACATGCTTGGAGGTAATGTGAGTCTATAGGCCACATTTCCTACTCGATCAAGAATTTCAAATGGACCAACAAATCATGGATTGAGCTTTCTCCTCTTTCCGAATCTTGTAACTCCCTTCCATGGAGCAACACGTAACAATACATGATCCCCAACATTAAATTACACGTCATTTCAATGAAGATCCGCATAACTCTTTTATCGATCCTATGTCGTTTGTATACGTTGTCGGTGTAACATTCCAGAATTTTTAAATGTCTATATTAAATATTTATTGATTTATATAAATATTTAATGGATGTGATTATGTGGAATAAATATTTGTTCAATTGATTAAATTTTTGTTTTGTTCAATTGATTTAATTTTGTTTAGTTAATTATTTATTTAATAAATAATTGATGAATTAAGGAAATTATTATTATATTGATATTTCAATTAAATGATTAATTATTTGTATTGTGTTATGTGATTAAAGGATTTATTTAATTAATTGTGATTTGCATTAATTAAAATAAATATGAAAGCTTGATTAAATATAGTGTGACAAATAACTATATTATAAGGAGTTATTAAAATAAATTAAAGTTATTTAATTTAGTTTTTGCCAAACAAGGCTTAATGTATTAATTCTTTAATATTTAAATAGTTTTGCCAAACAAGCCTTATGGCTTTTGAGATTTCTAGATAAATAAAATAAATAAAATCAAATCAAATAATAAATATAATATATTTATATTATATATATTTATGTTATAACCGTTAATATCATTAGTATGCGGATTAATGTGTCAGTTTCTTTTACGTAATATGTATATTGTCTAAGCCTAAACCTAAGAAGAAGTACAGAGAAAAATTACAGAGAATTATAGAGAGTTTAAGAGTGAAACCTGAGAATTTGTCTCCAATTGCAAGATTGTGTAAGTTAACTTGAAGGTATGTTCACAACTTTGATATTATATATGCATATATAGGTTTCACGGAAAGAATTGCATATACTGTGAAAATTAAAATTTGTGAATTGTTGTTATATAGTTGGTAATTATGATTATACATGTTTATAATGCTAGAGATTATGTTCAAACAAGAAATCGCATGCTAAATTCGGTTTACAGTAGAAGAAATTTTGACAGTGTTTGTGTTCTTCACATGGCTTGAGTAAAAGTAGAAATTTTAGTGGTCAATTCTTATGTTAAAGTATAAATTGAAACTTGTATATGTTAGTTCAACGAGATATGAGCATTATGTAATTTGAATGAGATGATTTGGCCAGCTAGTGAGTTCACAGTGAAGATTTCTAGAACATTGTCAAGAAAAGTTGTGTTTTTGTGAAAAACATGAGTTTTATGAAATTAAAATGGTTTTAGTTAGTGTTAAATTGTGCTAATTGGTTGTAAATGTGAGCAATTATGTTTATGATATTGTTATATTTATTTTACGTGTTAATTTCACTGTTTGGTGGGTGAAATTTGTGTTTGTTGGGCTAAAGTAGGCTACTGTTCATAGCCGACTCTGCGTCTGTCTGTGCACCGGCGCAGCTGCGCCGCTGCCAAGGCAAAAAATGGCGCAGCTGCGCCGGTCCCAGGCTTATATATGGCTCAACTGTGCCATACCCTGTCTTTAGACAGTAATGTCTGCTGCTACTGTAGACTTTGTAACACCACTTTAGCTTGATTTAAGGTTGTGTTAAGGAGTTAAACAAGTAACAAGGAGGTTAAATCAGTAACGTGTCATTTTTTTAATGATTTCAACTTTGTAAACGGGATTGTAAGTGATGAACGTGTTATGTTATAAATTAGTTATACAATGAACGTTAATTAAGCGTTGTACGGTTAACGCTTGGGAATATTCTGAAACGTTTATGGTAATAAAAGACATGTGTTAAATTAACAAGCCTAACTAGAAATGTGTGTTATGATGGAACGTGAATGTTAGTATAACTAATTGATTATGATTCTAAACCTATGTGTAGGTGAACATGAGTTTGATATTATAGCTTATGCTCGAGGCAAGTTTTCTAACTCCATACTTTCATTGAGTTAGTTTGTTATGATTGATGCAAGTCTTCTAACTCCATACTTTCATTGAGTTAGTTTATTATGTGTATGCAAGTTTTCTAACTCTACACTTTCGTTGAGTTGGTTCTATTATTACATTGTGTAACTTCATTCTTTTGATTGAGAAAGCTTCTAAATCTATCTATTACATTGAGCATATTTTAATTCTAAATTATTGGAATTCTAATCATTGTTGACTTACTCTAACTTGTTTATAGTTTAACAAGTTTCTTTAGTTTAATCTTTTACAATAAATATTCTTGAACCTTAATTCCTTGTGTTGAATGGTTCAATCACTTCGTATATTTTATTATATGTGAAGTAACCATTGTTTCCAGCTTGCTATCAACTAATGCATGTTCGGTAACTAAAATTCTAATTTGACAAGATTATAAACCTAGCTTATTATTGTTCAAGCCAAGGTTTACCATTTCTTTATTTTGATCAATACTTATGCTCTCTAGTTATTTCAAGCATGAGTCTAGAATATAGTTGGTTCACCTATGATTCTCAAACGTTCTAAGTTATGTTGTTATTAAACAACTGTTGTATTATCAAGCATTGTGGATTCAACTTGTTCCCTAGTTGATGATCATTAAACTTTAATTACCCTTGAAAGCTTATCCAAACCAAACTTTCTTTGGTGCGGACTTGTACTCTAAATATTGAGATGAACACCCTTATGTTTAGGGGTTTACACTTAGCATTGAAATAGTTGTGCACAATACATTGTACGAAGGATTGATCCCCCTAAGTACGTGGAGTCCTTATAGTCATATGACTGTTAAAGTTAAAGTTAAAAGATTACTTATAACTGTGGACATGGTTCATGGTCATTTGACCCTCAGTAGTTTATTTAAGAATGTTAATAGAATAAATTATTCAGTTCTATGGAGCCTATTATTTGGCAAATGTTGTAATGTTAATAGAACATATTATTCAGTTCTATTGAGCCTATTATTTGGAAAATGTTGTAAAGATAATTATTCTTATCTCAAGTGAGCTTTGTTTGCTCACTCTTGCATATTTATACATATATTGCAGCTATGAATGAGAAGGTAGATAAACCTACAACTAGCAAAGAAAAGGGAAAATGTACAAATGATGAAGACTTGCAACTTTGTTTTATCATTGATGATAGACTTTTAATAATGATGTGATGTAATAATTTTATTTTCGCACTTGAATGATTGTATTAAAGGTTAGAGAACCTGGGAGATAATGTTTTTATTTAACTAATCCTGTATGGGCAAGTTTTTATTATTCAATTTATTTTGATTGGGTAGTTATATATGAATATTTTGATTACGTGAACACCAAGTCTTGAGGTAATGAAGTACCGGGATTTGGGGGTGTCACAGTCGGATCATTTGGATCTTCTCTGTAGTCACGCGTACCAACTCTGGTCCCAATAATGTTACTTCACCCACCTCATCCCAACATACTGGAGAGCGACACTTTTGTCCATACAATGCTTCAAATGGAGCTACACATATACTTGTCTGATAACTGTTGTTGTAGGAGAATTCCACCAATGATAGGTACTTATCCTAACTTCCTTTGAAATGTAGGACACATAGTCTTAATAGATCTTCAAGATTTTGAATAGTTCTTTCTGATTACCCGTCCATTTAAGGATGATATGCCGAACTGAATCGTAAATCCATGCCCATAACTTTTTGCAAACTAACCCAAAATCATGAAGTGAATCTTGGGTCATGATCCAAAATTATGGATACTGGCATGCCATTCAACCTCGTAATCTCATTCACGTACATATGAGCAAGACGTTCAAGGGAATAAGTCTCCCGTGTCGGCAAGAAATGAACAGACTTGGTTAATCTATCAACAATAACCCAAATCGCATTTATGCCTTGAGAAACTTTAGGAAGACCCACAACGAAATCTATGGTAATGTGTTCCAACTTCCATTTCAGAATCTCAAGTGGTTCCAATGGACCCTTTGGCACTTGATGATCCACCTTTACACGTTGACAAGTTAAACACCTTGAGATAAACTCTGCAATCTCTCTCTTCATATTGCTCCACCAAAATGTATATCGTTGATCATGATACATTTTAGTACTTACAGGATGGATTGCAAATAGTGTGTTGTGTGCCTTCATCATGATTCTATGCTTCAAGTCAGAGTCGTTAGGAACACAAAGTCTGGAGTTAACTCTAAGTATTACTTCTTCGTTGATTCTTACTTCTGGAATAACACCTTATTATACTTTCTTCATTATACGCATCAGCTCTGGGTCTGTGGCTTGAGCAGCTTTAAAGTTATCGATTAAAGTTGGTTCTACTAGTATAATTGATATCATCACGTGGGTACTTAGAGGCTTTAACTCTATCTCCATTATTTGTAAGTCGTACAAAATGGGTCTTTGTGTTAACAACATCGCACTCGTACCCGTAAACGATCTTCTACTTAATGCGTCAGCTACCACGTTTACTTTTCCAGGATTATTTTGAATGGTATGGTCGTAATCTTTCAACAGCTCGAGCCAACGTTAATTGCCACATGTTGAGTTCTTTTTGGGTGAAGAAATATTTGAGGCTTTTATGACCCGTATAAATCTCCACTTTCTCCTCCTACAGGTAGTGTCTCCAGATCTTCAACACGAAAATGACTGCTGCACACTCCAGATCATGAGTATGATAATTCCTCTCATATTCTTTAAGTTGTTGCGAGGCATAGGCTATGAATTTCCCATGTTGCATGACAACACATCATAACCCTTTTCCCGAAACATCGCTATTGATAACGAATTCATCCAACCCCGATGGTATTGTCAGAACATGTGCCGAAATGGGTCTCCTCTTGAGCTCTTGGAAACTCTTCTCGCATTCCTCGTTTATACAAATTTTGTATTTTTTTGAGTCAGCTGAGTTAACGGAGTTTGGGTTCCTCACGTTTTGGGAAGTCACGACAAATGCTCTTCCAGGAACCACCGACTTTGACTTGTACGGGACAGCCTTTGGAGTCACCATCCCCGTTGGACTTGGTTTCACTACAAGATAATCTCTAGCTATATGACCTTCCTTTCCACAGTTATAACATACCTTGAATTGTTGTGGGTAGTTTGGGCTGATGTGTCCCTCTTTCCCGCATTTATAACATACGACCGATGGTCTTTCCCCTCCCCTAGAAACCGTTGATGTTGGTGCTGACGTCTTCACGTTGTCATAGTTGTACCTCCTCTTTTTGAAATCTCCCCCCGACTCGCTTCTTCTACTATCATGGCCACGATTACCACCAGAGTGGTTACCGCTTTTGTCCAGATATTTTCCTCCCTGCTGGTTATCATTACTCCGATGACTGCTACCACCGGTATGACCCTGGTTGTGGTCCCTCGGTTGAACATACTCATTATCTCGCTCTAATAATTGGGTCATGTCCACAACATCTGAATATAGAGAAATTTTGTGAGAGATAAGGTATTGACGAATTTCTAGTTTCAAACCTCTTAGAAACATTCGCGTCATACGCTCCTCATTCTCTACAAAATGAGGTACAAACCTGGATAACTCTGCGAACTTAGCCTCGCACTGGGATAAAATCATGTTCTTCTGTTCCAGTCTGATAAACTCTACTTCCTTCATATGACGAATACTTTTCGGAAAGTACTTGTCATTGAACAGTTTCTGGAATGCTTCCCAAGATATATTGAGTGCGGATGGCTGGGTACGCTTCACAGATTCTCACCAGTAATCTGCCTCACCACGGAACATAAAGGTTGCGAATGGAACCTTTTGTTCCTCCGTGCATCCCAAAACATCAAATATCGTGGTAATTTGGTTAACTCACATTTTTGCCTTAATCGGATCCGGTTTTCCCAAAAACTCTGGTGGTCCCAACTCTTTGAACTTCTTGGTTGTGACAAGACGCGTGTTGCTATTATTTCCTCTCGTATTTTGTACACGAGTCTCCCTCGTCTGATTTTGTATGAACTGCAAAAAGCTTCTAAACATCACATCATTCATCTTTTGATCGGTGGTGTTGTTTATAGGAGGAACATTGTCGTCATGTTGCACGTTCTCCTGGTTGGTGATTAAAGGTGTCTCCACGGTCTCATTCACTCCATTGTTAACATTTTTAGCTGCCATTCTCAAATACTTCCATGCTTAAAATAAGGGTTAATTAAAGAAATTGACATTTCACATTATCCCTATATTCTGACCGACCAATTAAACACAAATAAGCTTAGGTAGGACACACTAGCGAATGATTTACTCATCACTCCCTTCCTAGTTCTAACCCCAAATCTCCATCAGATATCATATCCCTAAGCTCTAATATCAACTGTGATGCCCCCAAAATAGGTCCACACAACCCATTCTGAGTCGCCAAATATATGGTACAGAAAACAACTACAACTTCATTAATACAATTGTCGTGCAAAATACGACAATACATATGTTGTGAGTTTAAATAAAAATATTGTCTTCTAGACAATATCCAAACTCAAATAAGTCCTCATTATAATTATTGATACACTATTTTACAAAATAGTGAGGACTGCTAAAACAACTGCCGTGAAACATCACTCCACAACCTGACTAGTTCCCTCTATATTCTCGCCTCTTGAGAAGAAAAATGGAACAAAAAGGAAAAGGGTGAGATCAACTAGCCCAATAAAGAATATTATGACTAAGATAATGTAGAATAAATTATCGTTAGCCTTCAATAAATCAGATAAAATATAATGGACAACAAGTTTTAGATATTCGCAGCAGAAATAATAATTCATTAGAAGAGTTAAGTAGAGAATGAAGTGTACTATCTTCTATAATTTTAAAGTCCATCATCAATATTTTACACATGTAACATCAATCAATATACATCCTGAATCAAATATTCATCTTTGCATAATGGGCCAAAGATATTCATTTGTATCACCAGTTGGTGATGTTCATCTCAACACATGTCCATCTTTGCACTACGGGCCAAAGATATTCATCAAGTAATCATTCATCTATACACTACAGGACAAAGATATTCATTTATACCACAATTTAGGACTGATGATGATGAAAAATATTTTAAAGAAAACGAATCCAGTGAGATAAAAAGACAAATATTAGGGATTCGTACTTCAGTTTATTCAAGTTCAAAAGTACTCCATAATAATCAATTTTGGAGCAAAATTCAAGAATGAAGATCAAAAGATGGATACAATCAAAGATAGTAACCATAATATATTAACTTGGACTCTGTGAATAGAGTCATATTCGTGAATAGTGTCATAAACGTGAATAGTGTCGTATACGTGAATAGTAACCACGACACAAAAAGGTAGAAATTCTATAAGAAAAATCATACTTCGTGAATAGTACTTGTGAATAGTGCCGTATATGTGAATAGTAACCTCGACATGAAAAGGTAAAAATTTCATAATAAAATTCATACCAATATTTTGGTATAATGATATTAAAAGAAATAACATCATTTATGAAGAAAATAACATCCCTTACATTAAAAGAATAGTACTTCTGACTGAAATATCGGATATAATGCTGAAGAAAGTTGGCACTACTTCTCAACCCTCAAAGTATCTAAATACTCATAAAAATACGTTCGATATTATAGAGAGAGAAAACTTCTGATTCTGGTGTAATTTTTAATTCTAACATAAGCACCTTATTTATAGAAAAATGCTTAGAATGCTAAAGGAGACTGACTTGCTACTGGTGGATCTACCCTCCGCCATTCACGCACACCACAATTGAAACTTCAGCATTTTTCCACCAAAAAAACAAAAGTGGTGCCCACTTAAGTTTTTAATAAAAAGACATTTATTTTTGAAACTTCAATAATTAACCACCAGCATTTGGCGCAGCGGTTAAGGATTGATTGGGGGCGAGCCAGTAAACCCGACGTCTTTAGTTCGACCCCCGCTAGCAACAAGTGTTTCCCAGTAATGGGATTGGTGGCCACGGTACCCCAGGCGCAAGTCGGGTAGTAAACTGCTCTGGTACCGGGCTGGGGAGATTAGTCAACCTGCGGGTTGGAAACTCCACATTATCAAAAAAAGAAGCTTCAATAATTCATAATAAATAACTCCTTTATCAGAAAAATATGAATTTTATGTCCATTCCATAGAAAATTTAATTCTCTACAACTTTGTAGAAGAAAGTTTTACCAAATTCTAAACAAAAAATGACTGAAAACCACATACGGATGATTCGTTAATACCTCCATTTCGACGAAATACTGATAAAATATCTCAGCATTAATTCCTTTATTTATATCCACATAAAATAAAAAATTTCTTATCATATAAATCAATAATTAATTATTTACAAATAATATTACAGAATCACAATAACGACAATCAGGTCGTTCCTAGGAAAGAGGGGGCTTTCTGATAAGGATTTCTCATTACTAGCGCACAATTAGGTGACCAAACCCCTTTGCTAGACAGAACTTCCTTAGACATTGCCAATAATGCTATCTAATAATATTATTCAAATAATATGAATTATTGATCTGATAATGGGAAATATTGTACAGTGATAATTATTGAAACAACAATAATATAAAATATCAACGTAGCAATTATTGAATCAATAAAATGAGCGAACCATATTTCTCTCACTAGGTATTTTGCTCTGCCTTCTCTCTAGCTTTATTTTCAAAACTCGCCCTCCTTTTGCCCCCACCTAACTATTCCATCCATCACCTAATTTTTGTGTTACCACCTTTCCATCCAATATTGGCTCTTTCTTTCCTTTCTCTCTTATTATTCTCCTCGGGTCTCCCCCGACCTTCCTTCTTCGGTTCCTTTTTTTTTCTAATCTATTTTATTTCTATCTACACCTCCCCTGTCCGGCCCCGTTCTCCCTCTCGTTTTTTCCCTGCTCTCCCATAGGTTTGTCTCTGGCCTAATCATGGTTGATCATTCACATCTCTCGACAGGAAACTCCCTAAGCAACCCTTCTCGGGATCTTTTTGATGCAACTATGGCAGAATCGGAACCACTTCCGTTTCAGACCACCATGGTATCCGTAAGCTCCTCTAGTTCAGATAATCATAGCTTCGAGAATGAAAATGAAGGACTGCAGCTTGGCCATGCTATGTCTGATATCTTCAAAGCAACCCATCAACTCTCTCAGCAAGGCCGTATTGATGCTGCTGATGAGCGTAGGCATAGCAATACCCTAATGGACTTCATCATATCCCTAGGATTCTATGCTCATAATATCAATGATTTTGCTAACAAAGGTAAATCGATTTGGCAAGTAAATGACTGTGACCTAATCAATAATAGTACTCTACGACGGTCCTCAGGGCTACATGTCCTAGCTCTTGTTTCTGGGCTAATACCTGCCTCTACCTTAACTATGCACCTGGGGGGGGGGGCTTCTGCTATCCCTCATCCTCCTGATCCTCCGATTAGGGAGGGGATCATCAAGCCTGGGGAGGAGGTCCTTTTTCTTATTGATATGGCTGGTTTTAAGTCTAAGACAGAGGCAAAGGGGGCTTTGGCCTTAGACACGGTGGAGAAGAAAAAGCACTCTTGGAGTGAAGTGGTTGCTCAAGATGAGAAGCCTAGTTTTACTCTTGATTATTTCCCCCCTCGTCCTCCTTCCTCTGAAAATGGGATTATTCGCATCAAACCACCATCTGATATTCTCCTCCAAGGTAATTTAATGTGGAATTCTTGCCTTCGTGGGTAGTTTCATCACCTCAAGACTGCCTTTTAAACTAGTAGAGGAGAGTGCCCTTAAGCTTTGGGATAAACATGGGCTGCAAAGGGTGTTCCTGTAGGATAAGGGGTATTTTGTGTTTAAGTTCTTTAGCCCATAAAATTGTGAGAATGTGCTTGCTCTAGGCCTTTAGTATATTTCAAACAAGCTGCTATGCCTTAAACATTGGAAGGAAGGGTTAGACTTCCATGATGAACCTTGCACAAAAGTACCCGTTTGGGTAAAATTTCACAATGTCCCTCTGTCTTATCTATCTCCGGCTGGGCTTAGCTACTTAGCGAGTGGTATTGGCAAACCCCTTTTCATTGATAAGCTAATTGAGAAACTAGAGCCTATGACGTTTGCCAAAGTCTGCATTGAAATTACTGCAGCTTCTCCCATGCCTGACTGTCTGGAAGTTGTTGTTATACAGGATGAGACTCTATCTGAAAAAGTTTGCATGGTAAATGTGGAATATCAATATAAGCCTCTTTTCTGCTCCCACTGTAAATCTTTTGGCCACTCCCTTGCTTGATGCCCCAATGCAAATTTTAAGTGGATTCCCAAAGGTCCCATAGGTCCAATTCTGTCCCCTTCCCTTCCGGAGGTTCATATAGCTCTTTGCCCCAAGCCTCCTAACCCCAATATCGGCGGGTATGGCCCTCCTTCCAAGGCTCTGAATCTGCTTGAGCCCATGACCTCAGAAATTAAGGATGCTTATACTGTGGTGGGTAAGGGCTTAAAGATGCCCCCTTGTCCCAAGCAGGCCTTGGTAGGTGCTATTCCACCCTCAGTGGTCTCCCCAAATTCGTTTGGGCTACTCTTTCCGGTGGCGGAGCCACGACCAGATCCTTTCTCCGACACAGATATCACTCCTCCCCCTGGTCCTCTAGTAGGCAAGCTTAGGCTGGTAAATGAAAAGGAGGGCATGGACCTAAAGAAGAAAGCCAATAACTCCTTTGTCACGAAAAAAAGCTCTAAGAAGAATAAAAGGGGGGGGGGACCCCATCTCATAATCTTAACAATTTATGATTAGTTTTTGCTCTACGAATATTAGAGGTGTAAATATTAGGGTCAAGCAGGCTAGTGTTACAGACCTTATTTGTAAATATTCTATCTCTTTTTTTGGCCTTATGGAAACTCGGGTCAAAGCTCCCAAAGACAGTCCTATTGCTAAGGCTATCTGCAGGAATTGGAAATGGCACTATGAACATCATGATAATGGGATGATATGGATTGGCTGGGACCCTTTTATTTGGGATGTTACTTTTATTTTAATGCCCTCGCAACTTATTCACTTTCAGGTTACGTTTTTGGATCTCAACATTAGTTTCTTTGTTTCTTTTATCTATGGGCTTAACACTGCCGTGGAGAGGAAACTTCTTTGGGGGGGGGGGCTTAAGGCTTCTCTCGTGTCAACTGACAAGCCATGGTCCATACATGGTGATTTCAATGAGGTTTTTAATTTATGTGAGATTAATGGGGGTATTGAGTTATGGGATAGAGGCATGCAAGATTTCAAAGACGATATTGGTGATTTATCCCTATTGGACCTTCGGACTGTGGGCCCCTGTCAAACTTGGTGGGACTCTAATAGTGTGAACCCTGTTTATAGAAAATTGGATAGAGCTATGGTTAACTCTCCATGGCTGCATTATTTTCCTCTATCCCAGACCATCTTTTCTCCTCGGGACCTCTCTGACCATTGCCCGGTGATAGTCAAGACTGGGAATGCAGATGCCTCGTATCCCTAAACCTTTTCAATTCTTCAACTTTATGGTGGACATAGGTAATTTCCAAGAGGTTGTTAGGACTGCTTGGAGAATCCCCATTTTTGGTGACCCTCTTCAAGTCCTTGTTGGGAGGGTAAAATCTGTTAAAAAGGCTCTTATTGGGATGAATAGGAGCAATGGTAACCTATCTTCAAATGTTGTTAAAATTCGGCCACTTCTTCATTCCACTCAGACTTCTATTGCCCTCAACCCTAATGATCCTGGTTTGCTTGAGAGGCGGAAAGATCTCACTAACGGTCTTTGGGAAGCTCTTTTATGGGAGGAAAAGCTTCTCTAACAAAAATCTATGGTACAGTGGCTTAAGGATGGTGATAGGAACTCTGTATTCTTTCATAACCAAGTTAAAGCCAGATGGAACCAGCACAAAATTTTATCTATTGCAAATGATGAGGGCCTCCTAGTGAGCCGACATAATAACATTCAGCTGATCGTAGTGGTCCATTTCAAATCACTACTGGGTTCCCCCTCTCAAGCAAACTTCTCTAACATACAACTCTTGGAAAACTCCTTTAAGAATTCTATTACCCCTGCAGATGCCACTGTTCTGGACAAAGACATTTCTGACGCCGAGATCCTAGCCTCTCTCAAAAGTATGAAGCAAAATAAAAGCCCTAGCCCCGATGGCTTCAACGTCAATTTCTTCCTTGCATGTTGGGATATAGTTGGCTCAAATTTCTTTCTTGCCGTTAAGTTCTTCTTCCAGTAGGGCTATCTTTTATGGGGTACAAACTCTACGGCTATTGTTCTTGTCCCCAAAGCCCCAAACCCCACCTCTATGAATGACTTCAGGCCAATCATCCTATTTTAATACAACTTTCAAATGCATTTCAAAAATCCTTGTGAGTAGGATGAAGGGTCTCCTACCAAAGATCATTTCTCCATACCAAGCTACTTTTGTCTCGGGTAAGAGGATTGTGACAACATCCTTATCGCTCAGGAGCTTTTCAGAAACTATCATAGGAAATCTGGCCCACCTCGATGTGCCTTGAAAATTGATCTCCAAAAAGCCTTTGACTCGGTCTATTGGGAGTTTATTCTGGAAGCTCTGAGAATCTTCAAATTCCCTCCAAAGTTCATCTTTTGGATAAAGGCTTGCATCTCCACCCCTACCTTCTCAGTCAAAGTCAATGTGGGATTGTATGGTTATTTTAAAGGTGCAAGAGAGCTTAGACAGGGTGATCTCTTATCCCCTATTCTATTTGTCATTGCTATGGAAGTTCTTTCCATTATTTTCACAAAGGAGTCAAATGGGCCTAATTTTAAATTTCATTAGAAAACCAAACAGCTAAGGATAACCCATTTGTGTTTTACGGATGATCTTCTACTCTTTTTCCATGGCGACCCTCGATTGGTTAGCATCCTTAAAGAATGCCTCAACCTGTTCTCCTCTCTTTCTGGCCTTCGTTTGAATCCCTCAAAAAGCACTTACTTTTTGGCAAATGTCCTCCCGGAAAACTATGCATCCATCCTTTCCTTACTGGAGTTTTGTGAGGGGACCTTCCTTGCAATGTTCCTTGGGGTTCCCCTTCTAACCTCAAAGCTTAGCTTGGCCGAGTGTAGACCTCTCCTTGACAGAATTACAAAAAGGATTTCCTCTTGGACCAACAGATTCATTTCCTATGTGGGCCGCCTGCAGCTTATCAAATCAGTTCTCTTTGCTAACCAAACCTACTAGTCCTCAAACTTTATTCTCCTTGTTGCTGCCTTAAAAGACTTGAAGACCACCTTTTGTTGATTCCTTTGGAAGGGCCCTACTCTTTTAAAGCATGGTGCTAAAGTGGCTTGGAGTAAAATTGCCATCCCCACCCCTGAGGGAGGGCTGGGGATTAAACAACTAGATGAGTGGAACTGGGCCTATATTATCATGCATCTCTGGGATATCATCAACCCCTCTTCTTCTTCTACTTGGGCTGAATGGGTTAGGACTTTTGCCCTTAAGGGAAAACATTTTTGGTGCATGGACATTCTTGGAGACTGCTCCTGGATTTGGAGGAAATTCCTCAACCTTAGGCATGTTGCTCTAAGCCACACATCTTACCTCATTGGAAATGGTTGTCGGACAAAACAATGGTTTGACCCATGGATCTTGAGAAAACAATTTGCCTACTCCAACTCCTCTTCCCTTATATCCAACTTTGGACTGGGCCTTGAGGTAATGGCTAGTAGCACCATCTGCAATTCCGATTGGGTCCTCCCAAATTCTAACCATCACTCGATAATTGAATTTAGACAGCTCTTCTCTTTGGCCATAGGCTGCGATCCCACCAAAGAGGACTCTGTTCTATGGGACAACACCAATACCTCAGGAAAAGCAACCTCCTTTTTTTGGAAATCCATCCGGTCTTATGGAAATCTAGTGGTTTGGGACAAACAGGTTTGGCATAAGTACCTCCCTCCTCAGTATTCCTTCTTTTTATGGCTTGCCTTCAACAATGGGCTACGTACCATGGATCGACTCTTAAATTATGGGCTCGCTGTTAACCCTATTTGCCTTCTCTGTTACTCCCACAGTGAGACCTTTGGTCACCTTTTTTTTAACTGCCCTTTCTCTTACCATCTACTTATATATGTGCTCAGGAACTGCGGGTGGAAGGGTTCCTCAAGGTGTTGGCTTTCCATCCCTTCCTTCCTCATCGCACATCCTAGAAGCTCTGTTCAGCAGGGTATTCTCCACCTCTGGTTTGCCACGGTCGCTTATCATATTTGACAGGAAAGAAATGACAGGCTTCATGGTAAAGGGCACATGCCGATCCGGACTATCTCTCCCAATGTTATGCAGATCTTGAAATGCAAGCTTCACTTTATTCAAAGATTCCAAAAAGTGAAAGATAGGCCTTGGTTCTCTAATCTAGCCCTCTAGGGCCCTCTAGAGTCGGTTATGTTATGCTAATGTGTAGGAAGACTGTTGTTTGTTCCTCAAGTGTTTGTTCTACTTTGGTTACACTTTGTGGGATCTGCTCTTGAGGAGAGGTCATGCTCTTAGTCAGCCTCTACTGCTGGGGATGTAATTTTGTTATGAGTTCAAGCTCTTCTGATCATTGCTAATTGTTTTCAGTATGTGCTATGGGTCGTGGATTCAGTGTTTTTCTATTGTCAGCTTTTAGACTTGACCCGTATGCCAGCAGATCAGGAAAACCAATTGGGCGAGGTGGTTGGGCGAGGGGAGGGGAGGGGCTGGTTGGGCGAGGTGCCGAGATGGGCTGGTTGGTTGGTGGTTGGGCAAGGAGATGGACAGGTTGGGCGTGGTGGGTTTTGGGAGAGGAGAGGGGCTAGTTGGTGGTTAGGCGAGGTGGTTGGGCAACGAGAAGGGCAAATTGGGCGTGGTGGTTATGGGCGAGGAGAGGGGCTGGAGATTTTGGGGTTCGACATAGAGAATTTGGGCTTCGGCATAGAGGATTTGGGCGAGGAGAGGGGCGAGGAGAGGTGGCTATGGGCGAGGTGAGGGGATTTGTAAAAGCAGGAGATGAAGGTGAAGAGGGTTGGGCTTCGGCATAGAGTTTTTTGGGCTTCGGCAATAGGGAATTCTGGGTTTGTGGTGCTTCGGCCTTATAGGGCTATGGTTTGGTGGAGCTTCGTCTTAGCCCAGATGGTTGGTTGATTTTTCTAAGAGGGCATCGGCTTCGGTTTGGGGAGGCTTGGCATCTAGTGTTGGCACTGGTTTCGGATGGCTGTCCCGTGCTTTGGTGCTCGGGCGTCTTGTAGTTGTGTTTTTGTTAATGATGTTAGTCACCCTATTAGTTGTCTGTTTTGGGCGTCTGCTTGTAATCTTTTATAGTCCTTACATCATAGGGCATGTCCTATGATGTCTTTGCTAAATTCTGATTGGGTTTCTCCCATGAGGTTTTGTAATCCCCCATTTATTTATTTCAGTCTAAAAGTAGCAACAAAAAAATCAAAAAAATAAAATATTGAACAATAATTACTGTAATAATTATTGAGTAGTGCATTCTTACGTAAAAATCAATAATCTGCAATACTGTGTTCTACTGCGCAACCATGCATTTTACTGTACTTTAACCACAAGGTATTCCAACAGTATTAACGGTAAAAACTACGCCATTATTTATAAAAAAAACTCAAACTTGTCATTTTCTTCATCCGACAATTTTCCGTTATGGATGGTTGCGCCATCATGCGTGTGACAACCCGAATTTTCATAAGTTATTAAAATAAGAATTTAATAATTAAAATTCTTATTATGAGGTGTATATATTTTAAATTATACGATTTGGTGTGAAGAGAATTATATATTCATATGTTGGAGAATGTGAGATTTAATAGTTAATTAAACTAATAAAGAAATTAAATAATATTAGTTAATTTAATTAAGTTGAAATTATGTTATGAGATAATATAATTTTAATTATTATGCCTTGTGGGCAATGGAAATTATTATGAGTTAAGTTTCATAAATAGTGTGAATAATTCACTTAATTAAAATAGTGAATTAATACAAGTATAATTCATTTAATAAAGTGAGAAGGTAATATATTGCATGAAAATGTAAATATTACTATAATATGAGTAAAATATTTACTAAGTACATTAAATATTTTAGTTGAAAACTTTATGGAATACAATGAATATTTATGATATTAAATAAATATTTGATAAAAATTGTTATGAGATATTTTATTTAAGTGTGATGAAATAGACGAGATTTATACGTATTTTATTACGCGAGTATAATTGTGATATTCTAATTTAATTAAATAATTAAATTAGAGGAGTGAGAATTTGTTAAATAATGTTATGATTATAATGGTTGAATAGAAATTATAATTTTATTGATAAGGTTAATTTTATTTCTTAAGGAACTAAAGGTACATAATCTAGTTTATATTTCTAGTTTATGTGTTCTTGAGTTTCTTTTAAAATTAGAATTTGGTTAATGAATTTGTGGGTTACGATGTTAATATGTTATTAGATATTTATAATTTGATAGTGGTCATCTAGAAACAAATTTTCAGAAATCAAATTCAAGTATTTATACTAAAGAAAAAGAATTTGGATTTTGATTGTAATGTGTGTTTTGTTGTACTTTGGGACTAAAGTTGATGATGAATTCATGATAGAAACTTCAAATTGATGGATGATTGTTGTTCTCCTCTATAAAACGAAAACAACACAACTTGAACGAATCGAATTGGTTAAGAAACGAATTCGTGATGAATGAATACACTCAGCATGTTGAAAATAGGAAAAATTAGTATAAACAAATTAGAATTAGTATAAACCAAGTCCCACATCAACTAAATTGAGAACTTTACCCTTTGTTAAACTTATAAATAGAAGGGCTTGATCCTTTGTTTCATTCACTAACTATAAGGCCTCCAATGTTGAGAAAGACTTTGTTGTGGGAGGACTTTTTATAAAGATCTTCTTAGTTAAATTTTGGTCGAGTACGTATTCAGTTTGTGGAATTCGTATTTTCGGGTATATTTCTTATTTAATTTTTTGGTAATGTTATTATTTTAAATATTGTATTTAGTTTGTTAGTTAAAGTTTGTATTTTGGAAGTTTTGTTAGTTTTGTTAATAAACTAGTTAGTTTACTATGTTTATTTTGGCTTGTAATTGATTATGTAAATGAGTTCTAATGATTGTAATTAGAGATATGAAGCCTTAACATCATCCAAGTGTAACCAAAACTCACAAAATAAAATATTTACAAAGAACCTTGTTGGGCAGTTTTTGGGACTGGGCTTGAGGACCATTTGTGCTTTTGATTTATGTCTAAAAGCTTAATTTGTAGATTATATGTTATATCCCTCTATGTTCTGAAGATTTTCTAACTTGAATGAACCAAAACGGAGTTAAAATGAATATGTGGTGAAGATTTTAGTAAACCATGTCTAGAAATGAAAATTGAATGACTAGTGACTATAGTGTAAAATTCTAGAATAACTATGTTGCCTGAAAAATTCTAAGTTTATTGGTAGTTGTAGTGCACTGAGTTAGGAAGCCATAAGATTTGGAATGACCTCATTTCGACCTCGGATGAGGGAGTTACGGTGATTGGAAAGAAATGTGTCGAACTGTTTTGCTCCGTTAGTATTTCCACAAACTTTTGGGCTTTTGGTATGTTATAGTACACTGAATTATCTATCCATAGACTCCAGAACGGACTAATTCCTACTTCGGAGCAAAGAGTTATGACCATTCAAAGTAGTCGTGTCAAAACTGTCTAACCAACTCGGGGCAGTCACCTTGAACGAATTTTCTGGAATTCTGTGTTTTGCTTTTGGAAATGGTCAAAGAATGAAAGTTGTAGCCTCGGAAGTCAGCTTCGCGTGGGCTCAAGAATCGCTCAAAAATGTTTTGAAACGAATTAGTTATGACTATTTTAGCGAGAGAGGATAAAGCTGGAAAAAAAATTGAAAACTGTTATGAACAGTCAATTTTTGGCACGCTGTTTAGACTACTTAATAAACCCGAAATGAGAGGTTAGTATTTCTTAAAAATAGTCTTGTATACCATGAAAAAACATAATAAAAACTCCTTACGATTGGATAAGTAGATTGCAAGTTATTAAGCCGCGAAGTGGGTGTCAAAGCTGAGGGGCTGCTGCCTTGTGGCAGCAGCAGCCATGGGCTGTTCAGCGTGCGATTTTCTCGCAACGCATTTGGGTGGTTTTGTGGTTGTTTAACATGTAACAAAACACCGAGAGAGATGTATAGATATTATATAATGTTTATATATTGCGAAAACTCAATTTAAATGTAAAGAAAGCGATAGAAATGTAATGTAAACGTATGTTTTCTTAACTATGCAAGTGTAATTTGGGAAATGATATGTAGAACGTATATGTAGTATAATGAAATGTGCGCAGTTCGAAATTATATTGAACCTAGGAATGGTTTTAAGACAAGAACAAAATATTATAGTTAATGTAAATAAAATTAGTTTACATTGAGTATGTGAATTTAGTATATAAAACTAATATGGACATGTATGTATCCTCAATTTGTGTAGGATCATCACAGAGCAGATAAGTTATAAACATTAAACAACATCCAAGGTAAGTTTTTCAGTTCTATTATGTTTGTGGATTAAATGTGATTATGTGGTGAGTTACATACCATGCTTTATGAATTGTTAAAGTCAAAATATGACCAAGTTAATTGGGTTATGAAACTCAATTTATATGTGATATGTGATAGCACATGTTGTATGATGTAACTCTATAAATTAGAAATGTATAATGCATGAATTGTGTGATATCTGAAACATGATAGATTGTTAAATTTGTTGGGCTGTCGAGCTCAACCTTGCAAATAACCAGTTTTGTAGGTTCAAGATTCAAGGTAAAGTTATGTGTTACTTGAAAGATATGAATCAGATGTGATACTTGAAGATTTATATACTTTGTTTGTGTTATTATTATTTGAACCATGTTTAAGATTTCAAATAATGTATTAATATTGAATTGTAATATTGTTTTGCGAATGTAAACTATTGTAGTATTAAAATGATTCTGAGATATTTAGATCTAAAGGTTGAAGGTTTTGGGAACGAGGATAGTTTGTAATAGAAAATTTTAATTATTTCGTAAATTTCAATGGTTGTATTATCGTTTAATGATGTAAAATTAGAGTTTGAATGTATTATTAACGACCGAAGTCGAGAATTAAATTGTATAAATTTTGGGGTCATTACAGTTTGTATCAGAGCCGTAGGTTATAAACCTAAGGTAGAAGTACCGTAGGCTATAACCTTAGAGAAGGAAGGTTAAGATAATGAAAGAATAAGCTCAAGTAGAGTTTAAATTATAAGAAGTAATTTAAGAAATTTTTAAATAGGGGATTAAAACATGCGTGAGAGGATTCAAGGAAGAATCTCGCTGAGTTATAAGGAATATGAATGTGGGGTTACCCAACTCTAATAATAAGGATGTAAAGTTAAGAATAAAAGGTTATATTTAAGTATGGTACAATCGTACTCTTTAATAGTTGATGTATGGTATCTGGGCTAAATGACTCCTTAATAGAGCGGAGGAATATACGAACTAGCAACTCAAAACCTAGTTTGTTGGTTGTTTGTGGGAAATCGCTCAGCATACTATATTGAAACTATTAGAGACTCGATGTGTACCAAGTGTAGAAAATGGATACGTATGATGAAAATGTGGAACAATATAAATGAAGTTGGAAATTCTTAAAGGAAGAATTGCTATATAAACAAGAATATTCAAAGAAGAATTTTGAAGAGATATAAAGATAAAAAAATAGGAATTGCCTAACTCCAATAGCCAAGATAACGAATAATAATGAATAGAAAAAGTATGTTTGATTAAAAGCATAAATCAAATCATAAATGATGAAAAAGGAAAGAAAGAGGATCACAAAACAAAACGATCATGAGTTATGAAAAGAATTTTAAGCGAGATGGTTATAGAATAAGATCACGATGTAATCTGTTTAAGTTATAAAAGAAAGATGGTCTGCAATGTTTGAATAATTATAGCTTGATGCTATGAAGTTAATGTACTATGATATAGTACGAGATAACTCACGAGGAGTTATAGATGATGAGGTACAAAAAAATTCGTATCGAGCAAAGAGCAAGTTAAGAGTAATAGTTAGGTGGGATTTCAATTAAGGACTCGTGTGATGGCTGAGTTGTACAAACCTTTGTATGGGCGATGGTTTTGTGCTTGTGTTTAGTTTATCACATTGATAATTATTGGAATGTTGGTGTCGTCGCTATCAATGTGTATGTGGCGAAAAGGTGATTCTTTTCTCATGTGTATATTTGATAGTTAGAAACTATTAAGATTAATCAGATATTATTAAGATTAGGTGTCGTTCTTAAAACTAATACATATGGTAAGTTCGTGACTCATAATAATATGGTATGTTTTTGAACCCCTCAGCGATAAACGCCTATGATCTGACTAGGACAAGTTCTTAAACTCATATTATTTTGGCAAGTTCCTGGATTTTTAAAATGTGGTAAGTTTGATGAACTATTTTGGGTAGAAAACGGTTATAATATAGAGAGCATTGATTAATTTGAAGATTGATAGAATGGTTAAGTAATGAAGTAATGAAGTAAAGATTGAAGTTGATGGATACCTGGATATTCTAAATCTACTAGCTATGCAAAACTTTTGAATTTTTTTGACTTTGTGATGATGTTTGCACTTCTATTTTCTGAAAAAACATTGGATCAAATGATGAAACCAATGAGATTTAAAAACAATACTGTTATTCGTTTATCTATGCTAATTGTTTCGGCTAGACAAAAATGATTTGAAATATAAGTATAATTGTATGTCTATGCTAATTATGGGCAATGTAAATTATTATGAGTTAAGTTTCATAAATAGTGTGAATAATTCACTTAATTAAAATAGTGAATTAATACAAGTATAATTGATTTAATAAAGTGAGAAGGTAATATATTGCATGAAAATGTAAATATTAGTATAATGTGAGTAAAATATTTATTAAGTACATTAAATATTTAGTTGAAAACTTTATGGAATAAAATGAATATTTATGATATTAAATAAATATTTGATGAAAATTGTTATGGGATAGTTTATTTAAGTGTGATAAAATAGATGAGATTTATACGTATTTTATTACGCGGGTATAATTGTGATATTCTAATTTAATTAAATAAATAAATTAGACGAGTGAGAATTTGTTAAATAATGTTATGATTATAATGGTTGAATAGAAATTATAATTTTACTGATAAGGTTAATTTTATTTCTTAAGGAATTAAATGTACATAATCTAGTTTATATTTCTAGTTTATGTGTTCTTGAGTTTCTTTTAAAATTGGAAATTGGTTAATGAATTTGTGGGTTACGATGTTATATATGTTATTAGATATTTATAATTTGATAGTGGTCATCTAGAAACAAATTTTCAGAAATCAAATTCATGTATTTATACTAAAGATAAGGAATTTGGGTTTTGATTGTAATGTGTGTTTTGTTGTACTTTGGGACTAAAGTTGATGATGAATTCATGATAGAAGCTGGGTATCTAAGCCTCAGAAAGCATCGGTATTCACGCTGAAAAGTGCGATGGATAAAAGCAGCTTGACTAGTCGACTTTTGTGGCCTTTGTTACTTGAATAAGTAAGCCTTAGGGGTGTCTCTACACCTAGCGCCCTAAGATCATCTGGTTTGGGAGTTGTTGGTGGAAAGTTCTCTAATCCAACTCTGAAAAGCCTAAGAAAAGGAGACATTGCACATGTTAAGAAAAGAAAAAAAATTACGAAAAAAAGAAGCATGAAAATACATTCATCTGTGCTAAAAAGAAGGTTCTATGAAAAAACATAAAAAGCAAGAAAAATTTGTTCTTGGTTGTGAGTCAGTGTGCACGGTTTTTGCTCCATGGTAACTAAGTTAAGTAAGTATGATGATTTTGGGAAAGTTATTTATGTGGTTATAGTTTGATTTAATGAAATTCATTGGTGAAATGGTAAGGCTGGTAATTGTGAGTTGATTGATAAGGCGTTGATTAGATTTTTGCAAATTTAGTGTTGATAATCATAATTTGTACCTTGAAATCTTTTGACATGATAGTCGAATAGAATTTTTCTGGAAATCAAATTTTTGATTTACACGAGGACGTGTAAAGGCTAAGTATGGGGGAATTTGATGAGTGCATATTATTCATTTATTTTGATTCCATTATATTTAGTTTTATTGCATGTTTCATGTGTATATAAGCTTATTAAGGTGTTTAATGATTTTAGGAAAAAATGGAGCTGAAATGAGGAAAAAGATAAAATTACAGGGTTTTTAGCATTAGGTTGGATGCATGGTCTAGGCTTGGGACTTGAATTCTATTGTAGAGCTCTTCTTTAGCTTTCCGGAACATTTTGAACCGTCTCAATCGTAGTTCATATAAAAAAGTTATGATCTTTTTACGAATCGGACGTTGAACCTCAAAGTTCGGAAGTTGTAATTTACAAAGCAGTCACTTGGAGCCTGATTTCAACCTCGATGAAACCAGAATCTATCAATTCTCAAAGAATAAAAGTTGTGGATCTCGTCAATATCTTCGTTTTGATAGGTAGCAGGACCCGTAGATCCTCCCAGATCAAAAGTTATGCTCATTTTACCAAAGAACGTTGCAGCAGGAAATGAAAATTCGCCTCAGCGAATTTGAGCGGGAAAATTGAGAAATCTTGTATTTTTGGAAAGTTTCTAAATGCATATTTTGACAAATTTCTATATGTAATTGGATTGATATTTATATTAGAATTAGGATATCTTTAGACTAAGATTTATTTCAAAATTGAATTCTATTTCTTTATGGAAACTAGTTATGATTTGTAATTCCTTTTAGGATTTGGATTTCTACTTCCTATAGGATTTAGGACTTTGTCTAACACTATAAATAGAGGATGCAAGTCAGGGTTTTATTCATTCAATTATCTACTACATTCTATCATCTACTAATATTGGAGGATTGAAGACATGAGCTAAGTTCTTTTTATTAAGTTCTAAAGGATGTTGAACCTTATTTATAATTAATGGTTAATTGAGTATTCATTATTTATTCCTTCTCATATGAAATTCATTCTTGATAATCTGATTTAATTTCTAAATGCTATTTGGTTTAACTGATTTGATTTCTGCAGGATTGAGTTGGTTAACGAATATCATATGCTAGATCAAGGAATAATATTACGTGTAATTGATATTATTTCTAATCACAAGTAGTAATTAGTAATATCTGATTGTGGACAAGCTTTTGAGTATTGCTATGATTATCAGAAGACAAGTTAAACAATCCTAGCTTATGTGTTTGTTGCTTGGAATAGTCTAATTCCCTAGTTCTTAATGCTGCTATTATATTAAATCTAGAGAGCTTATTTTAGGTTATATAATTGTTAGAATCTTGTGAAGAGCTTGTTTCATTGAGTGACAATCTAAGGGAAGTTTCGGGTAGTAGAGCTTGTTGTTACCTAGGGCTATTAGTTTCATTGAAGGGTAAATAATGTTACACTTTATTAATCTATTTTTGTAAAAAGGTGATACTGAACTGAAGAACTGAAGTTTTTTATTCATTGTTTATTCTTATTAGTTTATTCTTGTTAATTTAATTAATTAATTCAAAATCCTCTTTTCATTAGAAATCATAGGATAAATATAAAACAAATCACTATCTATGGGATCGATCCTTGCTTACAACTGTGTTAATTGTTTAAATTTGTAAAGTGAAAGTGAGGTTAATTTAGGAGTGTAAACGACAGCTCCCAATCAACATGCCTAATCGAACTGCCAAACTATAGAAGCTTTAACCTCATTTACTCTAGTATCATCCCAAAGAATCTGATCTTGCTTAGTGGAATCACAATGCATATTAAGATCAAAAGCATCCCTAAAAATAATGAAATCATTATGGTTGGAAGAGGGAAGAAACCAGGAGGAGTGACATATAATATGGCTAATAGAAGAATTGGGGCCAAGACTAGAGTTAATAATCAAGGAGGAGTGAACAGAGGAGGCCAAAGGGACCCCAAACAGCCACGGGTCAAACCAAATGCTAGTATTCTCCCCATTTCCAATTCAAAAATTGATGTGTTTAACTGCTAATGTCCTTAACTACAAAATTTTCCTCCAAATCCAAGAGCAATAATTAGGAATAGGCATACACTAAAAGTGTTTGGATTTAAGATTAACGCGGACCCAAGAAGTCCACAGAGAACAGTGATTAGGATTAACAATCCTCTATATGTGCATAATGGTCAATGCTTTATTCCAGATTCTCAAGATGCTTGATAACAAGGCCCCCTTCAGAATAAGGTAAAGAAATTTTACTTCAAGCAACTTTGGCACCATATTTAAGTATGGAGGGACCCTTCCATAAAAACCTACTAATAATGGACTTGAGATCTTTTAGCACCGCAGCAGGAAGAATAAAGTGAGAAGACCAATAGGATTGGATAGAAAAAATGACTGATTTAATTAATTGCAGTCTCCCGGCATAAGAAATAAACTTATTAGTCCAAGAAGAGATTTTGGCTTTAATCTTTTCAATAAGAGGATAACAATCAGCAAGACTGAGCTTATAAGTAATTAAAGGAACTCCCAGAAACTTTGTAGGAAACCCACCCAATTAAAACCCTAAAGAGTCAATAATGGACTCAGCCTGAGGAGTAGGAACCTGGGAGAGGAAACACATACTCTTTGAACCATTGACATGAAGACCTGATAAGGTAGAGATGTTGTCAAGGAACTTCTTTATAATCTTTACATAATGGATATCACAATGACAAAAAATAATGAGATCATCCGCAAAGCAAAGATGCGTGATGGGTAACAACTTTGTTTTCCAGTGGTGCTTGAAATGGGGCATCAGAGAATCCTTTGATAACATAAGGGACAGCACTTCCATAGAAATAACAAACAGATAAGGTGAAAGGTGGTCCCCTTGCTTCAACCCTTTAGGCCCTTTAAATTAGCCACAAAGGGCACTATTGACCTTAACCGAAAAAAGTAGAGGTGATGCAAGCCTTTATCCAAAACACAAATTTAGGAGGAAATTTGAGAAGTCAAAGAGCTGACAACAAGAAATACCAAGAGACGAAGTCAAAAGCTTTACTGAGATCAATTTTCATAACCGAGCCGGATATTATCCTCAATCCTTCTCCTTGGAAAAAAAGTAGCTTAGCAAGGGGAGATAATCAAAGGAAGAATAACCTTGAGTCTGGAGGCAATAATCTATGAGATGCACTTATAAGTTGTGTTACAACAAGATATAGGCCTATAATCATTCATGGAAGAAGGGTGAAGAACCTTAGGAATAAGCGTAATGGCAGTAGAGTTTGTACCTCTATGTAAGCATCCTTGCTTGAAAAACGACTGAATTGCTAGAGTAAAATCCCTCCCAACAATATCCCATGATTGCAGGAAGAAATTAATATTGAAGCCATCATGGCCAGGGCTCTTATTTTTCTTCATTGCTTTCAATGTAGAAAGAATTTCAGCATCAGTGATATCCCTCTCGAAAGAAGTAAATTGTAGAGCTAAGATAGAATGGGATAAAGGAAGGGCAAGATTCTGAATATTCTGACAATTAGCCTGGGAGGGAGACCCCAACAAGGAGCGAAAATGATTAACATCAATGTCTTGGATTTCCTTTGTCCCGATTGAAGATCTCCATCAGCATTCTCAATAGCTAGAATTTTGTTTTGATTCCACCTGTTCTTAATCTGATTGTGAAAGAATCCAGAATTTTTATCCCCATCCTTTAGCCATTAAATTCTAGATTTTTGCTTAGATAGCTTCTCCTCATTTAACAATGCATTCCACAGATCTTGAGAATGTAATCTCTGACGTTGAAGAAGAGAGATATCAGCAGGATTAAGAGAAATAGTAGCCTAGGTCTCCTGAAGCAAATCTCTGGCCATTATCCACATGCAGAATTTTGAAAATGTCACACTCACTAATTTCTTTGTGTAGCATATTGGATGTTAACAAACTAACTGGACTGAATTATATGGACTGGTTAAGGTATCTGATAAATGTTCTCACTATTAAAAATATTTCTTATGTTCTAAATTCGTATGTCCCTGCAAATATTGCAGAAACAACCTATGAGGAAGAGATTGCTACTTTTAAGAAGTGGCAAGATGATGCATCTGTGGCTCAATGCATTATGCTCGCATCCATGAGTAACGAGCTTCAGCGTTAACATGAAACTATGGATGCTCTTACTATACTGCTGCACCTCCAAGAGTTGTATGGTGAGCAAAGTAGGACTGCTAGATATGAGATATCTAAGGAGATCTTCTGATCTCAGATGACTGAGGGCACTGCTATTGAGACTCATGACCTAAAAATGATCAATTTAATTGAACGTCTTAGACAACCCAGGTTCGTCATGGATGGAGAGTTAAGTTAAGATTTAGGCTTGCAGTCACTCCCTGACACCTTCTCACAATTTATTATGAATTTTCACATGCATAAGTTGGATGTCAGCTTGCGTGAATTACTTAACATGTTAAAAACTACTGAAGGTCACTTACCATCCAAGAAGGACCAAGTTTTAATGGTGGATGATTCTTCTAAGAAAAGGAAGAGGCCTATGATATCTTTTGAAAAGAAGAAATCTAAGAAGGCTAATGGGCAACATAAAAGTGAAGGATCAAAAGAAACCTGATCCAGCTAGCAATGGAATCTGCTACCATTGCAATAAGTCGGATCACTAGAAGAGAAACTACAAGGAGTTCTTTTTTATCCAAGTTATATAATGATGGGCTATTAGAGCTATCTGATTTTGAATCATATCCAACTTGTGAATTTTATCTCATGGGAAAAATGACTAACTCTCCTCTTGGTGGAAAAGGAGAAAGAATTACAGAGTTGTTAGCATTGGTACACATAGACGTATGTGGACCTATGACAACGAATGGACGAGGAGGGTATTCTTATTTTATTACTTTCATTGATGATTACTCGAGATATGGATATGTGTATTTAATGAAATATAAATTTGAATCGTTTGAAAAGTTCAAAGAGTTCATAAGTGAAGTAGAGAAACAAACTGATGACAAGGCTATGACAAGGCTAAAAACCCCCGTCGGGGGGGGGGGGGGGGTACGCGGGCAGCGACAGAGACTTCTGATGCAATTCAAACACTATGGTAGCTTGGACTGATCAACTTTGGCTTGGATTGGGACTGTGTGTGGACTTTTTTCTATCAGTATTACAAAGATATAAGAGGATTAACGCAGATTTGAATCATATACCCAATGAATTACAAATTTGAACCCTAATTTCACTGAAGATTTGGAGGAACAAAGCAAGAAATCAAGATTCATGAGAATTGCAGATTTGATCAAGGATAATGGTGGTGTTTTACTATTCGTTGTCTTTCAATTCAGATTTTATAATTGGGATGATGAATTCTTTACTTTATTCAGTTTTTAAGTCGTTTATGATGAACTAAATTACTTATTAGGCTTGAAATGGATCTTTAATGTGAAACGATGATTGTCATGCCTTCATTTCAGTTTAATAATACTATTAATTCAGTTCATCTATTGTGATTTATGCTTAATTTATGAATTACTTGATCACCAATTTTATGTAGATTTGTATTGACTCGAAAGATGATGTATGAATCTAGACCTAATTAGAATAGTATGTGTTTATGATTTCTGCGTTTTGGTGGAACTCTTGATGAATATTTAGGATAGAGATATACCAAACATCGCATGTAATCGTATAAAAGAACTTGGAATTTGAACCTTATTTCATTTTAATTCACATAGAGATATAGTGAATTAGTTAATTAGGGTGTTTTGCTAAATTCTATCAAATTGTGGATTTAAGTTAATACGGTGTTAGTTCATCGAGAGATGGCTAATTTTGCTTTAGTGTTCTTGATTAATGAATTGTTATAGTAAATTAAACTTGAAAGGAGTGTGATAATCAGAGTGAAACTTAAAGTGAAATTGTAAGCTTAATTCTCCATTATCTGATTGAAATTTACGGTAATTAGTTGTGTTGATTTACTTTAATTTCTAGTTTATTAGTTTTCATTATTTTCCAAAATTAAAATCGATTAGTTTAGTAAAATTGGAATAATATAAAGTTGGTAATTGAGAGATTAAAATTCATACTTGTCTCTATGGGAACGATACGCTACTTACTATTATATTACTTGTTTATCACGTATACTTACACGTGGAGCTTAATTTAAAATTCAACTAACAAGTTTTTGGTGACGTTGCTGGGGACTCATTTTGATTTTATTACTTTCAATATTAGTTTAATTAGTTCAATTTTAGTTAAACATTTTTCTTTTTTCTTTTTGTTATTTCTTATTTCAGGTTCTCTGACTTAGTGTATACAAACTCGGTTTAAGAAACCAGACTTGCTTCCTTTCGAGGACGATATCAAGAAAAGGTTTTAGAGACTCAGTACGTGGATTAAGGGCGCTAAGGAGAATTTTGATAAACAGGAAGAGAGTATGGCTGCAGAAGAGCAGAAAACGGTGAGAGACTATGCTACTCCCAGAGTCACTGAGATTTAGTTGAGCATTACCAGGCCTGTGATAGCGGAAAATCACTTTGAGATCAAGCCTGGGACTATACAAATGATACATAATTCAGTGTAGTTTGGGGGATTAGCCAATGATGATCCAAATTATCACCTCATAAGCTTTCTGAAGATTTGCGACACAATTAAGTACATCGGGGTGACTGTAGTTAGACTTTGCTTGGGTCCGTTCACATTGCGGGACAAGGCGAAAAGTTAGTTAGACTCACTTTTGCCAAGGTCGATTACTACATTGGACGACCTTGCTAAGAAACTTTTAGCTAAAGTTTTTCCCACCGGCAAAGACTGCTAAGATTAGGAATGAGATCACTATGTTTGAGCAGCAGCATGGGGAGTCTCTGTTCGAAGCTTGGGAGAGGTACAAGGAACTGTTAAGGAAGTGTCCACATCATGGACTACCCAAGTGGCTATAGATGAACACTTTCTACCATTGGCTTAATGGAAATATCCGTACTAGCATTGATGCAGCGTCTGGGGGAGTGTTCATGGCTAAGATATTTGAGAAAGCATATGAGCTAATTGAGACGATGGCAGCTACTAACTACCAGTGGCCCATAGCGAGAATGACACAACCTAAGGTAGCTGGTGTGTTAGAAGTTGATGTGGTAACAATGTTAGCAGCACAGATTTCAGCGTTGTCGAAGAAGATGGATGCTCTTACAGGTGCACAGACTCAGTAGGTAGCTTTTGTTTGCGAGTTGTGTGCTGGGGAACATTCGACAAAACAGTGTGCCATTAACCCTACAGCGATACAGTTTGTAGGAAGTTACAATAGAATACCTCAGAATCCATATCAGAATACCTATAATCCAGGGGCAAGGAACCACCCTAATTTTTCATGGAGTAATAACCAAAATCAGCAAGTTCAACGACCATCTTATCCCCCTGGGTTTCATAATCAGCATCAACAGCCAACTCCACAGCATAAGAAAAAGTCAGATTTGGAAGAGCTGTTATTGATGTACATATCGGGTAATGAGGCAACAATGAAAATGCAAGCGGCGGCGATCAAGAATTTGGAAAATTAGATGGGACAGCTTGCATTAGTACTAAATAACAGGCCATAAGGAACATTTCCTAGTGACACTGAGAAAAATTTGAGGGAAAATCATGAACATTGTCAAGTTATTACTTTGAGAAGTGGAAAACATCTTGAGGGACAAAAGGCAGAAAATTCATCAAAGAAAGATCTCAAAGAAGATGAAGAAAAGTTAGACAAGGAATAACAGGGTGAGGACAAGCAAGTGGACAAGAGTCAGATAGATGTTGAGCCAGTTGTCTATCCTCCACCACCGTTTCAGCAGAGGGTACAAGAACAAAAATTAGACAAGCATATCTTGAAATTTTTGGAAGTTTTTAAGAAATTGCAGATCAACATTCCTTTTGCAGAAGCCCTAGAACAAATGTCGAGCTATGCGAAGTTTATGAAGGGTATTCTGTCAAGGAAGAATAAATTAGAGGACTATGAGACTGTGGCATTGATGGAGGAATGCAGTGTAGTATTACAGAGAAAGTTACCTCCGAAGTTGAAGGATCCGGGGAGTTTTACTATTCCTTGCACAATTGGGAATATGGCCTTAAACAAGTGTTTGTGTGATTTGGGGGCTCGTGAACCTCATGCCATTATCAGTATATACTAAGTTGGGTTTGTCAGCTTCGAAACCTACAAACATATCACTTCAGCTAGCAGATAGATCAGTGACTTATTCAAGAGGGATTGTTGAAGACATTTTAGTTAAGGTGATAAGTTCATATTTTTGGCAGATTTCATTATTTTGAATTATGAAGAGGACAAAAATATCCCAATCATCTTAGGGATGGGATGACTCTCATTGACGTTCAGAAAGGGGAATAAACCATGAGGGTATAAGACCAAGAAGTTAAATTCAATGTGTTAAAATCTATGAGGTTCCCTACAGATGAAGAAGAGTGTTTCCAATTGGATGTGATAGACAAAATGGTTAATAAAGACTTGATCAGAGGTTTAGACAGGGATCCGTTGGAAAAAACTTTACTAGGAGATAAGAACTTGTATGATTCGAAATTTGTGAATTACTTGCATATACCGGATTCTTTGCCGAGAGTAAGCATATTTAAGGTACCATTCGAGCCACTACACACAGAAGAAAAATCATCGGCACGAATGAAACCTTCACTGGAAGAGCCACCCACTCTTGACCTTAAACCTCTTCCTAAACACATCAGGTATGCATATTTGGGAAATTCTAATACTTTACCTGTTATTATTACATATGTGCTTAATGAATTACAGGAAAGTAAGTTACTGAGGGTGATTAGAGAGTATAAATCTATAGTAGGATGGATAATAGCTGATATCAAGGGGATAAGCCCTTCATTCTGTATGCACAAGATACTCCTAGAAGAGGACTCAAAGCCCATTATTGAATAACAGAGAAGATTAAATTCAATCATGAAAGAGGTGGTAAAGAAGAAAATTTTAAAGTGGTTGGATGTTGGGATAATATACCTGATTTCAGACAGTACATGAGTAAGTCCAGTTCAGTGTGTTCCAAAAAAAGGGGGAATGACAGTTGTAACAAATGACGATAATGAACTGATTTCGACGAGGATAGTGACCGGATGGAGGGTTTGCATGGATTACAGGAAGCTTAATAAGGCAACCTGGAAGGACCACTTTCCTTTACCCTTTATTGATTAGATGTTGGACCATTTGGCTGGGCATGAATACTATTGCTTACTGGATGAATATTCGGGGTACAACCAGATAGTCATAGCTCCTGAGGAACAAGAAAAGTTCACCTTTGCGTGCCCTTACGACACCTTTGCTTTCAGGAGGATGTCATTTATGTTATGTAATGCACATGCGACCTTTCAGATGTGTATGATGGCCATCTTTTCAGACATTGTGGAGAGGAATGTTGAAGTCTTTATGGACGACTTCTCAGTTTATGGGAACACTTTTGATATGTGTCTTAAAAATTTGGCCATGGTTCTAAAACGTTGTGTGGAAACCAACTTGGTGCTGAATTGGGAAAAGTGCCACTTTATGGTCGAAGAGGGAATTATCCTTGGTGACAAAGTATCTACGAAAGGGTTGGAAGTTAATCGGAAAAGCTGGACATAATCAATAATCTTCCACCGTCGACTTCAGTTAAGCAAATCCGAAGTTTTCTTGGGCATACCGGATTCTACGGTAGGGTCATTAGGGATTTCTCTAAGATTGCAAAACCACTATGTAGTTTATTAGAGAAAGATGCAGTTTTCAGTTTTGATGAGGAATGTATGACAGCGTTTGAACAGTTGAAGCATAAATTGACTATAGCTCCCATGATCGTAGCACCGGATTGGACAATGCCATTTGAGTTAATGTGTGATGCTAGCGACTATGCGGTAGGGGCTGTTTTGGGTCAACGCCGAGAAAATATATTGCATGCCATATATTATGCAAGTAAAACCCTCACGAATGCTTAATTGAATTACACAACCATCGAGAAGGAGCTACTTGCAGTTGTGTAAGCCTTTGATAAATTCAGAGCTTATTTGATAGGAACAAAGGTGGTGGTATACGTGGATCACTCAGCGATTCGTTATTTGATCTCAAAGAAGGATGCAAAGCCTAGGCTTATTAGATGGATTCTACTCCTTCAAGAGTTTGATCTGGAAATCAAAGATAGGAAGGCGACATAAAATCAAGTGGCGGATCATCTTTCGAGATTAGAAAATCCGGATAAGGACAGGGTAGATAAGTGTTTGATCAATGAGTTATTTTCGGATGAGCAACTATTTGTAGTGAACTCTGAATTTCCATGGTATGTGGATTTTGCTAATTATTTGGTGAACAAAATCCTTCCCCCTAATTTGACACGTCAGCAGAAAAAGAAGTTCCTACATGATGTCAAGTGGTACATATGGGACGAGCCTTATCTATTCCGACAGTGTGAAGACAAGATGATTCGTAGTTGTGTGCCTTATAGTGAAGTTAAGAATATCTTGCACAAATGTCACGCATCTTGCATATGAGGGACACTATGGGAGTGAGCGGACATCGGCCAAGGTTCTTCAGGCAGGATTCTTGCCTACTGTGTTCAAGGATGCCCACCAGTTCTTGAAAAGCTGTGATAGATGCCAAAGGGTGGGCAATATTTCAAAAAGGTATGAGATGCCGCTCAATACTATCATGGAAGTTGAAATTTTTGATATATGGGGGATGGACTTCATGGGTCCTTTTCCACCGTTATACAACAACTAATACTTCCTGTTAGCTATAGATTACGTATCAAAATGGGTTGAAGCTATGGCACGCCCTACTAATGATGCCAAGATGGTTCTAAAATTTCTACAGAAGAACATCTTCACAAGGTTTAGCACGCCGAGAGCAATCATAAGTGGCGAGGGAAAGTCACGTATGGGGTTAATTATAGGGTTGCAACAACTTATCATCCCCAAATGAATGGCCAAGCTGAGGTTTCCAATCAAGAGGTGAAGCAAATTTTAGAGAAGGTGGTTAATTCGAACAGAAAAGACTGGTCTCTAAAGTTAGACAACGCTTTATGGGCTTATCGGACAACATACAAGACACCAATTGGGATGTCTCTCTATCAACTGGTTTATGGGAAAGCATGTTATCTCCCCGTGGAACTTCAACATAAGGCATATTGGGCCATTCAAAAGCTGAACTTTGATCAAACAGTTGCTGGAGAAAAGAGATAACTGCAATTGAATGAACTTAACGAATTTCGACTGCAAGCTTACGAGAACTCAAAATTGTACAAAGAAAAGGTCAAGAAGTGGTACGACTAGAAAATTTTGTAGAGAAAGTTTGAATCGGGTCAATCTGTGTTATTATTTAACTCATGACTGAAGTTATTTCCCGAAAAGCTTAAATCGCGATGGTTGGGGGCAATTTACGATCAAGACAGTCTTCCCACATGACGCCGTTGAACTGTATAATAGGAATCCTCTCAAAACATTCAAAGTCAACGGGCAGCGTTTAAAGCATTACTGGGGTGGTTGTGATGCCCCCAAATTCGTGTAATATCGATTATAGGACATAGTGCTCACGATACACATACATAACCATCTAACTACATAAATTCCAGAAATAATAATAATAATAATAATAATAATATCTGTTACATATCTATTCAAATAAAATCCCAAGTCTTTACAACCTTAAATAAACTGAAACATTAACTTAGCGTTTATCGCTACCTTACATCATATGCGAAAATATAACTTATTACATAAATAACTCTCATCATTTCATCTTAAACTTTCCCTTGTCCTCGTCCGAGCCCTCAACGTTATTAGCCTTAACTGAAAAGTTTAAGCAAGAATGAGCACAAATTTCCCAGCAAGTATATAAAGTAGTTTGAAAACATACATAAGAAGTAAAAGCATTAGTATGAATATTTCTCAACAGTTGAAATAATTATCAAGAGATAAACATGAATATCAAGATAAGAGTTTTGGAATTCTCAATAGCATACTAAGGGGTGTTAGATACCCTGAACAATACTTTGTTTCATCGTAAACCATCAGACGGTTTAACAATCAAATAGATTGTAAACAGTCTCTGCAAGTACTCCAGGTGATCAGCCTATCGTACCCTACATTGTGCACAAGTATAAAGTTTAAACGCATAAGCGTAAATGAGACTATATGCCCGACATCTGTGATAACCCGAGAATTTGAATATTTATAAAATTTTAAAATGTTGAATTAAGGTTAAATAATAAACCTAGACAAAAAATAAGTGAATTAATTTTAGATTTCCGAAAATGAATTCTATGGATTTAAAATTTCTGTGATGAATTATTCAAGATTAAGGGTATACTTGAATATGTTATATGTATTTGGTATGATATGTGTACATGATGTGGTTAAGGGTCAAAGGGTTGACCAGATAACCTATATCGGTGGTTAACCATAATAGTATATTAAAAACATCAACGTTCATTTAGAAAATTTTTACGATTTATAAGAAACCCTAGAAACCGGTTCTTGAAACCCTAATTTTAGTTTTGGGAGTTCAAAACCCTAATTCAGAATATGAAACCCTAATTTGGAACCCTAATACTAAGTATAAAACCCCAAGGGTTAAAAGTTATATGAGTAATGAATATGAATAATATTGTGATGGTTTATACTTGTTTATTATATAAACAAATATAAAAAACTAGGGTGATCCTAATTATATATTAGAAATGAAGAATTGAATAACTTAAAGATTATGATACGTGAGATTATTAGTATATAAAATATATACTAATTCTAAGAGATTTATTTTATACATCTCAGTTAATTAATTTTATAACCTAATTATAGCAAGTCTAATTGGCTTACGAAATTTAGGGCATGTAAGTAAGGATTTATGTTGAAATTGAGAAAATGAAAACCTAATTAAATAATTAAGGAATGGTAATATTAAAAGTATTGGACCTATTCTATTTCCGTGGCTCAAATATTTTTATTAGAAAGCCCAAAGAATTAAATTAAAAGCCCAAAAGATTAATGAGTTGCCCAATTTTAAAAAAACCAATGAAGGAGGGGCATTTTAGACATTTGGTACACTAGATATGACATGAAAAATAAAGCAAGACTTGGAGAAGAAATGGCCACTTGGTCGGCTATTGAAGGAAAGAAAAATGAGAGGAGGAGAAGGGGTGCACATCACCATTTTAAACACCACATGTTTCTAAAATATATTAATCATTTTGCTAGGTGTCGATCTTAGTAAGGAGCCACTTAACATTTTAATCCTCCATATATTCGTGTGATGATTAAGTGAGAGAAAGGAAAAGAGGTTGGGATATGTATATAGATATATACATAATATATCTATATACATTTTTACTAGCACCAAATAAAAATCTATCTTATTTTTTCTCTTTCATCTCTTTTATTTTATTTCTAACTAAAAAGAACAAGAGAGAGGGAGAGAGAAAGAGGAGGTTAGGCAGCCATAGAGGAGAGGAAGGGAAATTTTTGGTGAGACATCAAGGCTCCATAATCAATGAAGAAGAAGAAGGAGAGCATGGTAATCAAAGGTATAAATACCTTTTGTTATGTAATTTTTTATGATTGTAAATCAAACCTTGAATCTACATTTCTAAACTTAAAAACCATGAATATACTTGTTATTGAGTGTTTCATGTTTAGATATACCCATATTGGGTGTTGTTTTAGTTGAAAAACAAAAATAAAGAAAAGTGATTTTTCTAGTTTATGAGCCCTAAACTTTCAATGTACTTTGGATTTTCACCGTTTTTGATCTAAACTTTCTTTTTGCGATCCGTCAAAGAGAGGTTCTAGATATGTTAGTTATCTACTAAACCAAAGTGGTAGCACCCAAAAATGTTGAGTATACAGTCCGTAGTGACTGATTTAGTAAAAATAGTTTTGTGTCCTTTAAGGAAAAACTGACGATTTTTTGGACAGTCAAGAGTAGGGGAAGTTTAGTAATTTTTTGGACATTTACAAATTCTGAAAAATATTGGGAGGATACTATGATAAGTTATCTAACATCTCCAAGTAGAATCACTGAAAATGGAGTTGTAGATATCCGTATGGATCATTTTTTTTCAAAGTAGGAAAAGTGAAATATTTTCAAAAGTAAACTGCCAAAGTTTTTACAAGGAAAGTTTCACACACTTAAATTCTCAGAAAAATTCCTGGCTTTTGGGACAAGAAATTATATTGTATAAAGTACCTACTGTCTAAAAATGAACTCATTACGACTTAAAATGACCAAGTTATGACCATTTTAATTTTTGTGATTTTCCGACGAAAATCGCTATAACCGGAGTTCTATAACTCCGATAGCCACAAAATTTAAACTGGAGGCTCACGTTAACACGAATAAGATTGTGCCCAGAGATGGGAATTTCTAGAGTTGAGCATGATAGGGCTAATTTCTTAAGCTACGCACTAAAAATGATTTTTGAAAAACACTAAAGGAAGTTGGAAAATTATGAAAAAATATTTTTTGTGTATGATTTATATGTATATGTGTTTGGAAAAAGGATAGAAAAATAATAAGTTGATTTGGTATTTTCATGAGAAGGATATGGAATCCAGCTTGTTGGATTGAAAAATCTGATAAATCCAGCTTGCTGGATTGGAAAATAGTTTACTGGATTTAAAATATGTTGAATCCAGCTTGCTGGATTACAATCTAGTCACTGGATGTGATATCCAGTTTGCTAAATTGCAGTTTAGTTTACGGGATTGACCATCTAAATACTGGTTTTTGAATCCAGCTTGCTGGATTCCAAATCTAGGTTGCTAGATTTGTATTTGACTTATATGTTCAAAAAAACTTATAATATATGAGATTAAAGTATTTAAATCATATATCTATGATAATAATGATTGAAAATCATGATAAATGATAATTATTATGTAAAAAATTATTAAGAGACTTGGAAAATTATTTTGATTGATAATATAATTAAATAAGATAATTGCTAAGGGTTAGACATAGTTTAATTGAACTTACACTCGAAATTTTGTCCGATTAGACCGTCGGGATGTTAGAATTGTACCGAACTCGACTCAGACTATAACAGTTTGACTTGAGGTTAAGCATTATTGTGTTATAGACGGATAAAATTATGTGATAATGTGTTTAGGTTATTTTAAATACTGTGATGATATTATTATAATTTGTATATCGATATTATTTATATATTAAGTTTAGACAAAGCTTATTAAATTGCATAACGATAATTAGCGGTTCAGGCAAGTTTTTCTTAACTCGACCTCGAGTTGTATTATTCAACTATACTTGTGGTTAATCAATTCTGATTGCCTTGACTAATAATTATTAAATTGCACCCTGTGCGTATGACATGTATTCATCAGGTATGAAAGGCTGATAGTACAGATATATTTGTTCATGTTAAATGCTTGTTCAGTCATAAAATTTATTTCTGCTAATTCACAACTATATTGTTGAATTATTGCCAGCTTATTATTCAAATTCTTTCAATCATTATATATCTCTAAATGAACTTATACTTGTTGGGAAAACTTATGCTCACCCTTGCTATATCATGATAAACATTGCAGATTAAGACGAATACGTCAGAAACAAGGAAAGGTCAAAGACATTTCCAGCTTTAGTATATGTGTGCAGCTAAATTTGTATAAGTATTGTATATTAATGTTATTGTGAGTTAAATAAGTTATGAATTGTGTATAAGTTAAGGTTACTCGACCTTGGGGAATAATGTGTAAAATTATTGTATAAAAAATTTATGTTTATATCTTCTGCAAATAAGTAATAATTATAGAATGATTGTATCAAATTCGTGGTGATTTCGGACCCAAATTTTGGGCTCTCACAGTTGGTATCAAAGTTGTCGGTTATGAACCTTAGGTAGGAATACCTGAGACTAATAACTGCAGTGATTAGGATAAGTACTAACTCAAATAGAGTTAGTGTGTCGGTAAGATTCAAAGACGAATCTCGACGAGTTATAAGATACAGAGTTCCCTAACTCTGATAATAAAGTTGAATAGTAGTGATGAACAGATAGAGTCTAAAAGACTAAAAGTTCAGAGATAGAAGATCGTAAAACAAAATGATCAAGACATAGAAATGAATCGTAATATATACGATGAGATCACCCCGTGATCAGATAAGGTTATAGTATGGAGAAAGATCAAGCGAATGATTGAAAAGTTTACAGCAAGATTGCTGAGTGTCAATTGTACCATGAATTGGTACAGATTCAAGAAAGGATTATGAATACGGAGTAAATGAAATTCGTATAGAGAAGGGAGTAAAGATAATTATTGGGATGTCTGTGTCGCACTATTTGCTATATGCATGTTAAGAGGTTGATTCCTTTCTCATGTGTATATAAAATAGATAGGGTATAGGTAGAGAATATAAGGTTAAGTACGAGTTCTTAAAACTCATACTTATGGTACGTTCGTGACTCATGATTATATGAAATGTTTATTAACCCCTCAATGAATGGACGTCAAAGGTCTGACTAGGACAAGTTCTTAAGCTCACATGATTGTGAAGTTCCTGAACTCATGAGTGTGGTTTGACGAACTAGGTAGCACTATGTGTAAACGGAATATTCAGGATTATGGGAACAGATAGATTGATTAAGCAATTGATCATTATAGGAGACTTTAGGTTTTCCAAATCTTCTAGTTGTGTAAGATTTCAAAATTTTTGACATCAAGCTAAATACGCACTATGTGCCTTTTTGAAAATGATTTTTTTTTATTCAGCTCTTGGTGACCATTGTGTATGCGTGGACTTCGGGCCACCGACACAATCGTTACCTGTTGATACGATAAAACAATTTTGAAATGAATTTTTGAACGGTTTAAAGAATAGTCTACGCTACTTATTTCAGCTAGACGATAATGATTTGAAATACCAAAATATATTTTATTTATCACTTACGTACCATGTAACATGGTGTAGAGATGATAAAAAGTTGATAGAGTTATAAATCTAGGAATACTTAGTGTGAATTCGATCTAAAAATCATTGTTCCACTATTGTATGATGTGTTATAACAAAGTCATACAATGACGACATCCTCAAACGGACTGTTAATACAGTATAACATCATGACATCATTCTCAAAAATATTTTCAAAATTTTAAATTGCCAACGGGGTTTGGCTACACACATTCGTAATTCGATTGAAGTTGATTATTGATATGAGTCTAAGCTATTTGATTCGGTTAGATAACGTTTATTAAAATTCTAAGCGTTCTTTAAAAATTTACCCGAACCAAATTATTTTGGTGCGGAATCCGATAAGACTGAGGTAAAATTTTGTGCCTTATGGCAGTGACGAGAAACAGATTCAACCAGCAGTACTTAATAAGTACATGGCATACCGACCTAATTACCCACTATGTTCGTAAGTTATGACGGTTTGCGGATGAATTTCCATAAAACCTTTGCGAAAACGATAGACAATAGTCTATATAACTCCTCAGCATGATTTCAAATTTTTACTCTTGTGAGATGTGTATTGGGTAGCATGTGATGCTGTGTATGAATGGTGTAAGCAGTATGGCGTAAGGTGTAAGGTAAATTTCGGGGACGAAATTTTTAGAAGAATGGGTGAATGTGACAACCCGAGAATTTAGATATTTATAAAATTTTAAAATATTGAATTAAGGTTAAATAATAAACCTAGACAAAAAATAAGTGAATGGATTTGAGATTTCCGAGAAGGAATTCTATGGATTTAAAATTTATGTGATGAATTATTCAAGATTAAGGGTATACGTGAATATGTTCTGTGTATTTGGTATGATATGTGTACATGATGTGGTTAAGGGTCAAGGGTTGATCAGATAACCTATATCGGTGGCCAACCCTAATAGTATATTAAGAACGTCAACGTTCAGTTGGAAAATTCATACGATTTATAAGAAACCCTAGAAATCAGTTTTGGAAACCCTAATTTCAGTTCCGGCAATTCGAAACCCTAATTTGGGAACCCTAATACTAAGTATAAAATCCAAAGGTTAAAAGTTATGTGAGTAATGAATATGAATAATATTGTGATGGTTTATACTTGTTTATTATATAAACAAATAAAAGAAACTAGGGTGATCCTAATTATATATTAGAAATGAAGAATTGAATAACTTAAAGATTATGATACGGGAGATTATTAGTATATAAAATATATACTAATTTTAATTGATTTATTTTATACATCTCAGTTAATTAATTTTATAACCTAGTTATAACAAGTCTAATTGGGTTAAGAAATTTAGGGCATGTAAGTAAGGATTTATGTTGAAATTGAGGAAATGAAAACCCTAATTAAATAATTAAGGAATGGTAATATAAAAAGTATTGGACCTAATCTATTTCTATGGCTCAAATATTTTTATTTGAAAGCCCAAAGAATTAAATTAAAAGCCCAAAAGATTAATGAGTGGCCCAATTTTAAAAAAAACCAATGAAGGAGGGGCATTTTAGACATTTAGTACACTAGATATTACATGAAAAATAAAGCAAGACTTGGAGAAGAAATAACCACTTGGCCGGCTATTGAAGGAGAGAAAAGGGGGAGGAGGAGAAAGGGTGCACATCACCATTTTAAACACCACATGTTTCTAAAATATATTAATCATTTTGCTAGGTGTTAATATTAGTAAGGAGCCACTTAACATTTTAATCCTCCATATATCCATGTGATGATTAAGTGAGGAAAAGAAAAGAAGTTGGGAGATGTATATAGATATACATAATATATTTATATACATTTTTACTAGCACCAAATAAAAATATATCTTATTTTTTCTCTTTCATCTCTTTTATTTTTTTCTAACTAAAAAGAATTAGAGAGAGGGAGAGAGAAAGAGGAGGTTCAGCAGCCATGAAGGAGAGGAAGGGAATTTTTTGGTGAGACTTCAAGGCTCCATAATCAATGAAGAAGAAGAAGAAGAAGAAAAAGAAGAGCATGGTAATCAAAGGTATAAATATCTTTTGTTATGTAATTTTTTATGATTATAAATCAAACCTTGAATCTACATTTCTAAACTTAAAAACCATGAATATACTTGTTATTGAGTGTTGTGTTGCCCCCAAAATAGGTATACATCACCCATCTTGAGTCGCCAAATACATGGTACACAATACAAATAAAAACTTAATTATACAACATGAGCTGTGAGTTTTATTACAAATATTGTCTTCTAGACAATATACAAACTCAATGGAGTACTCATTACATTTATTATCACACTATTTCCATAGAATAGTGAGGACTACTAATGTTATCATCTGGACCGTCACTCCATTCCCCGACTAGTCCCTGCTACATTCTCATTTCCTGAAGAGAACAATGAAAGCAAAAGGGGTGAGCTCGACTAGCCCAGTAAGAAATATTATGACTAAGATAATGAAGAATAAATTATCATTAGCCTTCAACAATGTTAAACTGATAAAATATAACAAACATCAAGTTTAACTGCAGCGGAACAAACAATCCATTAGAAGAGTCAAGTAGAGAATAAAATCTACTATCTTCTATGATTTAAAAGGTTTTTCATTACTTTTATCGCTGAGACTCAGCTTAATAAATAATCCACATCATCCCTGCACTACGGCCAAGGATATTCATTAGTATCACGACCACAAATTTTCCATGCACTACAGTCCAAGGATATTCGTGTATTCACACTACAAGAAAATCAGCCTATAGCGACGGTTGCCGACCGTCGCTATAGGCCAAAAGATTGTCGCTAAAAGTTTTAGCGACGGTCGCCGACGGTCGCCATAGAACCCGTCGGTAAAGCCTATAGCGACGGTCTTTTGGCCTATAGCGACGGTCACCGACCCTAGCTATAAGTCATGGCAAAATCGTGTATTTGCTCTTTACTAACGGTCACTGAGAGTTATTGCTACGGTCATGACCGTAGCTATAGATGTCTATAGCGACGCTCGGTGACCGTCGCTATAGGGATGTGTTTTATAGAAAACTATAGCCACGGTCGATGACCGACGCTATAGCCTTTTTATATTTTAAAAAAAATTAATAATGCACATTTATTCAACAAACACAAATATAATATAAAATAAAATATAAAAAATATTATATACATCATTTAAAATCATTCACATTACAACATTACAATATAAGAAGAGATATTTTACAACATTACAATCATTCACAATAAAGAGAAAGGCATATATATACATAATAGCTTCCTGCAGCAGTTCCATCGCCAAAATCATTCAAAATAGCTTCCTGCAGCAGTTCCATTGCCAAAATCGATTGGACAAGCCTCCATTTAATACAGAACAAGAAACTGTTAACTGAAGTAATAAATTGAATTTAGTACTGCATATAATAAATTTCAGATAATAAAAAAATTGCATCAAGATTCAAATAACAATAAAATTGAGAAATTGGGAAAATCCCATAAAAAGTGATATTCAAATCATATAACATGAATTCGAGAAAGGAATAAAACATGTGCTTGATATTAAAGAACTTGTCTTGAAAAGTATACAGTTATGTTCGTGTCTCTTGGAACATCGACTAATAGTGCAGGACCTATAAAAACATGCAAATAAAATCATCAATATATATTGTAAAAAAAATGAATAAATTCGTGAATCGAAACCTTTTAACATAAGTAATTAATTCTCATTAGTATTTAAGAAGAAAGGAAATACCCATGTAGAAATTAATGAGGTAAACCAATATCTTTTGAAAAATAACTACCATAACTATCTGCAGTACTAAATTCAATTTATTATGTAACATAACTATCTCATGCAGATAGACCAAGCCTCCATATTTACCATTTAATACAGAGCAAGAAACTGTTAACTGGAATTTTAGAGAAGTTAAATGAAAGTGATCCCTTTTTCTCACTTCTCTTTTCTTTTCTATTCTGGTTTTATAGGTCGGTTGATGGAGAAGAGGGGGGAGAACATAAAAAATCAGGTATGTACCTTGTCATCCCTAATTTTCATGTCATTCATCTCATCAGGAAGCTTGTCAACACAAACACTATTTCCACTGGGTTCTTTTAATCCCGACATAGGAGTTACACTTGCTGAAGGCATTAGCTGAACTGCTGAAAGTAATAAAAAGGTGGGCCACTTTACATATTCTGTCTCAACTGAAGAAACAAAATCACTGTCTTGCCTACAAACAGCATACATCGGTCAATCGAATCAACCAATGTAGTAAAATAAACCAAATGGAATTCAAACAAGACGACTTTGCCAAATAAGAAATTATAAAGTACGTAATATATATTTATTGAGACATACTTGGCCAGAATGTCAGTCTCAAATACCAAAAACCAAGCCATTTCATGGAAGTATAGTACCCAATTTAGGGGATATATTTAACTTAAGGTGCTTCTATTCCCTTGATCACCATAGTCAATTAAAACACTTTACCTAGATAGACAACCATAAGGTACCCAAACAATATGACACCAAATGAGACGAGTTTTTAGATGGAACCATAACTTCGTTATAACTTTTATTTCTAAAGTTGGTCCCAGTTCACACCGACTAAGGAAGAAGTTCTCATTCCTGAATTAGCTCTATTAACTTCATTGGCCCAATACGTGACAAAAGAACCGTGGAGGAGTTGATAATGATAAATAGTTAATGACACTTTGGTGTTAACAACATCAATAAACCATACGTAGGTATAGTTTACCATTTCTATAATCTAAATTACAAACAAGAAACACAAACCAGAATTTTATGCATAAAATTCAGTTTCAAAGGTTTCTTTTAAATGATTAAGAGAGAAAGAGATAGATAGAAAATAAGGGCAGAGAGATATCTAGAAGACTATTAAAATTAAATGATCTGGAATACTTGAAGAGGAGGAATCACTGCCAGAACTTGAACTGCTAGAGCTGCTTGATCTTCCACCGCTAGCAGGACTTGGAGCTGTATCCTTTTCGATCTTCTTGTATCAATAGCTCAACAACTGGGGACTGCTATATACAACATCCAAGACAAATTAAGCCAAAAATGGGGGGCACAAAAATTATTAGTTGAGATCAAAATACAATACAAGCTATTGTTATAACCTTATTGATCCGCAGGAATGGGGTTGAACTACTTATCAGCTCTGCCTTCTTCATATTGTTCACAGCAACCTTTCTGTACAGACTCACAAATCTATCTAACTTCCACATAGTCTCGCTGTCAAGGGCCTGAATATCAAGCTCAACCTCCCAATTTCCACCTGCCGCAGCCAATTTAGGATTTTGATTTATTATAATCTGCAGTATCTCATCAATACTTTCTGCTGGCAAGTTCTGCAGGCTCAAACCCAACTTCTCCATTTCCTCATGGCTCATCTCTCTTTTGTTTGATGCCTTCACCTTTGGCTTTGGCAGTTTCCTTTGCTGCAAAACTACAGGTTCTGTAGGAGATTTCATAGGAGCCACTTTAGCTGGTGAGTGGAATTTTGGTGGCCAATTAGACAATGCTGCTTGTGAATGCATTAAATAAGGTTGTGGCTTCTTCATATCTTGCTGAGATGATGCACCTTGCGATTGCATTATATCAGGCAAAGGCTTTCTCAGATTCTGCTGCGCAATAATTATACGTTGATGCTCAGACTCAAATTTCTTATAAGCTGGATTAAACCGATTATATCCACCAGTTTCTTACAGTTTTGTGTCAGTCCATCAATTGCTAAAGACAATCAGTAGTTCAGTACCAGTAAAATGAATTATTATTTGATAACTCAAATAACATAAATGTAAACATTTAGTACGAACAACAATAAGCAAAAAAATCAAAACTTTCTTTAGGTCTTAACATAAACAGTGAGTGATAACTGCTGTGTTCGGTTTCATGTCGCATAATGCAGGAAATAATATGATTAAACAAGCTATAGATGATATTAGATCAAATACAAATAGACAATTAATAAAAGATGATAGAGGAAAGTACCATTAGAATAGGGTTCAGGGGAAGTGATCAAGGGGGCATGAAGAGAAGGAGGATTAAGATCAGATACGGTGGTAGCGGATCGAATCTCATCGACGCTGACTTCTGTTCCAGCCAAGGAAGCCTTGGGGATCACAGAACCAGTCCTCCCCAGGTATTGATACGAACTCCATTTCTCATTTTAACAGGTAAGTGAAAACAAGGAGAATACCAATGGAGGAAGGCATTCATTAGCGTGCTTCCGAAGAACTGAAAACCCTCCATGAGTGCTTTGATTGGAGGAACCTTCGATTGAGAGCAACCTTTGATTCGATTGACCTTTGATTGAGAGTGAATGTACTTAGGGTGTGATTTGGCTAAGAAGATTTAGGTTTTGGCAAATTAGAGTAGCTGATGAGAGAGATTAGAGGATTTAGGTTTTGAGGTGGGGAGTCAGGAGATTAAAGGGTTACTAGAGAGGACTGAGCTAGTGAAGAACACGATACAAATTTGATTTGGTGGGGAAATGGGAGTGCAGAGAGAGCTGGTATTGAAATGAAGGGAATGAAATGGTTTTGTACGTGCCCAAACTAGATTATGAACCTCTATATTGACTGACCAGACTATGAACCTCGGAATAGGCTCTCTATTGAGGCATATACCAACAGTCAGTCCATGACCGTCACTATAGAATCCTATTGCTACGGTTCTGTGTCGACTGTCACTAAATCTCGTCGCAATAGGTTGAATTTCTAGTAGTGTCATCAATGGTCATGATCATGCCAACCACTGTCCATCAATGCACTACGGCCAATGAGGGTTTTTACCACATCATTTGTAACATTACGGTCATGATTATACCGAATAATCCCTAGTTATAATCATACCAAGTCCATCTATGCACTACAGGCCACAGATGACTTTCAACATAGTATCAACATGAGGATGATGACAATGACATAATAATTCAATAAAACAAGTTTAAGAATTAATTTATCCAAGAACCAATAACGTCCAAATTGTCAACATGATACTGCTTTGTGGAGTAAAAATTCAAGAATGCTCAGAAGAATATTTCCATGAAAAGATACTGGATGAAGCGCAAATATCAAGGATATTCCACTAATTTCATGGAGTATAGAAGTCAAAAATTTAACCAACTGAGTATAATAAAGAATATAATAACAAAAGAAATCACCAGGCATGCGATAGACCGCACATACATGTTATTCCAATAGAATAATAAATAGCGGAACCAGGTCATGCGTAAAGCACAGACAGTATGTTCTAACAGAATGATAAAGAACGGAACCAGGTCATGCGTAAACGTACAGACAGGATATTCCAACAGAATAATAAATAATGGAACCAGGTCAGGCGTAATATGCACCGATAGCATATTCCTACAAAATAATAAAGAATAAAATAATAGAAGAATTTCACCATGTATGCGGTACTTCGCATAAACAGGTTATTCCAACATAATGATAAAGAATGGAATAACAAAAGAAATTCACCAAGTACGGGGTATCCCGCGTATACAGGTTATTCCAACAGAATAATAAAGAATGGAATAACAGAAGTTCTCTTCACGAATAAGAAAGAAAGAATACCCGTTACGAGTACAACAAATAATATCCCCTACCTTTGAAAGAATAGTATTCCGACTGATAGGGCGAGGATATACTCGAAAAAAACTTGCACTGCGCTCAAAGCTTTCTTAAACTCTTAAAAAATACGCTCAAGATTATAGAAGAAGAACTCCCTCTATAATTTCTCTCTCTAGAGTTTTAGTGAATTCGTAAGAAATAATGAAGGAATGAGCTTCTATTTATAGAAGAATGGACTGCATAGTAACTAATTCATGAACGGTCCAGATTGATTTACTTTTAATCGAACGATCTATATTTAAAGCAAAATCTTTTAAATAAAATATAATATATTCTATTTATGATCTAATAAAACGAATAACTTTATAAAAGTATTCTGTTTTATATAAAAAGATTTTACTATGCAAATCACTATGCAGGCACTATGCAATACTATGCAGGCACTATACAAACAATATGCAAGCACTATGCAATACTATGCATAATAAAAGATAATATATTCTATTTATAGTCTAATAAAACAAATAACTTTATAAAAGTATTCTGTTTTATATTAAAAGATTTTCTATTTTATTACATTAATAATACTAATAAAACAAACTTTATCACCATTATTATAATTCACAATATTAATCGACCAGGTCGTTCTCAGGAAAGATGGGGCTTTCCAATAAGGATTTCTCCCTATTGGCGCGCAATTAGGTGACCAAACCTCTCCTTGACAGAACATCTAGACATCGTTAATATTGCAAATAATAATATTAATAACCTTGTCGTCTCAATTATTGATTTAATAATATATAAAATATTGACAATAATTGAATCAAATAACGTGAGATACTATGCAGCAATTACTGTAGCATTAATTGAACAAAACTGAGTGACTTGTCACGTAAGCATTAATAATCAATACAGTGTGCTACTATGCAACCACACATATTACTATACTTTTACTACCGAGTAGTTCAATAATATTAACGGTAAAACTTCCGGCGTTATTTTTATAAAATATTTTTGTCGTTTTCTCAATTCGACAATAATTCTGTTATGGGGTCCACCAATGATTGTACCGTCGTACGGATATTCCCCGACAAAAAGAATATTCCCCGACCAATCGAATATTATACAATAACTTGCATACTTTTCAAAAATTTTAAATACTACCCACAACTATAACACTATCTCAAATTCACACCATAATATTCAAAAAAATATTTCGAGAAAATTAAATCTTTATTCATAAAATCTAGGGTCTCACAAGTGATTTTAGTTGGAAATAAAAAATAAAGAAAAGTGATTTTTCTAGTTTATGAGCCCTAAAATTTCTATGTACTTTGGATTTCCACCGTTTTTGATCTACACCTTCTTTTTGCGATCCATCAAAGAGAGGTGCTAGATATGTAAGTTATCTACTAAACCCAAGTCGTAACACTAAAAATGTTAAGTATACAGTCCGTAGTGGCTGATTTAGCAGTTTAGTCATTTTTCGGACATTTAAAAATTCTGGAAAAATTTGGGAGGATATTATGATAAGTTATCTATCATCTCCAAGTGGAATTACTGAAAAAGGAGTTGTAGATTTCCGTATGAATTACTTTTTTTTCAAAGTAGGAAAAGTGAATATTTTCAAAAGTAAACTGCAAAAGTTTTTACAAGGCAAGTTTCGGCCACTTAAATTGTCAGAAAACTTCCGGCCTTTTGGGACATGAAAATATATGGTATAAAGTACCTACTATCCAAAACTGAACTCATTCTGACTTAAAATGACCAAGTTATGAACATTTCAATTTCTGTGATTTTTTGACGAAAATTGCTATAACCGGAGTTCTATAACTCCGATGGCCACGAAATTTAAACTGGAGGCTCACGTTAACAAGTATAAGATTGTGCCCAGAGATGGGAATTTTTGGAGTTAATCATGATAGGGCTAATTTCTTAAGCTACACACTAAAAATGATTTTTTGAAAAATACTAAAGGAAGTTGGAAAATTATGGAAAAATACTTTTTGTGTATGATTTATATGTATATATGTTTGAAAAAAGGATAGAAAAATATTAAGCTGATTTGGTATTTTTGTGAGAAGGATATGGAATCCATCTTACTGGATTGAAAAATCTGATGAATCCATCTTGTTGGATTGAAAAACAGTTTATTGAATTGAAAATATGTTGAATCTAGCTTGCTGGATTACAATCTAGTCACTAGATGTGATATCCAGTTTGCTGGATTGTTGTTTGGTTTGCTGGATTGGACATCTAGATACTTAATTTTGAATCCAGCTTGTTGCATTCCAAATCTGGGTTGCTTGATTGGTATTTAACTTATATGTTCAAGAAAAACCTATAATATATGATATTAAAGTATTTAAATCATATAACTATGATAGTAATGATTGAAAAATCATGATAAATGATAATTATTATGTAAAAAATTATTAAGAGACTTGGAAAATTATTTTGATTGCTAATATAATTATATAAGATAATTTCTAAGGGTTAGGCAGAGTTTAATTGAACTTGAACTCGAAATTTTGTCCGATTAGGCCGTCGGGATGTTAGAATTATACCGAACTCGACTCAGACTGTAAAATTTTGACTTGAGGTTAAGCCTTATGCGTGTTATAGATGGATAGTATTATGTGATAATGTGTTTAGGTTATTTTAAATACTGTGATGATATTATTCTAATTTTTATATCGATATTATTTATATATTAGGTTCATACAAAGCTTATTAAATTGTGTAACGATAATCAACGGTTCAGGCAGGTTTTTCTTAACCCGACCTCGAGTTGTATTATTCAATTATACATGTGGTTAATCAATTCTGATTGTCATGTCTAAGAATTATTAAATTGCACCCTGTGCGTATGACATGTATTCATCATGTATGAAAGGCTGATAACCTTCATTACCATTAGGTACATATATATTTGTTCATGTTAAATTCTTGTTCAGTCATAAAAATTTTTCCTGCTAATTCACAACTATATTATTGAATTATAGCCAGCTTATTATTTAAATTCTTTCAATGATGATATATCCCTAAATGAACTTATACTTGCTGGGAAAACTTATACTTACCCTTGCTATATCATGATAAACATTGCAGATTAAGACGAATACGTTGGATACAAGGAAATGTCAAAGACAGTTACATCTTTATTATATGTGTGCAACTAAATTTATATAAGTATTGTATATTAATGTTATTGTAATTTAAATAAGTTAAAATTGTGTATAAGTTAAGGTTACTCGACCATTGGGGAATAGTGTGTAAAGTTTTTGTATAAACAATTTATGTTTATATCTTCCGCAAATAAGTAATAGTTGTAGAATGATTCTACCGAATTCGTGGTGATTTGGGACCCGGATTTGGGGCTCTCACAACATCATCTTTACCATGTTATCCGGGTTGTTCATCTTAGTATTCACACGGGACCGCGCCAAAACAATTTGGATTGGTACCTAGTATTTTACAAAATTAGTACATACATCAAACTAGCATATTAAGACCACAAACCGGATGCCTAGATAAGCATGTGCGGACTGTTTCCAGAGTTTGAAAAATTTCTGGAAATCCCAGAATCTGCAGATTTTTCCTTATGAACATGCTTGCTACCGAATTTTATATCTTGCTCAATTTAACTCTGTTTCTTATGAAATTTGGTCTGGTTATACATCATACTACATAGTATTTTACAAAAGTATTACCTACCATAATTGGGTCACAGAAACCATGATTCCAAGGCTCTAAAAAACCCGAAAAGTCAGAGATTTCAAGTTTTAACCAACTTTGACAAAATTCATGATTTCGATTCTAGCATGCAAGGAATTAGTTCCAGTGTCCAGATCATATATACTCATATAAATACACATGTTACAACAATTGAACTCACTAAATTTCCATGATACGAACAAATTAGCATCATTGAGTCATATTATCAAATATTTGGCATGCATGACATAATTTCTTGATTCTCTACGATATTGAGGCATGATTAAACCATAACTTTCATTCTTACATCCACATAACATCAACTAACATTAGCATGACATCACAAGGTCGAAAACAAATCGTTTGCAAAAAAATTACATAAGCATATTCTCTCATTTTTACTAAAGAACATGGAAAAGAGAGTCCATGGCTTACCTCTTTGGTGAATTCTTCTTTCTCGAACTCCTCCAATGATTCTCCCTCCTTGTTTGATTAGTCTCTGAAAACTCCAGAATTTACCACCCTCTCAAGCTTTTTCCTCTCTCATTCTCAACTTCACTCTCGGTAGGATTTTCACAAAAAGGAAGAAGAGCTTGGATAGGTAATATATATAAACATGATAACCATTTTGTTTCCAGCCCTTCCATCTCCAACATCAATTATATATATTAAGTATATTGTATAAATTCAATTTAGTATGGGGTGGGGGTTAGAGAAAGGAAGAGTCTTGAATTTGTAAAGGGTTTGTAACTCCTTTCCCCCCTCATTACCTTATAATATGAATACTCCCTCTCTTGTCCCAATTTGGTTGTCATGTGGGCCCCAAAACTGCTGCACTTCTTTATTAAAATATTATTATAATCAATTTAATCGCTTAATACTATTTTGACCATTTTGCCCTCCGTAGCCAAACATTTCGATACCAATATCGATTCCTACTAAATCGACGTTCCGGACGTCATGGTACTATCTGTTTCGTCAAATTAGCCTCTAAAAATTCTTGGTTGACTTTTTACCCAGAAAAGTCAACTGATTGACTTTGACCAAAAAAAGCAACCGGGACACATTTTGTGGTTAAAGTATATCTTGACTAATTTCGACGTTTCGGACTCAAATACGCAGTCAACGTCCCTAAATTCTACTCCGAAATCCATCTCATGTTTGAATCCCCTCCCACGTAATTAATCACTTTATTTACATAACTAACTCAAATAGTTAAATTAATTTAAACCAACTATTTACGCATACCTCATCACATAAACTTAAAATTAAACATGTACGTATAACACATATACATCTAATAATAGAAATCACACAAGAGTTTCACATAAATTCATTTATTGATAATTAGTAAATTACATAGTAATCTCAGATATTACAGTGGCGACATCGACAATCAAGCCACAATGATCACACTTGTCGATGCATCATTAACAGGGAGTAGTCAGGCTGAAAGACTAAAAAACAAGCGCTAATTGGGAGGCAACCCAATTCTTGTGTCATTTACAGTATTTTTATTTCTTGTTATTCAATTCGTAGCTTAGTTGATAAATTAGTACTACTTAGTTAATTTTGGTACAATTCGTAAGTAGTTACTAAGTAATTTTTCATCACTCTCGCTCAAACTATATTCTTTTATCTTATATTTTGTGTTTCTATGACTTTCAAGTATAAATGATGAAGTTGGACAAGCGTACGGGGCAAAGGAGCTAAAAAATCAAAGTTTGACAGAAACTGGACCCCCGCCCCGGCGGGTGTAATATTCCGAGTGTTTATGAATTGAGTATGTGACAATGACATTTAGAAAGAGGTAATGAACGAGTTAAAGAATATATAATACTCAAAATATAATTGTGTTTAAGTGAAGGTTATAAAATAAAGCTTGCGAAATTTATTGAGAAAAAGAATGGAATGTGAATTATTAAATCTATATTAAGGTAATGTGTTGAAGTTATTTAACAATAATTTTTTTAAAAAGAGATTTGATGAAAACATGATTAATTCCGAGGATGGAATCCTTATAAGGAGTGAATGATGTGACAACATGAATTTTTAGAAATTATTTAAATAAAAATTTAATAAATAAAATTCTGTTTATAAGATGTTTAGAGTTTGAGTATGTGTATGTGTGTTATATATTGTGAAATGTGTAATTTGGTGTGAAGAGAATTATATATATTCATGTATTGGGAAAAAGAGGTTTAATAGTTAATTAAACTATTGAAAAAATTAAATGTAATTGTTATGAAAAGGAAATTAACTAAGTAATATTAGTTTATTTGATTAAGTTAAAATTATAATATGAGAGAGTATAATTTAATTATTATTGTGACGATGAAAATTATTATGAATTAAGCTTCATAAATAATGTATCGATTCACTTAATTAAAATAATGAAATAATGCGAATATATTTATTTTAATAAATGGGGGATTAATATATATATATATATATATATATATATATATATATATATATATATATATTACATAGAAATGTAATATGTTAACGTAGTAAGATTGTGAGTTTCGTCAATAGTTAAAAATATTTATGGGATTGTATAAACATTTTAATTGGAATATTTATGGAATTGAATAAATATTCAATGAAGAAAATTATGGAAATAATCTAATTTAATTAAATAATTAAATTAGAAAGGTAATGATTTGTTAAGTAAATTGTAATTGTTTTGGTTCAATGATTAAATAAAATGAAGTGTGACATTTGTTAACCATATGATAATGGGATTATTAAAATAAATTAGTAAGATGTTATTAGGGTTCTAGCCAAACATGGCCTAGAGACCCTTTGTATTTGCAACTGTCGTGTAACTGGCCAAGCGATATTTAAGTTGAAGTTCAGTTTATATTTACGCTATATTCCTAAAGTTAAGAGTTAGAAAATAGAGAAGAAGAGAGAAAGAGAGAAATTGAAAAAGAAAGAGAAGAATTTCTCTGTAAATTGACAAGGTTTTAAGAATAAAAGAAGGAAGAAGAAGAAGATTCATATCATCTATTCTATGTTTAAAGAAGAATCAAAGGTAATATTCTAGCTTTAAACTTTAATTTGTGTTTTTTAAAGTTTTCTCTGTAAATGATTTTGATGAGGGAATTGTTAAGAAAATGGGTTATATTTGTGACGCCCCCAAAATAGGTATACATCACTTATTCTGAGTCGCCAAATACATGGTACAGAATACAAATACAATCTTTAATATACAACAAGAGAGCTGTGAGTTTTAATACAAATACTGTCTTCTAGACAATATCCACTCTTAGAATAAGTCCTTATTACATTTATTGTCATATTATTTAACAGAATAGTGAGGACTACTAATACTATCATCTGGTCCATCACTCTGTTCCCCGACTTGTCCCAGCTATATTCTCATTTCCTGAAGAGAACAGTGAAAGAAAGGGTGAGCTCAACTAGCCCAGTAAGAAATATTATGACTATGATAATGCAGAATAAATTATCATTAGCATTCAACAGTGTTAAACTGATAAAATATAACAAATATCAAGTTTAACTGCAGCGGAACAAGCTATCCATTAGAAGAGTCAAGTAGAGAATAAAATCTACTATCTTCTATGATTTAAAAGGTTTTTCATGACTTTTATCGCTGGGACTCAGCTTAATAAATAATACACATCATCGAATCACCCCTGCACTACGACCAAGGATATTCTTTAGTATCACGACCACAATTATCCATGCACTACGGGCCAAGAATATTTGCGTATTCATTAATGGTCATGATCATGCCAACAACTTTCCATCAATGCACTTCGGGCCAATGAGGACCTTTACCACATCATTTGTAACATTACGGTCATGATTACACCGAATAATCCCTAATCATAATCATACCAAGTACATCTATGCACTACAGGCCACAGATAACTTTCAAAAAATATAAACATGAGGAGGATGACAATGATATAAGAATTCAATAAAACAAGTTAAAGAATTAATTTATTCATGAACTAATAACGTCTAAATTGTCAACATGATACTGCTTTGTGGAGTAAAAATTCAAGAATGCTCAGAAGAATATTTTCATGAAAAGATACTGGATGAAGCGCAAATATCAAAGATATTCCACTAATTTCATGGAGTATAGAAGTCAAAACTTTAACCAACTGAGTATAATAAAGAATGGAATAACAAAAGAAATCACCATGCATGCGGTACTTCGCATAGACAGGTTATTCCAACAAAATATTAATAACGGAACCAGGTCAGGTGAAATTCGCACCGACAGGATGTTCCAACAGAATAATAAAGATGGAACCAGGTCCGGCATAAAATGCACAGACATGATATTCCAATAGAATAATAAAGAACAGAACCAGATCATGCGTAAAGCACAGACATGATGTTCCAACATAATAATAAAGAACGGAACCAGGTCACGCGTAAAGCACATACAAGATGTTCCAACAGAATAATAAAGAATGAAATAATAACAGAAATGACCATGCATGCGGTACTTTGCATAGACAGATTATTCCAACATAATGGTAAAGAATGGAAAAACAGAAGAATTTCACCAAGTATAGGGTAGCCTCCGTATACAGGTTATTCCAACACAATGATAAAGAATGAAATAACAGAAGTTCTCTTCATGAATACAAAAGAAATAGTACTCCCTACCTTAAGAAAGAAGAGTACTGGATATAGAAGTAGTGAAGTAGCAGAACACCTTTTCTTCTTTCTCTCTATAGTTTCTCTATCTAGAGTTTCAGTGAATTCGTAAGAAATAATGAAGGAATGAGCTTCTATTTATAGAAAAATGGAATGCATAGTAACTAACTCATGAACGGTCCAGATTGATTTATTTTAATCTGACTGTCCATATTTAAAGCAAAATCTTTTAAATAAAATATAATATATTCTATTTATAATCTAATAAAACGAATAACTTTATAAAAGATTTTACTATGCAAACACTATGTAGGCACTATGCAAACACTATGCATAATAAAATATAATATATTCTAATTATTGTCTAATAGAACAAATAACTTGATAAAAGTATTATATTTTATATAAAAAGATTTTAATATGCAAAATACTATGCAACACTATGCAATACTATGCATAATAAAATATAATATATTCTAATTCTTGTCTAATAAAACAAATAACTTTATAAAAGTATTCTGTTTTATATAAAAAGATTTTACTATGCAAAATACTATGCAACAATTACTGTAGCAATAATTGAACAATACTGAGTGACTTATCACATAAGCATCAATATTGTGCGCTACTGTGCAACTACGCGTATTACTGTTCTTTTAACATCGGGTGTTTCAACAGTTAACGGTAAAAATTCTGCCGTTATTTTCATAAAGTATTTTTTGTCGTTTTCTCAATCCGACAACAATTCTGTTGTGGGGTCCACCAATGATTGTGCCGTTGTACAAATATTTCCTGTTAAAACGAATATTCCCCGACCAACCGAATATTATATAACAACTTACGTACTTTGCAAAATTTATAAATATTATCCACAACTATAACATTATATCAATTTCACTCCATAATATTCAAAAATAATATTTATAGAAAATTCATCTTTATTCAAAAAGTTGTGGTCTTACAACCTCCCCTTCTTATGAAATTTCGCCCTCGAAATTAGGGTACGTACCTGGTATATCGAAGAGGTAATGATACCTTGACTTCATTTCAGATTCTAACTCCCAGGTCATTTCCTCAACATCGTGGTTTCTCCACAAAACTTTGACTTGAGGTATAACCTTGGAGCGTAGAATATGTTCCTTCTTATCCAAGATTTGAACAGGAACCTCTTCATACGTTAAATATTCCGCTATTTCATCCGGTTCTAACTCAATAATGCGGTTCAGGTCTTCCACATATTTACGTAACATGGATATGTGAAAAACGTTATAAACATTAGACATACTTGGCGATAAAGCGAGTCTATAGGCCACAGTTCCTACTCGACCGAGGATTAAAAATGGGCCAATGAATCAAGGATTGAGCTTTCCTCTCTTTCCAAATATCGTAACTCCTTTCCACGGAGCAACTCGTAATAACACATGATCTCCTATATAAAATTCCACGTTCTTTCGATGAAGATCAGCATAACTCTTTTATCAATCTTGTGAGGTTTTTATACGTTGTCGGATCGTTTGAATCTTTTTCGTAGTCATACGTACCAACTCTTGTCCCAACAACGTTGCTTCACCCACCTCATCCCAGCATACTGGAGAACGACACTTTCTTCCATATAACGCTTCGAATGGAGCCATGCCAATACTTGCTTGATAACTGTTGTTGTAGGAAAACTCCACCAATGGTAAGAACTTGTACCAACTTCCCTTGAAGTCAAGGACACATAGTCTTAATAGATCTTCAAGAGTTTGAATCGTCCTCTCCGACTGCCCGTCCGTCTGAGGATGATATGCCGAGCTAAATCGTAAATCCATGCCCATAGCTTTTTGCAAACTAACACAAAATCTTGAAGTGAATCTTGGGTCTCGATCAGAAACTATGGATACTGGCATACCATGCAATCTTACAACCTCGTTTATGTATATACGAGCAAGACGTTTAAGTGTATAAGTTTCTCGTATCGGTAAGAAATGAGTAGACTTGGTCAATCTATCAACAATGACCCAAATTGCATCTATGTCTTGAGAAAATTTGGGAAGACCGGTAACAAAATCCATGGTAATGTGCTCACACTTCCATTCTAGAATTTCAAGTGGTTGCAATGGACCTTTTGGTACTTGATGCTCCGCCTTGACTTGTTGATAAGTTAGACACCTTGAGATAAACATTGCTATCTCTCTCTTCATATTGCTCCACCAAAATGTATGACGAATATCATGATACATTTTGGTACTCCCAGGATGGATTGCAAACGGTGTGTTATGCGCCTCCATCATGGTTTTATACTTTAAATCAGGGTCGTTAGGAACACAAAGTCTGGAGTTGACTCGAAGTATTCCTTCTTCATTGATTCTTGCTTCCGACATAGCACCTACTTGCACTTTCTTCCTCATACGCATCAGCTCCATGTTTGTAGCTTGAGCAGCTTTAACTTTATCAATTAAAGTCAGTTCTACTCGTATATTCGCCATCATCACATGGTTCCCTGGAATCTTTAACTCTGTCTCCATCATTTTCAAGTCACATAAAAAGGGCCTTTGTGTTGACAATATCGCACTCGTACTTGCATATTCTAGGATGGTATTGGATGGTATGATCATAATCTTTCAACAGTTCAAGCCAACGTCATTGTCGCATGTTGAGTTCCTTTTGAGTGAAGAAATATTTGAGGCTTTTATCATCCGTAAAGATCTCCACTTTCTCCCCATACAAGTAATGCCTCCAAATCATTAGTGCGAAGACAACAGCTGCGAACTCTAGATCATGAGTAGGATAATTCCTCTCATATTCTTTTAGTTGTTGTGAGGCATAGGCTATGACTTTTCCATGTTTCATGATAACACATCCTAACCCTTTGCCCGAAGCATCACTGTAGATGACAAATCCCTCCGAACCAGATGGTATTATCAGAACAGGTGCTGAAATGAGTCTCCTCTTGAGTTCTTGAAAACTCTTCTCACATTCTTCGCTCCAACCGAACTTTGTATCTTTCCGAGTCAGCTGAGTTAATGGAGTAGCTATTCGAGAAAATCATTCCATGAATCTCCGATAATAACAAGCTAAGCCGAGAAAGCTACGTACTTCGGTCACTGATTTAGGTTGCTCCCAGCTTTGAATTGCTTCAATCTATTTCGGGTCAACTGATATTCCATGACTTGATACTACGTGCCCAAGGAATGCTAATTCCTCAAGCCAGAACTCACAATTCTTCAACTTGGCATAAAGCTTATATTCACGAAGTTTTTGGAGTGTCAGCCTTAAGTGTTGCTCATGATCTTCAAGGCTTTTGGAATAAATAAGGATGTCATTAATAAAGATGACCACAAAGTGATCCAAATATTCCTTGAATACTCGGTTCATCATATCCATGAAGGCAGCAGGAGCATTAGTCAATCCAAAAGACATGACTAGAAATTCATAATGCACGTACCGAGTTCTGAAAGACATCTTTGGAATGTCATTAGTTCTAATCTTCAATTGGTGATATCTAGAACGAAGATCAATCTTTGAAAAGAATTTGGCATGATTCAACTCCCGATAATCAATACAAAGTCGCATACTCCCATCTTTCTTTTTCACGAATAGAACAGGAGCGCCCCAAGGAGAAGTACTAGAACGAATAAAGCCAATGTCTAACAATTCATACAGTTGAGTCTTTAACTCCTGAAGTTCAATAAGAGCTATTCGATATAGGGCTTTGAAAATGGGTTTTTTACCGGGTTCAAGGTCGATACAAAATTCAATTTCATGCTCTGGGGGTAGGCCAGGAAGTTCTTCAGGAAATACGTCAGGAAATTCATTAACAATAGAAATATCATTCAAAACTGACGTATTTTTGTTTAGATCCGTGACATGAGCTAAGAAATCTTGACATCCGTTTTTTTGCATGATGAGTAGTTAACCAATCAATCCCTAGAATCACATCAAATGCAAGTATTTTCAATGAAATAAGATCGACAGGTAATGTGAGGGTACCGATTTGAACCAAACAAGACTTATAAACAGTGGATGTAATGAAAGTTTCTCCCAACGGACTTTCCACAGATAAGTCAAAGTCTTATTTCTCCTGAGTCAAATTTAATCGTTGAGCGCAAGTAGGAGAAATAAAATAATGGGTAGAACCGGTATCAAATAAAGTATAGACTTCGCTAGAGTTTATGATAAGCTTACCCGTGATGACCTCATTCGGGTTCCTTGCTTTTTGGGAGGTCACAACAAATGCTCTCCCTTGCACTACCGGCTTTGACTTTTCTAGGACGGCCTTTGGTGCCTCCATCTTGGCTAAACTTATCTTCGGTGAACGACAAAATCGGGCTAAGTGACATTCTCTTCCACAATTATAATATGTTTTGGACGACATCGCACAGTTTGGACTGATGTGTCCCTCCCCTCCGCATTTTAAGCATATGATAGGTGGTCATTCTCTTTCCTTAACAACGGGTGCTGGTGCTGACATCCTTTCATCATTGTTGAATCTCCTCTTCTTGAAATGTCCATTCTTATTGTTTTGGCCCTGATTACCATCGAAGTGGTTACCACTTCTGGCCTATTAAGTCCCTCCACGCTTGTTGTCACCACTTCGATGACTGCTCTCATTGGTATTATCATTTTGTTGACTGCTCTCTTTTGGTTGCTTTGACTCATTATCGCGCTCTACTAACTGAGCCCTATTTACAACATCTGAATACAAACACAGTTTATGAGAAATAAGATGTTGACATATCTCTGGCATTAAACCTCTTAAAACATTCGCGTCATTCTCTCTTCATTATCCACCAAGTGGGACGCAAACTGAAACAACTCGACAAACTTTGCTTCGTACTGTGACACAGTCATATTATTCTGATCCAACTTGATGAACTCTACCTCTTTTATGTGACGAATACTTTCGGGAAAGTGTAAGACCCCAAATTATTAATAAATGAAATTTAATTTCCTCTATTTATTATTTTGAAATAGTAAGGGTTGATTTGATTAATATGGTTAGTTATGGGTAAAATGTGCAAATATTTTAAATAAGTAGGTGGTTATAAAATATTCATTGTTGTTGGGGAATATTCATTTAGACGTGGAATATTCTTGCTGTCGGGAAATATTCGTACGACGGCGCAGTCTTTTGTGGTCCCCATAACGGAAAGCGATTGGATGAAGAAAACGACAAGTATAAGTTGTTTATAAATAACGGCGTAGTTGTTACCATTAATACTGTTGGAATACCCGGTGATTAAAACACGATAATACGCGTTGTCGCACAGTAGCACACGATATTGCACCAATTATTGATTCTTACATAAGAAGGCACTACTCAATAATTGTTACAGTAGTTACTGTTTAATATTTTATTTTATTGATTCAATAATTGCTGCGTTGATATTTTATATTACTGCTGTTTCAATAATTGTCACTACAAAATATTTTCTATTATCGAATCAATAATTCATATTATATGAATAATATTATTAGAAAACATTATTGGCAATGTCTAGAAAGTTCTGTAAAATCGCCTATTTGTGGATTTCGGTCAATTTCTGTTTGGAATTTGGAAAAAATTTCTTCTGTAAAGTTGTAGAGAATTGAATTTCCTATGAAAAGTCATGAGATTTGAATTTTCTGATAAAAGAGCTATTTATTATGAATTATTGAAGTTTCGAAATTCCGAAATAATTGACTTTTAGAAGTTTTAATTATTTTAATTAAGAAAAACGTTTTTTTGATTTAGTTAACTATTGGTGGCTGATATTTGGATCTGATTTGGTGTGCGTAGGATTTTAATATATATATATATATATATATATATATATATATATATATATATATATATATATATTATATTAAATTTTCTACTTTGGTGTTCTAAGTAATTTCCTATAAATAGGGTGCTTAGGTTAGAATTGAAAATCACACCAGAAACTACAGATTTCTCTCTCTTTCTCTCCCTATAATATCGAACGTATTTTGTGAGTATTTTAGTACTTTGAGTATTGCTATACGGTGCAAGTTTTTTCAGCACTATGTCTAGTATTCCAGTCAGAAGTACTGTTTTTGCGAGGTAAGAGATGTTATTTTCTTCTCAAATGATATTATTTCTTCAATATCATTATGCCGAAATATTGGTGGAAATTTTTATCAAATTTGGAACTTTTTCATGTCAGGAGTTACTATTCATGGGTTACTATTCATGTAATACCCAAAAAATAAAATAAAATAATAATAATAATATTTAAATAAATATTTAAAAATAGTTAATTTGGGCTTTTAAATTAATTGGGTATAAATTATAATTGTGTAATTTTAAATCCTAGTAAAATTAAGAGTATTAATAAAACATATTAATTAATAAATAAACCAAAACCTAACTGCTTCATTACTTCTAATACAAATCGACGGGAGGAAGAGAAAAAAAAAGAGAAGAGGATCTCAGCTGCCGCTAAGCAAAGGGAAGAGAAATTGGATCAACTGGTAAGTTATTATTATTCCTTTCAATTGAATGAGAGTCTGACCATAGGGTGCATGTGTATATATATGATCACTGTCGCAAATTGTGAATGAATAATATGAAGGCAATGTTCTGATTAGTTTTAAAAAGATATATATATATATATATATATATATATATATATATATATATATATATATATATATTAATAAAGATTTCGTTATCATGATCAGGATCATAGGTTCTACATTATTACTAAATGATACATATTATATATATAAGCTTAAGGAGGCTGAATGGTCAAAATCAAAAGGAAAGTGATAAAATAAAATCAATAGTAATTTAGTTTAAATTTATCTTGTAAAACTGATGTAAATTGAGAAATAATTTCCTGTTATTAGAAATTATAGTTATTAATAAGTAATTTAATTGTGTATTATATTTTATTTTGATAATTAGATCGGATTGAGGGAGTTTAGCGGGTGATATTTGGATTCGGCGAATTATTATGCTGCTATATTAAGGTACGAATTTCGTACTTTTTCAACGATACTCTTTTAAATTTAATTCGTTCGTTTTGTATTCGTTTAGAGATTTGGTATTGCCCCTCCGGATTATTCTTTGTTGTCAAAATTATTGAGACAATTTTGTTTTGGCGTTGATATTATAATTCGTATTTGTACTCTTGAAACTAGTTAATCGTTTCAATATGTTTTGGAGACTTTATTCGTTTGTACCATTGTTCGTATATTTTTGTTCACATTCAGGAGTTATTTTTTATCATTGATATATTGGGATAATTAATATTGTTTGTATTTGATAATTCGATTTCATTTGAATATGGTTATGTAAACCTTGTGATTTGAACCCCTTTTGGCTTACATTTTATAGTTTGATCCTCAGGGTATACTTGAGCTAACCACCTGTAGGGGTACCACATGCATGTCCTTTTGACACATGGGCATGACACCTTCCGTGGAGGTGTGATCAGTCCACGGCGTATCCTTTTGTATGCTCTGGGTATGAGCTTTGGCCATTTGATATATTTGTTCAGGATGCATATGGGTCGACCCAGTATTTGATTTGATTCGATTTGTTTGGCGGATTAGTGACGTATGTATCGTGCGTATTATCAAATTTGATTTGTATACATCATGGTACCGATGTATTTTGTTAGCCTTTGGCTATTTGTATTTGAGCTCAGTATGAAATTGTTATCTTACAACCATTTGATTCAGCCTTATTTGTTTGAGATTCTTTTGGCTAAAATTATTCGACTGACAGTGTTAGTCATTTGTAAATGGACTCTCAAATTTTGATATATTCATAATTCGTTTGTAATTCACATGTGTTCATTTATTCAACTCATTTAGATTTATTATTTATTGTGATATATTTATTCATCTTCATATCCGTACTGGGCAATTAGCTCACGCTGTGTTCTTTTTTCGGCAGGTAATCAGGGGTGATCAGGATTTGTGGGATGAGAGTTACCTTTGATCCAAATGAGTAGATTAGCTTTTGAGATTATTATTAGACTTGGTTTTCCTAAGATTTTGTAACTGGATGTTTTGGGGTCTATTTTGATATTTATTTATTCTTAGTAGAGACTATGTAAATGTGGAGTTCATTCTATTTAAATTGGAGTATGCGACATTTGGTATTAAATTCTATTGGAGATATTTTGAGGTTTATTAGAGATTTGTATTTATTATGTTTGTGCGTGACATCCCTTTTTCCTTTTGGGAAAGGGGTGTTATAGAGTTGGTATCAAAGCTTAGGTTATGATCTTGTAGATTGCCTTTTAGGCTTGACCTGTGAGTTATGGGTAGACCACTAGGTAGTTATAAGATTTGTATTACGTTTGATTTTCGTTCTGCATAAATTTGGCCTTTGATTATTTGTTTTGATCTGTTTGTTCTCGTCTGTTTGATTTTGTATCGTAGATGGCTCGTAAGTCTTCGAGAATTGCTGGGAGGCAGGCCGATAATAACGGTAGGAGGGGTCAAAGGCAGCCCCGGGTTGAGGCTGTTAACCAGGGTGGAAATGATGGGGCCCAGGGTAATGCAATAATAACCCCGACTATGATTGCAACAATGGTGAATGAGGCAGTTACGCAGGCTGTGGCACAGGCTATGCAGGGTATTCTGTAGATACAAGGAAATCAACATGCAAATGGCATGGGGGATGATGATGAGATACCACAACATGAGCAGAATATTCCTCCCGAGGATCAACTGGGACAACAAGTGCAGCCGTTGTATGTGTTATTAGAGAGGTTCATTAAGCAGAAGCCCAATTCTTTTCGTTTTGCTCCGACTCCAATTGATAAGGAGAACTGGATCGCCCACTTGGAGAAGATTTTTGATATGATTGGGTGTTCAGAAAATCAAAAGGCGAGGTTATCAATTTATAAGCTAGAGGATGATTCTCAACGATGGTGGAAATCGTTGAAGGCTACACAGGGAGATGGATTTATGGATGGGCTCATATGGAGCGGATTTTGTGACCTTTTCTATCAGCAGTATTTTCCAAATGCTGATAGGGATGCATACATCAGCGAATTTGTGTCCATTCGGCAGAAGGATGATGCGACTATTACTGATTTCATAGCGAGGTTTACGAAATTGGCTGGTTTTGCGGGTTCAATAGCTGGGATAGCTGCACAACAGGCAGAAAAGTTCAAATGGGCCTTGAAATATGAGTATAGGCGATCAATCATCCACACCATATTTACAAATGTATCACAGGTGGCTAATGCAGCTAAAAGTGTGGAAATAAAACACAAGGACTTTCGAGCTTCCAAAACAGAAGGGAGTCGAAAGAGAGATAGAGATGACCATCAAGGGCAAGGAATGAGACAGTTTGGTAGAAATCAGAATAGAAGGAAAAATAACTAGAATGAGCCTCCATCAGGTCAGCGGCTTAATCCTCGAAGGGATTTTGCTTACCCAATGCAGCAGGGTGGTCGTGGAGGTCAGCAGCAGGGTCAGTGGCAAGCTGGAGGGCAGTATCAAAATAGGGGATTTCAACAGGACAGGGGTTTTGTGACGAACAAGATTTTTTTAATTTAATTTTAATATTTATTGAATTAAATAAATATTTTTTGATGATTTAATTATTGGATTAAATAATTATTTGATGCAATTGTGGTAGATTAATTTAATTATATGTATTACATTTATTAAATTAATATGGAGAATAATTATTATTCAAGTATGTAATTAATTGAGTTTATTGAATTAAATGAAATATTTAATTAAGCATGATGTTATTTTAATTAAATTAATTATTAATTAGAGAGTTAATAATTTGACATTATTAATTAATGAGAAAATTAAATATATGACTGTGAATTTATGAGAAGTTATTATATTTTATTTATATTAAATAAGATATTTGATTATTGTGCAAGTGGGTGTGACATGAATTAACTATGTGAAAAAGTTTTATTAAATTAAATGGTTTTTGAAACCTATTCTAGCTAGGCAAAAATGGCACTAAAGGGAGTTGGGGCCAGTTAACCCATGACTGGGTAACTGACCACCAACGCGTCAGTTGTTCATTATTTAGTTTACGTATTCTTTTATTTCTTCTTCATTATTTGCCTAAGTCTAGAAAGCATAACAGAGAGAAATACAGAGAAAGAGTTGAGAAGTCAGAGTTGTTAAGAGGATTGTGAGAGTCATCTGGGAAGGAATTCATCTTCCATTAATTATACTTTGGGTAATTTTCCTTCCCAAATTCTATTTTACGTCATTAAGTTTTTATAAGAAAATGGCTTTCAAAGTTTCTGTAAAGCCTCTGTGATTGAGAAATGAGTAATATTTATGAGTTATTTATGGGTTAAGATGTATCAAATCGTATTTTATATATATATTGCATGATTCCATATCATCAGTTTCATAATATTACATCATTACATCGTATATGATTTCTACAAAATTACAGAGTATGGGTTTTGGCCTTATGGCCTTATACGTGATATTTTATGTATTGATCCTATATTATCCCTAAATTATACACTCGTATATCATTATGCATGTTGATACGAAGAGACCAAAGTTTAAATAAACGGATTCGGTGTTATAACGAATCCGTAGTGACAATTTTCATGTTTTATTTTCAAAACCTTCAAGAACATCAAGAACAGTGGAAGTAAATGTGTTGATTTTGCAAATTATGTGTTGTAACTTGTTAAAAATCATGCTAGATGGGTTAAGTAAATAAAGTAAATATTTTAATTGAGATATTTATTGAATAAAATAAATATTCGATGGAAATTATTATGAAATAATTTATTCGAGTGTAATAATAGGTAGAGAATGAAAATATTCTAATTTAATTAAGTAATTAAATTAGAAGGGTAATGATTTGTTAAATAAAGTGGAGTTTATATTAAATAATTAAGTGAAAATATAACTAATGAATGTCGTGAATACATATGGTATGTGTGTAGGATTTGTGGTGAACGGAAGTAGTAATCGTTTAGCCTACATACGAGGCAAGTTTCCTAACCCTACTTGTCATTATTGTTAAAGTTATTAGTTACCTCGAGTAAATTATCGTTTCTATTATTCAAGTTCAATTGTTATATTAAAGATTTATTATCTTTTCAAAGCATGATTCAGTTATACAATAATTGTTCTATTGTATACTTCTTGAGATTATTATTCGAATTGAATATCATTATTGTTGAACCTTATTAGATTAGTGAATTTTATTGATTCAACTAGTCCTTAGTTGATGAACGTTCTAAATTTTAGAACCCTTATTGAATTATCCAAACCAAACTTCCTTTGGTGCGGACTCGAATGTCAATCTGAGATGAACAACCCTGCAAATGGATTTACTTATGCATTAGCGTTAAGATATTGTGCACAGTATGGTACTAAGGGCTGATCCCCCTAAGTACGAGAGGAAAGGTCCATAGTCTTATGACTGTTAAAGGTTTCAAGTATAATCCTTGATAACCTAGGACATAGTTCAAGGTCTTATGACCCTCAGAATTCTTTTGATTCTTGTTATTCATTCTTGATTCAAAAGTTGAGCTTTCATTCAGATGTTTTTGATTTACTTGCATGTTATTATACTTGTGGGCAATAGTGCTCACTCTTGCTTAATAATAACATTGCAGTTAAGAACGAAAGAACCGATGAACCTTCCACTAGTAAAGGCAAGGGCAAAGTTAGCAATTGATGAAGACTTGTTATTTTTATTAGATGATGTATTTATGTTTAAGACTTGAGTTACTGATGTTATTTAAGACTTATTTGTTTATGATTCAGCACAGATGTTTAAGGTTAGTTTAACCTGGGATTATATTATTATTATTTGGATGTTGTAACCCTTAAGGTGATTTATTATTATTTCTATCTATTGTATGGTTTGCATTTATTATGGGTTGATAGATAGATGATATTTGTACAGTGAACACCAAATCCCGTGGAATTGAAGTAGTCAGATTTGGGGGTGTCACAGGTTTCCAGCAAAATCAGAATCAGGGTCAGCATCGCCAACAGGGTCAAATCCAAGGGCGGAATCAGGACCGGCAGGTGGGGGCAATCCGAACTTTTCCCACTTCCACCTACTCCATGTGCTACTTGTGGTGGGTATCATGCTGGTAGGACGTGCTATAGAAATATAGGGGCTTGTTTCTTATGTGGACAGATGGGACATAGAGTAAGGGACTGCAAAGTTCAGCGTGGTAATGGGGGAGGCGGTAATGCTGGTAATGGCGGTCAGCGCAATGCCGGTGGGAGAGTATTTCCATTGACAGCTAATCAGGCGGCCCAAGCACCAGGTACTATTTCAAGCATCCTTCTTGTAGGAAATTGTGAGGCATCAGTTTTGTTTGACACTGGATCTACGCACTCTATTGTTGCACTTTCATATGTTCGTTATCTTGGAGTGTCTTCTCATACATTAGATCCTTGTTTATCTATTGCTACCCCGATGGGGAATTCTGTGATTATTTCTGAGCACTTTCGTGAGTGTCCTTTGAAGTTAGGGAGGAGGATGTATGCAGCTAACTTACTTCCGATGGTGATGCATGATTTTGATATCATCTTGGGTATGAATTGGCTGAGTAAGTATCGAGCCACTATTGATTGTCAGGCGAGGAAATTTATTTTTGGAACCTTAGAGGCTCCAGAATTCGAGTTTCATTGTTCCAAGCCGAATGATGTTGTAAAGTTGATCTCAGCTTTGAAGGCGAGCAAAATGATTTCTAAGGGACATGACTGTTATTTGGCTTATGTGAAGGATACCTCGAGGGATGAGCCCCAACTTGATGACTATCCAGTTGTGCGAGAATTTCCTGAGGTATTTCCTAAGGATCTGCCAGGATTGCCACCGCCAAGGGAAGTTGAGTTTACTATTAAGCTCATTCCTGGAGCGGAACCTATCTCTAAGGCACCCTATAGAATGGCTCCGTTAGAGTTACAGGAGTTGAAGGAACAATTATAGGAGTTGTTAGATCGTGGATTCATTAGACCGAGTGTATCGCCATGGGGTGCTCCAGTGTTGTTTGTGAAGAAGAAGGACGGATCTATGAGATTGTGTATAGATTATAGGTAGCTAAATCGGATCACTATCAGGAACATATATCAATTGCCATGGATAGATGACCTTTTCGATCAGCTCCAAGGGGCAAAGTTCTTCTCAAAGATAGATTTAAGGTTGTGGTACCATCAGTTGAGGGTGAGGGAAGAGGACATTCCAAAAATAGCTTTTCGTACTCGGTTTGGGCACTATGAGTTTTTGGTGATGTCATTTGGGTTGACTAATGCTCCGGCAATGTTTATGGGTATGATGAATCGGGTTTTTAGCGAGTATTTGAACCAATTTGTCATTGTCTTCGTTGATGACATTTTGGTGTATTCCAAGTCTAAGGAGGAACATGAAGAGTATCTTTGTACTGTTTTGGGGGTTCTGCAGAAGAATAAGTTATATGCTAAGTTCTCCAAATGCGAGTTTTGGTTAGAACATGTAGCATTTTTGGGATATGTTGTGTCTGCTGAAGGTATTAAGGTGGATCCTGCGAAGGTTGAGGCTATCACTAATTGGCCAAGACCTACCACGATAACTAAAATAAGGAGTTTTTTGGGTTTGGCAGGGTACTACAGGCGATTTGTGGAAGGTTTCTCTTTGTTAGCTTTGCCATTAACTCAGTTGATGAAGAAGGGCATAAAGTTTGTGTGGAATAAGGAACGTGAGAAATGTTTTGAGGAGTTTAATAATTGACTTGTGTCGGCTCCAATGCTTACATTATCGTCGGGGATAGGAGGTTATCAGATTTACAGTGATGCTTCTAAGAAGGGATTAGGGTGCGTTTCGATGCAACATGGTAAGGTAATTGCTTATGCTTCCAGACAATTTAAACCTTATGAGGTGAATTATCCTACCCACGACTTGGAGTTAGCAGCAGTTATTTTTGCCCTAAAGATTTGGAGGCATTATCGATATGGAGAGACTTGTGACATTTTCACCGACCACAAGAGCCTTAAATATATTTTTACTCAGAAGGATCTTAACATGAGACAGAGGCGTTGGTTGGAGCTTCTCAAGGATTCTGATGCCAGGATTCAGTATCACCCCGGTAAGGCTAATGTGGTTGCAGATGCTCTTAGCCGGAAGAGTTCAGGGAGTGTAGCTGCCTTGGTTACACAACCTCAACTTATATCGGATATAAAGCGTGTGGGTTTGGAGCAATATACTAGAGGTTCTGATGGGTTGGTAGCAGGTATGAGGGTGGAACCTTCTCTTATTTTGCGTATCAAGGAAGCCCAAAAGGAGGATGGCGAGTTGTGGACTATAGCGCAGAATATGGATGAGGGTAGGCAACCAGAGTTTCGCATTGATGAACAAGGTGTGCTATGGTTTGATAAACGGTTATGTGTTCTAGTAGATCCAATGATTCGTGAGGCCATGTTGACTGAAGCTCTTAGTTTGCCATTTTCTATTCATCCGGGGTCTACAAAGATGTATAAGGATCTAAAGGAGAATTTTTGGTGGAGTGGAATGAAAAGGGATGTAGCTGAATTTGTGAGTAAATGTCTTACTTGTCAGCAAGTGAAGATAGAGCATCAGCGACCTGGTGGTTTGTTGCAACAGTTATAGATTCCTGTGTGGAAATGGGATGACATTTCAATAGACTTTGTGACTGGGTTGCTGAGGACTCTTAAAAAGAATGATACTATTTGGGTGGTAGTGGATCATTTGACTAAATCGGCTCATTTTCTGTCTATTCGTGAAGATTTTTTGGTAAATAAGTTAACAGATATTTTTTAACGTGAGATTGTTAGGCTTCATGGAACTCCAGTTTCTATTGTTTCAGATCGGGATCCGCGGTTTACTTCTCGATTTTGGAAAGGATTTCAACGAGCTTGGGGAACGCGACTCAACTATAGTACAACTTTTCATCCGCAAACAGATGGACACTCAGAGAGAACTATTCAAACATTAGAAGACATGTTGAGATCTTGTGCTTTAGAGTGGACAGGAAATTGGGATGATTATTTGAGTTTGGTGGAGTTTGCATATAATAATAGTTGGCACGCTAGTATTGGTATGGCTCCTTTTGAAGCATTATATGGTAAGAAGTGTCGAGCTCCGAATTTTTGGACTGAGGTTGGAGAAAGGGTAATAGAAGGACCAGATTTGGTTAGGATTACTACGGAGAAGGTAGCAGTGGCTAATGAAAAATTGAAAGAAGCTCGATCGCGGCAAAAGAGTTATGCTGATATTCATAGGAGGGCTCTTGAATTCACGCCTGGTGAACACATGTTTTTGAAAGTTTCTCCATTGAAAGGTGTTCGAAGGTTTGGTTTGAAAGGAAAGCTTAGTCCGCGTTTTGTTGGCCCTTTTGAAGTCCTTGAGAGAGTTGGAGAAGTGGCATATCGGGTGGCTTTGCCTCCACAGTTATCTCATGTGCATAATGTCTTTCATGTTTCAGTGTTAAGGAAATATAATTATCATCCGTTTCATGTTGTGCAATACCCGTTACATAAGATTCAAGAAGATCTTACTTGTGAGGAAAAAGCCGAGGCGATTCTAGATCGTTAAGAACGGATTATGAGGAGGAAGACAATTCCTTTTGTTAAAGTATTATGGAAAAACCATTTGGAGCGAGAAGCTACTTGGGAGATGGAGGAGTCTATTCGAGCAGAATATCCACATCTTTTTGAAAATTAGGTATGTTCTATTCTTTTGATTCCGGGGACGGAATCCTTTTTAAGGGGAAGGTGATGTAATACCCGAAAAATAAAATAAAATAATGATAATACTTAAATAAATATTTCAAAATAGTTAATTTGGGCTTTTAAATTAATTGGGTATAAATTATAATTGTGTAATTTTAATCCTAGTAAAATTAAGAGTATTAATAAAACATATTAATTAGTAAATAAACCTAAACCTAACTGCTTCATTACTTCTAATACAAATCAACGGGAGGAAGAGAAAAAAAAGAGAAGAGGATCTCAGCCGCCGCTAAGTAAAGGGAAGGGAAATTGGATCAACTGGTAAGTTATTATTATTCCTTTCAATTGAATGAGAGTCTGAGCATAGGGTGCATGTGTATATGTATGATCACTGTCGCAAATTGTGAATGAATAATATGAAGGCAATGTTCTTATTAGTTTTAAAAAGAGAGAGAGATATATATTAATAAAGAATTCGTTATCATGATCAGAATCATAGGTTCTACATTATTACTAAATGATACATATTATATATATATAAGCTTAAGGAGTCTGAATGGTCAAAATAAAAAGGAAAGTGATAAAATAAAATCAATAGTAATTTAGTTTAAATTTATCTTGTAAAACTGATGTAAATTGAGAAATAATTTCCTGTTATTAGAAATTATACTTATTAATAAGTAATTTAATTGTGTATTATATTTTATTTTGATAATTAGATCGGATTGAGGGAGTTTAGCGGGTGATATTTGGATTCGGTGAATTATTTTGCTGCTATATTAAGGTACGAATTTCGTACTTTTTCAGCGATACTCTTTTAAATTTAATTCGTTCGTTTTGTATTCATTTAAAGATTTGGTATTGCCCCTCCGGATTATTCTTTGTTGTCAAAATTATTGAGACAATTTCGTTTTGGCGTTGATATTATAATTCGTATTTGTACTCTTGAAACTAGTTAATCGTGTCAATATGTTTTGGAGACTATATTCGTTTGTACCATTGTTCGTATATTTTTGTTCACATTCAGGAGTTATTTTTTATCATTGATATATTGGGATAATTAATATTGTTTGTATTTAATAATTCGATTTTATTTGAATATGGTTATGTAAACCTTATGATTTGAACCCCTTTTGACTTACATTTTGTAGTTTGATCCTCAGGGTATACTTGAGTTAAACACCTATGGGGGTAACACATGCATGTCCTTTTGACACAAGGGCATGACACCTTCCGTGACGGTGTGATCAGTCCACGGCGTATCCTTTTGTATGCTCTGGGTATGAGCTTTGGCCATTTGATATATTTGTTTAGGATACGTTTCGGTCGACCCAGTATTTGATTTGATTCGATTTGTTTGGTGAATTAGTGACGTATGTGTCGTGCGTACTATCCAATTTGATTTGTATACATCATGGTACCGATGTATTTTGTTAGCCTTTGGCTATTTGTATTTGAGCTCAGTATGAAATTGATAACTTACAACCATTTGATTTAGCCTTATTTGTTTGAGATTCTTTTGGCTAAAATTATTCGACTAACAGTGTTAGTCATTTGTCAATGGACTCTCAAATTTTGATATATTCATAATTCGTTTGTAATTCAATGTGTTTATTTATTCAACTCATTTAGATTCATTATTTATTGTGATATATTTATTCATCTTCATATCCGTACTGGGCAATTGGCTAACGCTGTGTTCTTTTTTCGGCAGGTAATCAGGGGTGATCAGGATTTTTGGGATGAGAACTACCTTTGATCCAAATGAGTAGATTAGCTTTTGAGATTATTATTAGACTTGGTTTTCCTAAGATTTTGTAACTGGATGTTTTGGGGTCTATTTTGATATTTATTTATTCTTAGTAGAGACTATGTAAATGTGGAGTTCATTCTATTTAAATTGGAGTATGTGACATTTGGTATTAAATTTTATTGGAGATATTTTGAGGTTTATTAGAGATTTGTATTTATTATGTTTGTGCGTGACATCCCTTTTTCCTTTTGGGAAAGGGAGTGTTACAATTCACGAGTTACTATTCATGAGTTACTATTCACGAGTTACTATTCACGAAGCATGATGATGTTTTTGTGAAATTTCTATCTTTTGGTGTCGAAGTTACTATTCACGTATACGACACTATTCACGTATATGGCACTATTCACAAATACGACACTATTCACAGAAAAATTAAAATATTCCTTTTCGTCCAAAATATCTATTATGGATACTAGCTTTGATTGTATCCATGTTTTGATCATTCTTGAATTTTACTTCAGTATGATTATTTATGAAGTATTTTTGAACTCGGATTGTTTAAAGTACGAATCCATAATACTTGTTCTTTTGTTTCACTGGATTCATTTTCTTTAAAATATTTTTCATCATCCTCAGTCCTAAATGATGATATAACTGAATATCTTTGGCCTGTAGTGCAAAGATGAATGATTTTCTGATGAATATCTTTGGCCCGTAGTGCAAAGATGAACATGTGTTGAGATGAACATGACCAACAGATGAATATCTTTGGCCTGTAGTGTAAAAATGACTATTTGATTTATGATGTATATTGATTGATGTTACAGGGATAAAATATCGATGATGGACTTTTAAATTCATAGCTGATAGTAGATTTCATTCTTTACTTAACTCTTCTAATGAATTGTTATTTCCGCTGCGAAGATTGATTTAAAACTGGTTGTCTATTATATTCTATTAGATTTTTTCCTGTTGAGGACTAACGATAATTTGTTCTATATTATCTTAGTCATAATGTTCTTTACTGGGCTAGTTGAGCTCACCCTTTTCCTTGTTGTTCCATTTTTCTTCTCAGGAGGCGAGAATGTAGCGAGTACTAGTCGGGGTGTGGAATGATGGTTCTAGAAGTTGTTCTAGCAGTCCTCACTATTTTATAAAATAGTGTATCAATAATTGTAATGAGGACTTATTTGAGTGTGAATATTGTCTACATGACAATATTTGTATTTAAACTCACAGTTTTTATGTTGTATTAATAAAGTTGTAGTTGTTTCTGTACCATGTATTTTGACGACCCCGAATGGGTGTTGTATACCTATTTTGGGGGCGTCACAGTTGGTATAAGAGCTTAGGGATACGATCTCTGGCGGAGATCGGGGAATAGAACTAGGAGGGTAGAGACGAGTAAATCCTTCGCTAGTGTCCTACCTAAGCTTATTTGTTAGTTAGTCAGTATATAGGGATATTATGTGATATATTGATTTCCTTAATTAACCCTTGTTTTATGACAGTATTTGAGAATGTCGACTGAGAATATTAACAGTGGAGTAAATGAGACCGTGGAGATGCCTGTCCTCACCAACGAGGAGAACGTGCAACAGGTTGGCAATATTCCTCTTGTAAACAACACCATTGAGCAGACGATGAACGACGGGATGTTTAGGAGCTTTTTGCAGTTCATACAAAACCAGACGAGGGAGACTCGTGTACAGAATATGGGTGGAAATGATTGCAATGCGCGGCTTATCATGGCCAAGCAGTTCAAAGAGTTGGGACCACCAGAATTTAAGGGAAAGCCAGATCCGATCATGGCGAAAACATGGGTCAAGCAAATTACTAAGATATTCGATGTCTTGGGATGCACGGAGGAATAGAAGGTTCCATTCGCCACCTTTATATTCCGTAGCAAGGCAGATTACTGGTGGGAGTCTGTGAAATGTACCCAGCCTGCCGCACTCCACATGTCTTGGGAAACATTTCAGAAACTTTTCAACGAAAAATACTTTCCTGAAAGTATTCGTCATATGAAAGAGGTAGAGTTTATTAGACTAGAACAAAATAACATGACAGTGTCCCAATACGAGGTGAAGTTCGCAGAGTTATCTAGGTTTGCACCTCATTTGGTAGAGAATGAGGAACGAATGACGAGGATGTTTCTGAGAGGTTTAAAACCCGAGATTCGACAATATCTTATCTCTCATAAATTTTCTTTATATTTAGATGTTGTCAACATGGCTCAATTATAAGAGCGAGATAGCGAGTACGTTCAACCAAGAGACCGCAACCAGGATCATACCGGTGACAGCAGTCATCAGAACAACGATAACCAGTGGAGAAAGAAAAATACAGACAAGAGCGACAACCACTCTGGTGGTAATCGTGGCCATGAAAATAGAAGAAGTGAGTCGGGGGGAGATTTTAAAAAGAGGAGATTCAACAATGACACTGCGAAGACGTCAGCACCAATAATAACTGATTTTAAGGGAGGAGGACGACCACCGGTCGTATGCTATAAATGTGGAAAAGATGGACACATCAGCCCAAATTGTCCACAACAATTCAAGGTATGCTATAACTGTGGAAAGGAAGGACATATCGCTCGAGATTGTACGGTAGCGAAACCAAGCCCAGTGGGGATGGTGACTCAAAAGGCTGTCCCAGAAAATTCAAATTCAATGGTTCCTGGAAGAGCGTTTGTCGTGACTGGTCAACATGCGAGAAACCCAAGCAAGGTGATTATGGGTAAGCTAATCATAAATTCATGTGAAGTTTATACATTACTAGATACCGGTGCTACCCATTAATTTATCTCTCCTGCTTGTGCTCAACGTTTAAACTTGACTCCGGAGAAAATTAGACTTTGACTTATCTGTTGAAACTCCGTTATGAGAAACTTTCGTTACATCCACTGTTTATAAATCTTATTTAATCAAAGTTGGCACCATCACATTACCTGTTGACCTTATTTCTTTAAAGATACTTGCTTTTGATGTGATTTTAGGGATTGATTGATTAACTACTCATCATGCCAAAATTGATTGCTTTCGTAAGGTTGTTAGTTTTCATATTCCTAAGCAACCTGATATTTGAATTCAAGCAACCAAACCATTGAAGTCAAACACTTTCATATCAAGCCATAAAGTCATTCGTTTATTGAAAAATGGATGTCAAGTTTCTTATCCCATGTTATGGACTTGAACAAAAATTCGTCAGATTTGAATGATATTTCTATTGTTAGTAAATTTCCTGATGTATTTCCTGTAGAATTTCTTGGCTTATTCCCAAAGTGTGATATTGAATTTTGTATCGACTTTGAACCCGGTACAAAACCCATTTCTAAAATCTCATGGCTCCTATTGAAATTCAGGAGTTAAAAATTCAACTATAGAATTTGGTACCCGAGCCTTTATCTGCTGACTTCCTTTGTGGAATGTACCGAAGCCAGACTCTCCGTAGGGGACGCCATATTCGTGCGGTAGTAAACTGATAGGTTTCATTGTGACGTGCTATCAAAGTTTGGGATATGAGTCACAGTTGAGAGCAACCTAAGTCAGTAATCGAAATACGTAGCTTTCTATGCGTAGCTGGTTATTATCGAAGATTTTGTGGAAAGATTTTCTCGAATCGCTACTCCATTAACGCAGCTGACTCGAAGAGATACAAAATTTGAATGGAGCCAGGAATATGGGAAGAGCTTCGAAGAACTCAATAGGAGACTCATTTCGGCACATGTTCTGACCATACCATCCTGGAAAAGCGAACGTGGTAGCTGACGTGTTGAGTAAAAGATCGTATACAAGTATGAATGCGATATTATCAAAGACCCATTTCATATAACTTACAAATGATAGATATAGAGTTAAAGACTCTAGGGGCACACGTGATGATATACAAGTAGAACCGACTTTAATCGATAAATTGCTCAAGCTACAGACTTGGAGTTGATGAATATGCAGTAGAAGATGCAAGAAGTCATTATTCTAAAAGCGAGAATCGGCGATGTGAGGAAAGCTCAAACCTTCAATTTATTAGTCCATTTGAAATTCTCGATCGAATATGAACTGTGGCCTATAGACTCGTTTTACCACCAAGTATGACGTGTGTTCATAACATTTTTCACGTATCGATGTTACGTAAATATGTGGACGACCCGAACGATGTTATTGAGTTAGAACCGGACGAGATAGCCGAAGACTTAACGTATGAAGAGGTACATGTCAAGATTTTGGATAGGAAGGAGCATTTCCTACGCACGAAGCTCATATCATAATTTAAAGTTTTGTGGAGAAACCATCCTATTAAGAAAATGACTTGGGAGTTAGAATCAGAAATGAAAGCGAGGTATCCTCATTTTTTCGAAACACCAGATACGTACGTCAATTTTGAGGACGAAATTTCATAAGGAGGGGAGGTTGTAAGACCCCAAATTATTAATAAATGAAATTTAATTTCCTATATTTATTATTTTGAAATAGTAAGGGTTAATTTGATTAATGTGGTTAGTTATGGGTAAAATGCGTAAATATTTTAAATAAGCAGGTGGTTATAAAATATTCATTGTTGTCGGGGAATATTCATTTGGACGTGTAATATTCTTGCTGTCGGGGAATATTCGTACGACGGCTCAGTTTTTTGTGGTCTCCATAACGGAAAGCGATTGGATGAAGAAAACGAAAAGTATAAGTTGTTTATAAATAACGGCGTAGTTGTTACCGTTAACACTGTTGGAATACCTGGTGGTTAAAACACAATAATACGCGTTGTCGCACAGTAGCACACGGTATTGCACCAATTATTGATTCATACGTAAGAAGGCACTACTCAATAATTGTTACAGTAGTTACTGTTCAGTATTTTATTTTATTGATTCAATAATTGTTGCGTTGATATTTTATATTACTGTTGTTTCAATAATTGTCGCTACACAATATTTTCCATTATCGAATCAATAATTCATATTATCTGAATAATATTATTAGAAAACATTATTGGCAATGTCTAGAAAGTACTGTCTAAGGAAAGGTTTGGTCACCAAATTGCGCGCCAGTAAGGAGAAATTCTTATTGGAAAGCCCCCTCTTTCCTGGGAACGACCTGGTTGCCAGTACTGTGATTCTGTAATATTATTTGTGAATAATTAATTATTGATTTATATGATAAGAAAAATATTGATTTTATGTGGATACAGATGGGGAAAATTTTTAAAGTGACAATTGTTAAAAAATTAATATTTTATCTTTTCTGATAAAATAATATTTTATTATATTATATAATAATGATGATATTTTTACAATGAATGTGGGATATATGAGTATATGAGGAGGAAGAGTATTTTTGCTGCATTTAATGATTAACACGTGTTTTGTGTGTCGGTGGACCCCATTTCTTGACTGAAATTTGATTATAGCCTGTAAAATCGCCAATTTGTGGATTTCGGTCCATTTTTGTTTGGAATTTGGAAAAACTTTCTTCTGTAAAGTTGTAGAGAATTGAATTTCCTATAAAAAGTCACGAGATTTGAATTTTCTGATAAAAGGGCTATTTATTATGAATTATTGAAGTTCCGAAATTCTGAAATAATTGATTTTTGGAAGTTTTAATTATTTTAATTAAGAAAAATGTTTTTTTATTTAGTTGACTATTGGTGACTGATATTTGGATCTGATTTGGTGTGCGTAGGATTTTAATATATATATATATATATATATATATATATATATATATATATATATATATATATATATATATATATATTATTAAATTTTCTACTTTGGTGTTATAAGCAATTTTCTATAAATAGGGTGCTTAGGTTAGAATTGAAAATCACACCAGAAACTACAGATTTCTCTATCTCTCTCTATAATATCAAGCGTATTTTGTGAGTATTTTAGTACTTTGAGTATTGCTATACGGTGCAAGTTCTTTTAGCACTATATCCAGTATTCCAGTCAGAAGTACTGTTTTTGCGAGGTAAGGGATGTTATTTTCTTCTCAAATGATATTATTTCTTCAATATCATTATGCCGAAATATTGGTGGAAATTTTTATCAAATTTGGAAATTTTTCATGTCAGGGTTACTATTCATGAGTTACTATTCATAAGTTACTATTCACGAGTACTATTCACGAAGCATGATGATGTTTTTGTGAAATTTCTATCTTTTGGTGTCGAAGTTACTATTCACGTATACGACACTATTCACATATACGGCACTATTCACGAATACGACACTATTTACAGAAAAATTAAATTTTTTCTTTTCGTCCAAAATATCTATTATGGATACTAGCTTTGATTGTATCCATGTTTTGATCATTCTTGAATTTTACTTCAGTATGATTATTCATGAAGTATTTTTGAACTCGGATTGTTTAAAGTACGAATCCATAATACTTGTTCTTTTGTTTCACTAGATTGGTTTTCTTTAAAATATTTTTCATCATCCTCAGTCCTAAATGATGATATAACTGAATATCTTTGGCCTGTAGTGCAAATATGAATGATTTCTAATGAATATCTTTGGCCCATAGTGCAAAGATGAACAGGTGTTGAGATGAGCATGACAAAATCGAGCTAGGCGACCTTCTCTTCCATAATTGTAACACGCTTTGGAATGCTGCGTACAGTTTAGGACTGATGTGTCCCTCCCCTCCGCATTTGTAGCGTACGATCGGTGGTCGTAAACCCGGGCTTCCTGAGATCAATTCCCACCTACAACAAGTGTGAGGGCCAATTAAAAACTGGTCCGTGTGGCCACAGATCGCACATTTTTGGGTGAAGCCATGTCTTAGGTCAAGCCTGTGTGCAAAGCATGGTCCGGGGTGGGGAGACTTAGTTCGACTACGGTTGGGAAACTCCACATTATCAAAAGAAAAAAAGAGAGAAGAACACGCGAAGAACCCGAAGAACATTGTTAATGGACAAATTTAAAACCATCTAATTAGAAATTTTTGTTGATGGAAAAGTTTAAAACCATCGCGTATAAGTTAGATGTTTATTGCTTTGTTATGAATGAGAGAAACGTTAATGAAGAACAGATTGAACTTAGCTATAATGAGGTTATGGTGAAGTTTCGTAAAAAACTGAGCGAAAACTAGAAATTATGTAAATGAACTTGAATGTATAGTGTTTCATAAGAATGTAAGAAAATGTGAGTCATGGACTCAAGAACTAATGAATTCTGAGTTTGGATGACCAAATTACGGACGAACGAGCGAAGAACGTTAATAACGTAAAACGAATGAATAATGAAATTTAACCCAATTGAATGGCATGTTAACGGATTCAGAATAAAATTATGTCCAAGGTAAATCAAAGTATGTAAGATAAAGGTAGAAAATGGCTTTAGAAAGAATCCGTTTTGAGTTATAACGAAGAAGTTATAAGATTTCAAAGGAAGCGTCTCAACTATGTTAGAACACTTAAAGAAAAAATTGAGTTTTTGAACTGGCGTTGTAGTGCTAGTTTGAAATAGAAATGGGGCGTCGCAGCGCCTGGACGGGAAGCCAGGTACTGCTAACTCGCGCTACAACTTTTAACTGCTCAACTCTTGGGATATGTGTAAGGAAAGATAATGAACATTGTCGACGTTGGGATTTTTAGTTGTCCCTTTTCGTTACTTATTCTTTGGTGTTCTCATGTTAGGTGAGATTTGTTTGAAAAAATAAGTGAAAAAGGTACGGCATGTATAATGTTAACGATGGACTGTTAAGAGTCGCCAGTTGGTTTTTTAAATGGTTGTACCAACACAACCGAGAAAAGGTTTGCACATTGACCCAGTGATGTGACACTGCTAAACGGGTCGGTGAAACCGAGATTCATTAGGGTCCGGGGACTTGATTATGCGTAGGGAAGGTGTTAGGCTCCCCCCGACATCTTTGTTACCACGGTGACCGCCACTTTTCAAGAAATTGTTATATAAATGTGTGTGGGGGGGGGGGTCAATATGCTGTTTATTTGGAAGTAGTGCGAGGCCTCGTTCGCACCTATATACACAGGGTTTGAATTTATGTAAAAATTCAATTTTAGCAAGATATGGCAGTGACATTTTATAAAAGAGGTTTTTCAAACCCTTGTGCTCAATAGTATTTGAGACCTTTTACACTCCCATTTTATTAAGTGTTTGGCTTGATTGCTTTTATTTTTCGAGATGTGAAGCATCTATAAGAAAATATTGTACAAAGTAATACCGACTTCCCCATGGGTATGAAAACCATCTGATGAAATTCAGAAACCGCAAATAAATTTACAAGCTTCTTACAGCTGAAAATGTCCATCACGAGAATGGAATTTAGATCCAATGGATTGAATCTGCGATCACATGATTCCTAGGCTCACATGATGCCGCAATTTGTATGAAAGCAGTATATATATATATATATATATATATATATATAAGCTATAAATATATATATACAGACATGATCAGCCACCACGAAGCACCTCCATGGGGGATCAGAAAATGTAAATAAAGCTGTAAAAGCGATCAACCGACATGGAGGAAACTCAAGGAGGGACAAAACGTAAAGAAAGCTATAAAAGTGATCAACCACCACGAAGTAAACTCCAGGCGGGACGAAATATAAAAGCAAATAAACGCTGCGGATGTAAAATCCGGGCTCATCGAACAAAGTCTGACAACAGTTAATATATATAAGTATATATATATATATATATATATATATATATATATATATATATATATATATATATATAAGCAAATACACGCTCTAGACCGAAGTCTAGGCTCAATCGAGGCATAACTCGATAATGTTAGTCCATAAATATAAATATATATATATATATATATATATATAAATATATATGTATATACAAACTGAAATAAAACCACGGACCGAAGTCTGGGCAAACACACGCAACATGACTCTCAACGTGAAGAAGGGTGCATGCAAAGATGAAGAGAAATGCATTAAAGTATGTGAGAAGGCTTACAGTGGGCTGCCAAAGAAGACTTCTATATCTTTAAAGTGGATGAACACTAGGCTCCTTCCGGTACAAAAGTAGCTATATGTGAGCTCACAAGTGTTTAAAATGAGAAAGAACTCAGTATAGTGTAAGTACGGAGCAAATTTGACAGGGCTTCCTCGCCTTTTTTCTCTTACAAATGGCCACCCCAAGCTCTCTATTTATAGAGGGGGGAGCCACAGGTGTACTTGCGGATAGGCCACAGATGTACATGCGGCTACTCGTGTTGCCCCGGGCTTCGCGGGTTCTGTGGTCTAGCAGTACATGCACGCAGGCACTATAATATCCTCTCGAACTACTAGAATTGCAATCTGGGCATCTGATTGAGGTATGTAAGACCTATTTCGGATTGTCGTTGTCAAGAGTTACGTAATGGCATGGGATTAGAGGTTGTACGAAGTCAGGAAGATGGGACGGTGCCCTCCGGTCTTCAAGCTTCAAATTCTATATGTTACCCTGCGTAATAGTCACTCGGGATTGGTTTTCCTTGATTCTTGTGGGACATTGTTGTGTAGAAATGTATGTATGGGATGTTGAGATGGCGCTATGTGGCGTTAAGGTGGCAAGATGATGAATTTGCCCCTCACCGAGGTTATCGTCGGTTTAGGTTGATAAAGTAGATGTTGCTCAGGGTTATCACTGAGATTGGACTGCTGCAAGTGTTGAAGGTCCTCAGTGTCATCTTTGAGGTGTGCCTCTCTTCCCGGGGTTATGTCTGGGTCTTGTACTGAGTGCCTCAGTGTGAGTGCCGAGGTTGAAGCCGATTGCATGTATTTGAAATAAACATTTTTGGGGTTGTCGCCGGAACTGCACTCCTTGGGGTTATCTCCAAGGTTGGTATCTGCTACTCCCAATGTTGGGACTGAGACTGAATATCCTGAGGTTATTTCCGAGAAGGATCAGTCTTCTCTGGTGGTTTTTGTAAGACTCTAACTTTTATGAATAAAGATTAATTTTTCTCGAAATATATTTTTGAATATTATGGTGTGGATTTGATATAATGTTATAGTTGTGGTTATTATTTACAAATTTTGCAAGATAAGCAAGTGGTTATATAATATTCGATTGGTCGGGAAATATTCATTTTAAAAGGGAATATTCGTACGACGACACAATCATTGGTGGACCCCACAACGAAAGTATTGTCGTAGTTAGAAAACGACATAATTATCTTTTTATAAAAATAACGGCGAATGTTTTACCGTTAAACTGTTGAACTACCAGGTAGTAAAAGTACAGTAATATGCGTGGTTGCATAGTAGCACACGGTATTGATTATTGATGCTGACATAAGAAGTCACTCAGTTATACTCAATTATTGCTATAGTAATTGCTGCATCATATCTCTCATATTATTGATTCAATTATTGTCACAATATCATCTGCATAATATTTATTATTATTAAATCAATAATTGAGACGACAAAGTTATTCATATTATTATTTACAATATTGACAATGTCTAGAAGTTCTGTCAAGGAGAGGTTTGGTCTCCTAATTGCGCGCCAATAAGAAGAAATCTTTATCGGAAAGCCCCCTCTTTCCTGGGAACGACCTGGTTGTTAAATATTGTGAGTTATAATATTAATGATGAATAAGTTCGTGTTGATTAAAGATGAAATTGATAGTTTCATTGTGTTGGAATTATTAGTGTTAATGAAAATCGACATTTATTTTGATAATAATTGATGTCTGGAGGTTATATTGACCAATCGGGTAATTAATCGGATAAATGAGCAATTAATTGCTATTATTTCACATGTTTATAACTATTTGAGTCACATGAATGAACTATTAATTCACATTATTTACTATTAGGGGAGGTGGTGCAAATTTGATAATACTTGAAGGACTAAATTAAAAATGAAGAAAAAGAGGAAGGTATTATACTGTAATATTTCGAGCCCCAAAACGTGCAATTATCAAAACTATATTTTCCTATAAATAGAAGCTCATTCTTCTTTCATTCTCACCAATTCACTAAGTCTCACAAGAACAATTATTATAGAGAGAAAGAAGAAGAGAAGTCTACTACCTCACTATTCCAGTATCCAGTTTCTTCTAAGGTAAAGAGTATGATTTCTTTCCTATTCATGAAGAGAGTTATTTTCTTTCAATACTCGTAAGGGTTGTTATTCCATTCTTTATTATTCTGTTGGAATAACATGTCTGTGTGGTCTATCGAATGCCTGGTGAATTCTTTTATTATTCCATTGTTTATTATTCTGTTAGAATAACCTGTCTATGTGGACTACCGAATGCATGGTGAATGATCCTTCGTATTCATTCCTTATTAAATTATGGAAATGATATGTCTACGTGGATTACCGCATGGCGGGCAAAAATCTATTTGCAGTTTCATATATTCTATTATACTCAGTTGGTTAAAGTTTTGGCTTCTATACTCCATGAAATTAGTAGAATATCCTGGATATTTGCGCTTCATCCAATATCTTTTCAGGGAAATATTCTTCTGAGCATTCTTGAATTTTACTCTACAAAGCAGTATCATGTTGACAATTTGGACATTATTGAATTCTGGATAAATTAAGTTATAAATCTTTAAAAATTTATCCTTGAACTTTTTTTATTGAATTCTTATATCATTGTCATCATCCTTATGTTTATAATATGTTGAGAGTCATCTGTGGCCTGTAGTGCATAGATGGACTTGGTATGATTATGACCAGGAATTATTCGGTATAATCATGACCATAATGTTACAAATGATGTGGTAAAAGTCCTCATTCGTCGTAGTGCATTGATGGACAGTTGTTGGCATGATCATGACCATTGATGAATACACGAATATCTTTAGCCCGTAGTGCATGGATAATTTGTGGTCGTGATACTAATGGATATCCTTGGCCGTAGTGTAGGGATGATATGGTTTATTTATTAAGCTGAGTCTTAGCGATAAAAGTAAAGAAAAACCTTTTAAATCATAGAAGATAGTAGATTTTATTCTCTACTTGACTCTTCTAATGGATTGCTTGTTCCGCTGTAGTTAAGCTTGATGTTTGTTATATTTTATCAGTTTAACACTGTTGAAGGCTAACGATAAATTAGTCTGCATTATCTTAGTCGTAATATTTCATACTGGGCTAGTTGAGCTCACCCTTTCTTTCATTGTTCTCTTCAGGAAATGAGAATATAGCTGGGACGAGTCGGGGAACGGATTGACGGTCCAGATAATTGTTTTAGTAGTCCTAACTATTCTATAAAATAGTGTGACAATAAATGTAATGAGGACTCCATTGAGTGTGGATATTGTCTAGATGACAATATTCTTATTAAAACTATTAGATTATGTTTTGTCGTATTTTACACGACGGTTGTATAATTAAGTTGTATTTGAATTTAGTACCATGTATTTTTCGACTCAAGATGGGTGATGTATACCTATTTTGGGGGCTTCACAAATGGTATCAAAGCTTAGGGATATGATCCCTGGCTAAGATGTGAGACTAGAACTAGGAAAGGAGAGACGGGGAATTCCTTCGCTAGTATGACCTAGCTAAGTTTATTTGGTATTTAATTGGTCGGTCAGAGTATAGGGATAATATGTTGCATGTCAATTAACCCTTGTTTTATGGCAGTATTTGAAAATGACATCCGAGAATGTAGAGAATAGCAATGGAGCATAGGAGACCGTTGAGTCTCCACAGATCAATAATCAGGATAATGTGCATCAGGAAGGCGACAATCCTCATGCAAACAACAACACTGGCCAAATGATGAACGATGGAATGTTCAGAGGCTTTATGCAATTCATACAACATCAGGCGAGAGCGGCTCCTGTCCAAAATGTAGGTAGAAACACTGGAAACTCTCGGACGGTCACCGCTAAACAGTTCAAGAAGCTGGGACCACCAGAGTTTTTGGAGAGCCAAAATCACTTAAGGTGGAAGCATGGATAAAGCAGATCACCAAGATATTTGATGTCTTGGGATGCTCCGAGGAGCAAAAAGTTTCGTTTGCCACCTTTATGTTGCGAGGAGAGGCAGATTATTGGTGGGAATCGATAAAGCGTACTCAACTAACGTGGAGGGCGATAACGAGTCAACCCAACCAAGAAAAAGCAGCCGGAAAAATGATAATACTAGTGGAGGCAGTCATAGAAGCGGTGACAACTAACGTGGAGGGAATCAACATGCTAGAAATGGTAACTACTTAGGTGGTAATCATGGCCAAGATAATAAGAATGGATATTTCAAGAAGAGGAGATTCAATAATGATGGAAAGACGTCAGCACCAACACTCGTTGTTAAGGAAGGAGAACGACCACCTATCATATACTTCAAATGCGGAGGGGAGGGACACATCAGTCCAAACTGTGTGCAACAGTCTAAAACGTGTTACAATTATGGAAGAGAAGGTCACCTTTCCCGATTTTGTTGTACACCAAAGTCAAGTCCAGCAAGGATGGAGGCATCAAAGGTCATCCCAGACAAGGCAAAATCGGTAGTTCAAAGGAGAGCGTTTGTCGTAACCTCCCAAAAAGTGAGGAATCCGAACGAGGTGATCAAGGGTAAGCTAATCATAAACTCTAGCGAAGTATATATACCTTATTTGATACCGGTTCTGTCCATTCTTTTATTTTTCCTCATTGCGCTCAACGTTTAAATTTGACTCCAAAGAAATTAGACTTTGACTTATCTGTTGAAACTTCGTTGGGAGAAACCTTTTATTACATCCACTGTTTATAAGTCTTGTTTTATTCAAATTGGTAACCGCGCGTTATCTGTCGATCTTATCTCCTTAAAAATACTTGCATTTGACGTGATTCTAGGGATTGATTGGTTAACTACTCATCATACTAAAATTGATTGTTTTCGTAAGGTTATTATCTTTCATATTCCTAATCAACCTATTATGTGAATTTAAGCGACCAAACCATTAAAATCAATCACTGGTCATCTCAAGCCATAAAGCTATTCGTTTATTGAAAAATGGATGTCAAGCTTTCTTAGCTCATGACATAGATTTAAACAAAAATACGTCAGATTTGAATGATATTTCTATTGTTAATAAATTCCCTGACATATTCCCTGAAGAACTTCCTGGCCTACCCCCAAAGCGTGAAATTGAATTTTGTATCGACCTTGAACCTGGTACAAAACCCCTTTCCAAAGCCCCATATCGAATGGGTCCTATTGAACTTCAGGAGTTAAAGACCCAACTGCAGGAATTGTTAGACATCGGTTTCATTCATCCTAGTACGTCTCCTTGGGGTGCTCCTGTTCTATTCATGTAGAAGAAAGATGGGAGTATTCGACTTTGTATTGATTATCGGGAGTTGAATCATGTCACCATCAAAAATAGGTACCCATTGCCATGTATTGATGACTTGTTTAACCAGTTGCAAGGTGCCAAATTCTTTTCAAAGATCAATCTTCAGTTCCGGATATCATCAGTTAAAGATTAAAACTGATGACATTTTAAAGACGGCTTTCAGAATTCGGTACGGGCATTACGAATTCCTAGTCATGTCTTTTGGATTGACTAATGCTCCTGCTGCCTTCATGGATATGATGAACCGAGTATTCAAGGAATATTTGGATCATTTTGTGGTCGTCTTTATTGATGACTTCCTCATTTACTCCAAAATCCGTGAAGATCATGAGCAACACTTGATGCTGATAATCCAAAAGCTTCGTGAAAATAAGTTATATGCCAAGTTGAAGAAATGCGAGTTCTGGCCTGAGGAAGTAGCATTTATTGGGCACGTGATATCAAATCATGGAATATCTGTTGACTCAGCAAAGATTGAAGCAATTCAAAGCTGGGAGTAACCTAAGTCAGTGACTGAAGTACGTAGCTTTCTCGTCTTAGCTTGTTATTATCGGAGATTCGTAGAAGGGTTTTCTCGAATCACTACTCCATTAACTCAACTGACTCAGAAAGATACAAAATTCGATTAGATCGAGGAATGTGAGAAGAGTTTTCAAGAACTCAAGAGGAGGATTATTTTAGCACCTATTCTGACAATACCATCTAGCTCGGAGAGATTTGTCATCTACAGTGATGCTTCAAACAAAGGGTTAGGATGTGTTCTCATGCAACATGGGAAAGTCATAGCCTATGCCTCACGACAACTCAAAGAATATGAGAGGAATTATCCTACTCATGATCTAGAGTTGGCACCTGTCATTTTTACGCTTAAGATTTGGAGGAATTACCTGTATGGAGAGAAGGTGGAGATCTGTACGGATCATAAAAGCCTCAAATATTTCTTCACTCAAAAGGAACTCAATATGCGGCAAGGACGATGGCTTTAGCTATTGAAAGATTACGATCATACCATTTAATACCATCCTGGAAAAGCGAACGTAGTAGATGAAGCATTGAGTAGAAGATCATATGCGGGTATGAGTGCATTATTGTCAACGAAAGCAAAAAGCTATGGGCACGAATTTACGATTTAGTTCGACATATCATCCTCAAACGAACGGGTAGTCAGAGAGGAATATTCAAACTCTTTAATATTTATTAAGACTCTGTGTCCTTGACTTCAAAGGAAGTTGGGACAAGTTCTTACCATTGGTGGAGTTTCCCTACAATAACAGTTATCAAGCAAGTATTGGCATGGCTCTATTTGAGGCGTTGTATGGAAGAAAGTGTCATTCTCCGGTATGCTGGGATGAGGTGGGTGAAGCAACGTTGTTGGGACTGGAGTTGGTACGTATGACTACGAAAAAGATTCAAACGATCCGACAACATATAAAAATCTCACAAGATCGACAAAAGAGTTATGCTGATCTTCATCAAAAGGACGTGGAATTCATATTGGAGATCATGTGTTGTTACGTGTTGCTCCATAGAAAGGAGTTTTGAGATTTGGAAAGAGAAGAAAGCTTAATCCTCGATTCATTGATCCATTTTTAATTCTCGATCGAGTAGGAACTGTGGCCTATAGACTTGCCTTACCGATTTTTCACATATCTATGTTACATAAATATGTGAAAGATCCGAACCACGTTATTGAATTAGAACCAGACGAAATAGCGGAAGATTTAACGTATGAGGAGGTACATGTTAAAATCTTGGATAAGAAGGATCATATTCTACGCTCCAAGGTTATACCTCAAGTTAAAGTTTTGTGGAGAAACCACGATGTTGAGGAAATGACCTGGGAGTTAGAATCTAAAATGAAGTCAAGGTATCCTCACATCTTAGACATACCAGGTACGCACCTTAATTTTGAGGACGAAATTTCATAAAAAGGGGAGTTTGTAAGACCCCAACTTTTATGAATAAAGATTATTTTTTTCTTGAAATATATTTTTGAATATTATGGGGTGGATTTGATATAATGTTATAGCTGTGGGTATTATTTATAAATTTTGTAAGGTAAGCAAGTGGTTATATAATATTCAATTGGTCGGGGAATATTCATTTTAACAGGGAATATTCGTACGATGACACAATCATTGGTGGACCCCACAACGAAAGTATTATCGTAGTTAGAAAATGATAGAATTATATTTTTATAAAAATAACGATGAAAGTTTTACCGTTAAACTGTTGAACTACCCGGTAGTAAAAGTTCATTAATACGTGTGGTTGCATAGTAGCACACGGTATTGATTATTGATGCTTACGTGAGAAGTCACTCAGTTATACTTAATTATTGCTACAGTAATTGCTGCATCATATCTCTCATATTATTGATTCAATTATTGTCACAGTATCATCTACATAATATTTATTATTATTAAATCAATAATTGAGACGACAAAGTTATTCATATTATTATTTACAATATTGACAATGTCTAGAAGTTCTATCAAGGAGAGGTTTGGTCACCTAATTGCGCGCCAATAAAAAGAAATCCTTATCGGAAAGCCCCCTCTTTCCTAGGAACGACCTGGTTGTTAAATATTGTGAGTTATAATATTAATGATGGATAAGTTCGTGTTGATTAAAGATGAAATTGATAGTTCCATTGTGTTGGGATTATTAGTGTTAGTGGAAATCGACATTTATTTCGATAATAATTAATGTCTGGAGGTTATATTGACCAATCGGGTAATTAATCAGATAAATGAGTAATTAATTGCTATTATTTCACATGTTTAAAATATTTGAGTCACATGAATGAATGATTAATTCATATTATTTACTATTAGGGGAGGTGGTGCAAGTTTGATAATACTTGTAGGACTAAATTCAAAATGAAGAAAAAGAGGAAGGTATTATACTGTAATATTTCGAGCCCCAAAACGTGCAATTATAGAAACTATATTTTCCTATAAATAGAAGCTCATTCTTCTTTCATTCTCACCAATTCACTAAGTCTCACAAGAGCAATTATTATAGAGAGAAATTATAGAGAGAAAGAAGAAGAGAAGTCTGCTACCTCACTATTCCAGTATCCAGTTTCTTCTAAGGTAAGGGGTATTATTTCTTTCGTATTCATGAAGAGAGTTATTTTCTTTCAATACTCGTAAGGGTTGTTATTCCATTCTTTATTATTTTGTTGGAATAACCTGTCTATGCGGTCTATCGTATGCCTGGTGAATTCTTTTGTTATTTCATTTTTTATTATTCTGCTGGAATAACCTGTCTGTGCGGTCTATCGCATGCATGGTGAATTCTTTTGTTATTCCATTCTTTATTATTCTGTTAGAATAACCTGTCTATGTGGACTACCTCATGCATTGTGAATGATCCTTCGTATTCATTCCTTATTAAATTGTGGAAATGATCTGTCTACGTGGATTACCTCATAGCGGGCAAAAATCTATTTACAGTTTTATATTTTCTATTTTACTCAGTTGGTTAAAGTTTTGGCTTCTATACTCCATGAAATTAGTAGAATATTTTGGATATTTGCGCTTCATCCAGTATATTTTCATGGAAATATTCTTCTGAGCATTCTTGAATTTTACTCCACAAAGCAGTATCATGTTGATAATTTGGACATTATTGAATTCTGGATAAATTAAGTTATAAATCTTTAAAAATTTATCCTTGAACTTGTTTTATTGAATTCTTATATCATTGTCATCATCCTCATGTTTATAATATGTTGAAAGTCATCTATGGCCTGTAATGCATAGATGGACTTGGTATGATTATGACCAGGAATTATTCGGTATAATCATGACCATAATGTTACAAATGATGTGTAAAAGACCTCATTGGCCGTAGTGCATTGATGGACAGTTGTTGGCATGATCATGACCATTGATGAAAACACGAATATCCTTGGCCCGTAGTGCATGGATAATTTGTGGTCGTGATACTAATGGATATCTGTGGCCGTAGTGCAGGGATGATGTGGTTTATTTATTAAGCTGAGTCTTCAGCGATAAAAGTGATGAAAAACCTTTTAAATCATAGAAGATAATAGATTTTATTCTCTACTTGACTCTTCTAATGGATTGCTTGTTCCGCTGTAGTTAAACTTGATGTTTGTTATATTTTATCAGTTTAACACTGTTGAAGGCTAACGATAAATTATTCTGCATTATCTTAGTCATAATATTTCTTACTGGGCTAGTTGAGCTCACCCTTTCTTTCATTGTTCTTTTCAGGAAATGAGAATTTAGCTGGGACGAGTCGGGGAACGGATTGACGGTCCAGATGGTTGTTTTAGTATTCCTAACTATTCTATAAAATAGTGTGACAATAAATGTAATGAGGACTCCATTGAGTGTGGATATAGTCTAGATGACCATATTCTTATTAAAACTCTTAGATTATATTTTGTCGTATTTTACACGACTGTTGTATAATTAAGTTGTATTTGAATTTTGTACCATGTATTTGGCGACTCAAGATGGGTGATTTATACCTATTTTGAGGGTGTCATAGTTTTTTCGGTATTGGAACTGCATGCCCCGGGGTTATCTCTGAGGTTGGAACTGTTACTCCCGGTGTGTGATCCGGGGTTAAGACTGAATTTCCAGTAATATCCAGTCTTGACGTGAACTGTCTTCCAGGGTTATCTCTGAAAGACGAATCTACCCTCCTTCAATATCAATGACAGGTGTACAAAAAATTTTGAGTGTCTACTAGATGCCCCTCTTTATCATATTCATGCAATGCAATGAATGGGTAGGATAAAGAATCCTAGACACTTGAAATGCAACATGATGCAAATGTATGATTCATGTGTGCGGGGTGGTTGCCCAACATGTTGGGGATGATTGTCGGTTCCTGTTGCTTCTACTGGGTATCGACAACTATGACCCGATTGGATGTGTGATCCAAATCTTTTAGGATGTTGACGTTGGGGCTATCACCAAAGTCCTTAATCCTTGATACAGACTTGATTCCGAAGAGGTGCCTCTTATGTGTAAGAGATCTGTGGGGATAAAGCTTTGTCTGTTTGAGGATGTGTATAACATATTCCATCATCGATCCTCCTCGATGATGCTGACCTTTCCTGGTTTGTATCGCTAGGATATGTCAAGGTTCTGTTGGATTTACTGCCAACAACATATGTTGTCAGGGTTGCCCGACCTTCGTTGACGTGTACTTCCCCGACGTGTGAATCAATGGATGAAAACCCTGTTAGTGTGACAACCCGAGAATTTGAATATTTTTAAAAAATTTATTAATTGATTTAAGGTTCAATATTAGAACCTAGATAGAAAATAAGTGTATGCGTTTGATATTTTTAAGAAAGAATTTTGAGGATTTCAAAATTCTATGAAGGATTTAGGTGAATTATTCAGGATTAAGGGAATAAGCGTTTATGTTTTGTGTATACGTGTTCATAATGTGGTTAAGGGTCAAGGGTTGACCAGATAAATGATGTATGTGACAAACCCTATGTATATATTAAGAACGTCAACGTTCGGTCAGAAAACTCTAACGATTAACAAGAAACCCCAAAAACCGGTTCAGGAAACCCTAATTTCAGTTCCGGGAATTTGAAACCATAATTCGATGTATGAAACCCTAATCTGGAAACTTAAATGATTATTATATTACTTAAGTGCTACTAATTATAATATTAATTAGGGTAAAGCTTAATTATTTAGCAAACCCTAATTTTAAAGTTTTAAAACCCTAATTTATGGATTTGAAACCCTAAATTATAAATAGGGAAAGCCTAAGTGTAAATTTAATAATTGTAATGTTAATTAGGAAATATTAATCCTAATTTTCAAGTTATGAGTAATTAGGAAAACCCTAATATAATTACGAAATCTAATTTCTAAATTAGAAAATTATTTTCTATTAGAAACCCTAATTTCTGGGTTAAAAAGCCTAATGACCAATTACGAACCTAATTGCCAAATTAGCGATTTTAATTAGGACATGTTAATCCTTATTAGCAAAATTTAAATTATGATTAAGGAATTTTAATATAATTAGAAAATTCTAATTATAATTTAGAAATATTAAATTTCTGTTTTTAAAACCTAAATTGGAAATTTTAGAAAATTAAATTGCAAGTTAAGGGTTAAACCCTAAACCCTAAAATAATCCAAACCCTAAATCGTAATCCAAACCCTAAACCCTAAGGGTATGGACAATGTCCATTATGCCATTAAAATAAAAGTCCAAATGACATTTTTTGCCCTTAGTGTATTATTAATAAGGTTGCTTGTGTATCTTGCCATATTGGGAGTGGGTGACCTAATATTGACCAGCCATGTGGATTATATCACAACAATCCAGCAGCTAGCTCAGCATAATTCATTTTATTTGTGTCAATTTATAAGATTAAAGTGAGAGAAAGTAACTCACTTTACTTTTCCAAATAACCAAGACCTTCTCTCTCTTCCCACTTCGAAATCTAGAGTGAGAGGGAGTGGGGAAAAAACCATTATCAGTTATTAGCTCTCCTTAAACAGATCACAAGGATCAAAATCAAGATCAAGCATTAGAAAGGTATAAGAACCCTAATTTTTAAAATCTTTTAATTTGATGTTAAAAGTTGTAATTGATTGGTTGAAGATGTGTAATAAGGTGTCTTTTAGTGATATGGGTTATTAAATCCCAGATCCATAACATCAAAATGCTCGGATTTGATGATTTTTCAAATATGGAAAAAAATTCAAAAAGTGACCTAACAGTCGAATGTCAGTCCCTCTAGATCCGTATGTGTTAGTCGTTTTCTGTGTTTTATATTTTGGATCTATTCTATGCCATGTGGACTACCATCTGGAACTGAAATAAGGGACATATCATTTCTAGATCACTGGATATAGGCAGTCAAACTAGGTTGACCGTTCACGAAAATTGGGTTCTGGGCATCCCAGAAACCCAGAACCGGTTTGACAAGTTATTTGAGGCTTCTGATTTGACTGATCGTTGATGTTTAGGATATGTTGTTGTAATCGACCTTTAGACTGACATTTTGGCCATCGATAAATGCTTTTAAAATATCTAGATCCATAACATAATTGAATTTATGGCCGGTCAAACAATCGTTGACCATCAGCCGGATGAACTTTTCTGGAAAACCCAGAAAGTTAAAGAACAACTTATGACCCCTACTTTGACCTGCTTGCATCTTGTGCATCTGTTGTTGTTATATTGATATGATGATATATTATCGTACCCTGACATGTGCACTACACTATTGAACTTTAAGATCACACAAATGAAATCCATAAATCTATGATTTAAGGCTGAATTGAAGGACCCTAACACTGCTTGAGTTTCTGGGCAACCCAGAAAATCAAGAACAGCGTTGTCAGATTTTTGTGAGGCTCAGATTTGCTAACTATGAGGTTGTATGGCCATGATGTTTGTTTAAAGTTGTAGTATTGCATCAATACTATAATACTAAGCCAAAACCGTACCCAGAAACATCAATAGCCATGAAATTAAACAAAGTCAAACGAGCAACCTGGAGAACCGGCCTGTCAGTGTTCTTGAGGATCAAGAACACCAACAGCGACAGACTTGTCACCTAAAACCCCTATAGCGACACTTAATTTCGGAAATTGATTATTTTAATTAAATAAACAGAAAAAAATGGTTTTTAATTATTAAAAATACTAAATAAATTCTAAAAAATTATTTTAAAGTCTAAAAAATAGTTTTTAATTATTTTAAGTATATTTCATAAATATTTAATATTTTTGGAATATAAACGGTATTTAATTTATTTAATTATAATATTAAATAAATTATTTAAAAATTATTTAAATACTTGAAAAATCATGAAAAATAATATTATGGTATAATATAATATTTTAAGTTATTTTTAGTGATTTTTAATATTTTGTGATGAATTTCATTAATTAATTAATATTAATGATAATTAATTTATTTAATAACTATATTAAATAAATTATGGAAAAAAGAATTAATGCTTTATAAATCATATAAGTATGATTTAAGTGTTATAAAAATATTTTGAGTTATAAAATATAACTTTTGATATTTTTTTCATGAAAATATTAATATTTTAATATTAAAAGAGATTATCAGATAATGGATTTAAATGTTTAAAAATCATATAAATATTATTTTAAGGTATTAAAAATACTTTAATATATTATAAATATATTATAATATTATGTGATGATTTTCATTAATATTTGATAATAAATTAATATTAATGATAAAAGAATTATGTGGTATTTAATTCATTTAAATACAAGTTTAATGATTGAAAATTAATGATAAATAGTAATAATTATTTAAAAATTATTACGAGCTTACGAAAAATATTTCGACTGATATTAAATTATCTGAGATAATTGTTTAGTGATAGCAGAGTTTAATTGAACTTAGACTCGATAAAAGTCCGACTAGACCGTCGGGATGTCAGATTTGTGTCGGGTTCAACTCAAACTGTAATAATTTGACTTGATACCGAATCCTATGTGTGTTGTAGACTGATAGGGTTATGTGTTATGTGTTATGTGTTTAGGTTATTCTATGTATATCTATATATATAATAGTATTATATTGTGATGATATTATTCTAATATTTGAGATCTATATTACTAATATTAGGTCTTCGGATAAAGTGATATAAATTGTGCAGCGATATTCAACGGTTCAGGCAAGTTTGTTTTTACTTAACTCTACTAAGAGTTGTTTTATTTGGATAAGCTTATGGTTAATCATTGTTGGTTGCCATGAATTGTACTCTATACATATTGCATGTATAAGTCAGGTATGCAAGGCTGATCACCTTCATTACCAGTTTGTTCAGATATATTTGTTTATGTTCAATACTTGTTCAGCCAAAGTTTTGTTCCTGCTAGTTCACAATTCTATTGTTGAATTATAGCCAGCTAATTATTCAAATCATTTCAATCATGATATATCGTTATATTATTGAACTTAAACTTGATGGGCAATCTTATGCTCACCCTTGCTATATCATGATAAACATTGCAGATTAAGACGAATACGTCGGAAACAAGGAAGGGTCAACGACAGTTCCAACTTAAAGTTAATGTGCGCGATTAGATTTGTAATAGTTGTATAATAATACTGTTTTGTGTTAGAAAAGTTATGAATTGTGTGTTAGTTAAGGTTACTCGACCTTGAGGAATTAAGTGTAAGTTTAATGTATAATCAATTTATGTTTATATCTTTCGCAAATATAGTAATAGTGTTAGAATGATCGAACCGGATCCGCAGTGATTCGAGACCTCAGATTCAGGGCCGTCACAGTTGGTATCAAAGTTGTAGGTTATGAACCTTAAGGTAGGAATACCTGAGACTAATAACCACAGTGATTAGGATAAGTAATAACTCACATAGAGTTAGTTGGTCGGTACGATTCAAAGATAAATCTCGACGAGTTATAAGATATAGAGTTCCATAACTCTGATAATAAAGTTGAACAGTAGTGATGAATAGATAGAGTCTAAAAGACTAAAAGAAAAGTGATAGGAGATCGTAAAACAAAACGATCAAGACATAGAAATGAATCGTAATATATACGATGAGATCACTTCGTGATCTGATAAGGTTATAGTATGGGATAAGAATCAATCTAATGATTGGAAAATTTACAGCAAGATTGTTGGGTGTAAGTTGTACTATGAATTGGTACAAATTCAGTAAAGGAGAATGAATACGGATTAAATGAAATTCGTATGGAGAAGGGTGTTAGTGTTAGGTGGGGATTCAATTGAGGATTCATGTCGGCAGCTGAGTTGTATGATTCCTTGTGTAGGTGGGGAATTGTACTGGGTATAACAACTACTTAGTTCTGACAATGATAATCATTGAAATGTTTGTGTCACGCTATTTTTTATTTTCATATTAAGAGGGTGATTTTTTTCTCATGTATATAACAGATAGATAGGTCATAGGTAGAGGATATAAGGTTAAGTACGAGTTCTTAAAGCTCATTCTTATGTGACATTCTTGACTCATAGTTATATGAAATATTTATGAACCCCTCAGCGAATGGACGCCAAAGTTCTGTCTAGGAAAGTTCTTAAACTCATATGATTATGGCAATTTATGGAATCATAAGTGTGGTTTTACGAACTGGGCATAGTTGAGCGTGAATGGAGAATTGAGGATTATAGGAACAGATAGATTGTTAAGAAAATGACTATAGTGGAGACATAAGTTTTCCAAAAATCCTAGCTATGCTAGAATTCGGAATTTTAACATCAAGCTAAATACCCACTATGTGCTTTTGAAAAAGAAAAATATATATATATATATATATATATATATATATAGACTCGTAATCAATTTTGAAACGGTTTAAAGTATAGTCTATGCTACTTATTTCACCTAGACGCAAATGATTTAAAATATCAAAATATATTTTATTTATCACTCATGTACCATGTAACCTGGTGCAGAGATGATAAAAAGTTGATGGAGTTATAATTACAGGAATACTTAGTGTGAATTTGATCTAAAATCGTTGTTTCACTATTGTATGATGTGTTATGATAAATTCATACAATGACGACATCCTCAAACGGACTGTTAATACAGTACGGCATCATGACGTCATTCTAAAAAATATTTTCAAAAATTTTAATTTGTCAACGGGGTTTGGCTACACCTAAATAATTCGATTGAATTGAATTATTGATATGAGTCTATGCTATTCGATTCAGCTAGACTAAAGTTTATGAAAACTCTAAGTATTCATTGAAAGAAATTTCCGGAACAAAATTGTTTTGGTGCGGAATCCAATAAGACTGAGGTAGAATTTTGTGTCCATGGAAGTGAAGATGAACAGATAAAATTAGTACTTGGCCAGTACATGACATATCGGGCTAATCAGCCTTTATATCTATAAGTTATGTCGGTTTGCGGATGAATTTCCATATAACCTTTACGAAAATGACAGACAAATAGTCTATATGACTCCTCAGAAAAATTTGAAAATTTTTACTCTTGTAAGTAGTGTAATGGGTAGCATGTAATGCTGTGTATGTATGGTGTATGGTGTATGTGTAAGGTGTAAGGTAAATTTCGGTGACGAAATTTTTAGAAGAAGGGGTGAATGTGACAACCCGAGAATTTGAATATTTTTCAAATTTTTATTAATTGATTTAAAGTTCAATATTAGAACCTAAATAGAAAATAAGTGTATCTGTTTGATATTTTTCAGAAGGAATTTTGAGGATTTCAAAATTCTGTGAAGGATTTAGGTGAATTATTCAGGATTAAGGGAATAAGCGTTTATGTTTTGTGTATATGTGGGCATGATGTGGTTAATGGTCAAGGGTTGAGCAGATAAATGATGTCTGTGACAAACCCTAAGTATATATTAAGAACGTCAACGTTCGGTCAGAAAACTCTAACGATTAACAAGAAACCCCAAAAACCGGTTCAGGAAACCCTAATTTCAGTTCCGGGAATTTGAAACCCTAATTCGATATATGAAACCCTAATCTGGGAACTTAAATAATTATTATATTACTTAAGTGCTACTAATTATAATATTAATTAGGGTAAAGCATAATTATTTAGCAAACCCTAATTTCAAAGTTTTAAAACCCTAATTTATGGATTTGAAACCCTAAATTATAAATAGGGAAAGCCTAAGTGTTAATTTAATAATTGTAATGTTAATTAGGAAATATTAATCCTAATTTTCAAGTTATGAGTAATTAGAAAACACTAATATAATTACGAAATCTAATTTCTAAATTAGAAAATTAATTTATATTAGAAACCCTAATTTCTGGGTTAAAAACCCTAATGACCAATTACGAACCTAATTGCCAAATTAGCGATTTTAATTAGGACATGTTAATCCTTATTAGCAAGATTTAAATTATGATTAAGGAATTTTAATATAATTAGAAAATTCTAATTATAATTTAGAAATATTAAATTTCTATTTTAAAACATAAATTGGAAATTTTAGAAAATTAAATTACAAGTTAAGGGTTAAACCCTAAACCCTAAAATAGTCTAAACTCTAAACCCAAACCCAAACCCTAAACCCTAAAGGTTTGGACAATGTCCATTATGCCATTAAAATAAAAGTCTAAATGACATTTTTTTACCCTTAGTGAATTATTAATAAGGTTGCTTGTATATCTAGCCATATTGGGAGTGGGTGACCTAATATTGACCAGCCATGTGGATTATATCACAACAATACAGCAGCTAGCTCAGCATAATTCATTGTATTTGTGTCAATTTATAAGATTAAAGTACGAGAAAGTAACTCACTTTACTTTTCCAAATAACCAAGACCTTCTCTCTCTTCCCACTTCGAAATCTAGAGTGAGAGCGAGTGGGAAAAAAACCATTATCAGTTATTAGCTCTCCTTAAACAGATCACAAGGATCAGAATCAAGATCAAGTATTAGAAAGGTATAAGAACCCTAATTTTTAAAATCTTTTGATTTGATGTTAAACGTTATAATTGATTGGTTAAAGATGTGTAATAAGGTGTCTTTTAGTGATCTAGGTTGTTAAATCCCAGATCCATAACATCAAAATGCTCGGATTTGATGATTTTTCAAATTTAGAAAAAAATTCAAAAAGTGACCTGACAGTCGAATGTCAGGCCCTCTAGATCCGTATGTGTTAGTCATTTTCTGTGTTTTATGTTTTGGATATATGCTATGCCATGTGGTCTACCATCTGGAATTGAAATCAGGGACATATCATTTCTAGATCACTGGATATAGGCAGTCAAACTAGGTTGACCATTCATAAAAATTGGTTTCTGGGCAGCCCAGAAACCCAAAACCAGTCTGACAAGTTATTTGAGGCTTCTGATTTGACTGATCGTTGATGTTTAGGACATGTTGTTATAATGGACCTTTAGACTGATATTTTGGCCATCGATTAATGCTTTTAAAATACATAGATCCATAACATAATTGAATTTGTGGCTGGGCAAACAACCGTTGACCATCAACCGAATGAACTTTTCTGGAAAACCCAGAAAGTTCAAGAACAACTTCTGACCCCTACTTTGACCTGCATGCATCTTGTGCATCTGTTGTTGTTATATTGATATGATGATATATTATCGTACTGTGACATGTGCACTACACTATTGAACTTTAAGATCACACAAACGAAATCCATAAAGCTATGAATTAAGGCTGAATAGATGTAAAGACCCTGAACTCGGGTACTTGAAACCCAAACTCAATGCTTTACAATACCATTTCTATGAGCAGAATAATACTAATAATAATAACAATAATATAAAAATCAAACTTAATTTATATTTATCAGAGTCTAATCCCAAGTACGCAACCTTTACTATAATTCCTTACATGATAGATAATATATGTATCATTGCCTTAATACTGTCTAACTATTACAAAAGATACCATTACACATATTCAGTTTGCTTTACTTTTCACTTGTTCTTGTCTAAACCTCGAGTTATTCATGCCTAGTTGAAAACATTTAAATTTAAGCAAGGATGAGCATTTGAGTGCCCAGCAAGTAATAATAATTAGAAATATAATTAGCTGAAAGGAATAAATGTTTTCTTTGTACATCACTTCTACAATGAATTTATAGTTGTGAAGTAAACTGAACCGATAATAATAACATAACAATTCTATCTCAATTTTTTTGAAACTACATATAGACTATATATATAGGGTAGTCGACATACTATGAACATTGTTTTAATTTTCGATAAGGTTTAGCAGAACTTCATATGCAAACCGTCATAACTTACAGGCACGAGGGTGATCTACCCAATGTGCCCTGTATTGATCAATACTACATTGCTAGAACGATATTATCGTTCATCCTTTGTCCGCTTGAGCGCATAAAAATTTTCCCGTGATCGGGATATTCATACTTAGACTGGAATCCGAACCAAAACAATTTGATTGGATACAAAAAGGTTTTTATCATATTCAACGACATTTCAAAATTTGTGTCTAGCTAATCAAATAGCTTAGACGTCTTATATATATATACCAACATGTGTTTAAATACAATGATTATCCAAGTGGGGACACTTGTATAACCATATTTCAAAATTAACGAACAGAATATATATATGAATTACTATATACTAACATGTTGATAATCAATGACCAAATATAGAATATATCACAATAGGGTTAATAATATAGCATAATAATAATATAATTTTGAAACTTCTTACTCATGTCCATTGCATAAAGAAATGCAAATGTAAGATACTTGCCTGATGCGCTGCTTACAGTTCGTAACTTAGTTCTATCTTTATATAACACCTATCAGTAATAAGATCATTTGATCGATTAGAATAACATATCGTAACACATAGCACTACTTATTGCAGTCATCACATAACCTAATCACATTATCACATATGTTCTACAACCATTGATTCACAAATAAACACATATCTAATCAAATTATCTAAGTCCAAATCAATTTCTGAAACATGTCGGTGTACCGACAGCTTTATCAGGTAATTATCGAGTCTAAGACTCTATCGTGTAGTTTAATATCTGTAAGTATCAGTCATATTATTTTTAAATGACTTATAATAATTTTAAAACAGTTATTATCTTTTATCACACATTTTCAAATACCGGAATCATTATTAAATGATTTAAATATTTAACAAATCTATTATCATTAATATTTAATTAATATTAAACCATTAATGAAACCATTTCCAAAATGTTAAAGTTATTTATAATAACTTAAAATATTTTTAAAGTATTTATATTACCCTTAAATGATTTTTAAAACATTTAAAATCATTTTTAAATAATTACCATTAATATTAAAGTAATAATGTAATATCTATCAAAATATTAAAAGTCATTAAGTATAACTTAATAAAATTTTAATTCATTTTTATACTTTTTAAATGATTTTTAAATAAGTAAAAGCATTTTTAAACTATTTATTTAATATTATTATTAAATAAACCTATTATCATTAATATTTAATTATTAATGAAAATTTACTTAAAATATTAAAAGTCATGATTTATAACTTAGAATATTTTTAAACATCTTTTTATTATTTAAAATAATTTTTATAATATAAAAATCAATTTTAAACTATTTATTTAATACATTTATTAAATAAATTTAATATCATTAATATTCAAATAAATAGTAATATTAATGAAAAATATGTAAATTTATCAAAAGTTAATTTTTATAATTTAAAATAATTTTTAAAACTGATTTTGTAATTTTTAGAAATTTATTTCTATTTTTAAAGCATTTTTCGGAAATTAGAAAATTAAATTAATTAAATCCGTCGCTAAAGGCTTTAGCAACGATTTTTGTCGCAATAGGTGTTCGTGAGGGCCAAGAACACTGACATTCAGTGGCTAAGGTACCTACTTTGACCGGCTTTAATTTTCAGTTTTCACATGTTCTGGACAATCTAAGGGATTGATCATGTAGTGTTTATGTAATACTACATGAATCAAGCACCAAATCAATCATAAAAACACATATCACGAAGATCTGGCCACTCAAAGTTATTGTCAGAACTTTCTGGGTTTTCAGAAAACCCAGTCAGCTTCTAGGTCCATTTTGAGGCTTTAATTTCTATACGTTCTGGTCATGGTTAAAGTGATCTAATGGTTTCGGTTTGTAGTATATTTGACAGAGTACATATATAAATCATCAGGTTGGCTTACCAACATCAGATCCATGAGATATCATTCGGTTAAAGGTTGTCAGAAAACCATTTTCATACAGTTTTTGGGAAACTCTATCCGTGAAAGACTAGCCTAGTTTGACCATCATTTATTTCCATTCTGTTGGATATCTAGGTGATACATGAGCATGAATATGTAGTAAACATACAAGAGTACACCTTAAAACATGAACCCAATCAAATCATCAAACACTTATAAGATCTGGCACCTTGAACATCTTGTCAGACACTGAAGAACAGATTCTGGGTTACCCAGAAATTTGAAAGTCAATGTTAAGCGACCTACTTTGACCATCCACTACTTACAATCTATTGATTATTTGAGTGATTTAAAAGCATGGATCTGGAGTACAACTAACATGCTACAAAATAGATACAACAACATCAATAAACAAATTAACACCTGACAAATATCAGACTTGGAAAGTGTTGTCAGACACTGTTCTTGAGTTTTTAGGTTGCCCAGAAACTCTTGGCCATGCTCGGTCAACTGAGTTTGACCTTGAATAACTTTTGTTCTGGACATGATCTAAGCCTGATTTCAAGTCCAAAGTACAGTCCTTATAGCACACTACAATTTTAAAACATCAAACACACAAAATCATTAACAGGCTCAAATCTATGGCCTTTTGACATTCGGTTGTCAGGCTATAAATTTAGGGTTCTTGGACATTTTTTGAAAAGTTGATTTTTGAGCACTTTGATGCTATAGATCTATGATGTAACATCATAGATCATCATATAACATCTTCTAACACTTAGATAAACACATAAACACAAAATTTGATTGAGCATACAAGATTTAGGATACTTTTAGGGTTTTACCTCTTTCTTGACAAGCTTTGAATCCTTGCTTCCTATTCGGTTTGTGATGTTCTAAGAACTTGTTTGGGGACTGATTTTGCTAAGAAATTTCGTGGCTTGGAGAGAGAAAAGAGTTGGTTGAGTGTTTGGTAAAAATGTGCAAATTTCTTAGACTTTTTCTTTCTTTTTATCTTATACTTTGATTTAATGTTGCTAGACTTGCAAGGATGGCTATTGTGATAAGATTTGGCTGAGATTTACACACATGGGAGATCTTAGCAAGTGATGAGTCATGCCCCTTCTAGAAAATCTTTTTTATTACAAGTTAAGTAAAGGGTAAAATGGTCATTTTACATACTAAAGGGTATTTTGGTCTTTTCCACTTGGATTTTAAGGGTAGTTTGGTAATCTAATATATTTCCCATAACTTTAATCTTATCATTTGCTAATTAACACTAGGGCTTGCTAATTAACATTAGAGTTTGCTAATTTCCAATTAGGGTTCAAAAATTTGGGTTTTGGGTTTCTCAAAAATGAAATTAGGGTTTTTAACTTAGCATTTAGGGTTTCTTGATAATCGTTAGGGTTTCCCCTAATTAATTTCATAATCACTAACATGTCTCCTTTATCACATCAACCTGATTAACAATCAGTCTTTGTTTCCTACTTAGGGTTTGAATTAGGGTTTTCGGTTTAAACTAGGATTTTTCAAATACCGCACCATTATTGACATACATTACATATTTATAGCACTGAAAATCAAAATATAATTAATATTCTATTATTATTTTCATACATTGACAATAATCCAAAATTAGGGTTTGGATTCCATATCTGATTTATTATTCCATATTTTACCTTAATAATTAAGGTAAAATAATTAACTTAATAAAATGTACCAAAATTCATATAATAAAATAATTATTATAATTATTCTAAAAATCATTTCATATATTATTTAAATAATATATAATTATATTTTCATGGAAAATAATTAATAAAAACATATCTAATATAAAATTAATTATTATAAGAATAAACTTTATAATAGTCAATAATTCTAAAATAAAATTATTTGTAAACATTCATGTAATAAATATATTTTTATTTATTACATAATTACATACACACATTATCTTGTACAAATCATCATCCTTAAAATAATAATAAAAAAAAAATTATACGCAATTTTTTTTTTATTTATATATTAAAATATCGGGTTATTACAATAGAAGGACCCTAACACTGCTTCAGTTTCTGGGCAACCCAGAAACTCAAGAACAGCGTTGTTAGATTTTTGTGGGGCTCAGATTTGTTAAGTATGAGGTTGTATGGCCATGATGTTTGTTTAAAGTTGTAGTATTGCATCAGTACTATAATACTAACCCAAAACCGTACCCAGAAACATCAATATCCACGAAATTAAACACAGTCAAACGAGCAACCTGGAGAATCGGCTTGTCAGTGTTCTTGAGGCTCAAGAACACCAACAGCGACGGACTTGTCACCTAAAACCCCTATAGCGACACTTAATTTCGAAAATTAATTATTTTGATTAAATAAATAGAAAAAATGGTTTTTAATTATTAAAAATACTAAATAAACTCTAAAAATTTGTTTTAAAGTATGAAAAATAATTTTTAATTATTTTAAGTATATTTCATAAATATTTAATATTTTTGGAATATAAATGGTATTTAATTTCTTTAATTATAATATTAAATAACTTAAACAATAATCTTTCTCATTAAAGGGTTACATCATCTCATAAACAATCCCAGGTAATCTAACCTTAAATTATTACATCAGTTTACGGAATACATTATAAAATAAAACAAGTCTTATAACATCATGCATTTAAATAAACTTTAAATAATTCTTCAACACTTGGACATCTTGCCCTTTCCCTTCCTAGTAGATGGCTCATCACCTCTTTCGACTTTAGCTGCATTGTTTAATTGCAAGAGTGAGCAAACAATTGCTCACTGGCATAAAGATTAGTAATAACAACCATATGAGAATGAACAACGAATGATGTACAATAATGAACTCGTTCTACGAATAAAAACAGAAACAAGTTCGAACTTTAATATATGAGGGTCTTACGACAACGAACTATGTCCACGGTTATTAGGTATTAATACCCCAACCTTAACAGTTAATTAGACTGTACAGACTCTTCTTAACGTACTTAGGGGGATCAGCCCTTTGTACCATGTATTGTGCACAAATATTTAAACGTTACACGTACAAAATCCCCTATGATAGGGTTGTTCGTCTCAGTTTGAATTTAGAATTTCCGCACTAAAGAAAGTTTAGTTTGAAACTAGCTTATCAGTGTTTCTAGAATTTTAGAACACTATTCAATTCCCATCAATAAAGGTTTAATACAATAATGTATAACTGAACAAGGCTATCAAAGTCAAAGATCGGATATCAACAATATATAATTGAATAAACGTGATATACATGCAAAGTACTATATTCAAAGAATTAGAACAATCTCCTTTGAATCAATGTGTTAGAACAATATACGTTTTGAATAATAATAACACGAAATGAGAATGTGAAACTCATTCTATGTAACGAATTAGGTTACAAGAGCTTAATCAATCTTACATAAGAATAGAATCAATATTCTTGCTCAATAAAAGTTTAGGATAAACAACTTGCATTCATAAACAAAAGAATGAAGTTAAAAAGCTTGCTCAATGTAAAGAGTTAAGGTTTAGAAACTTTCCTTGAATGTAAGCTACACAAATGTAATATTCACCAATTACCCTACATATATCATTGAAATTGCAACAACAATTAGTTGTATGAATATTAGATTTAGGGGTTTAAACCATCATTTAGGTCATAACCCTAACCTAGCACCTAACCATGAAGGTTAACATACTTAACAAATCTGGAAACTCATTACGATCCAACATAACTTAATCATTCATCTCTAACTTTGGAAAACATCACATTTGGTTTCATTTTATAACTTATTAAACAATTATTTAAAAATCTTCACACTTCGTATTACCACACATTACAATATGATATTATAGCTTATATTATGTCTTAACATCATTAACATGCATACTTGATCAACCTAAGTCCCTTATACGTGACCTGCAAATGAGAAGACTTCACTGCCTCAGACCAAAATATGGCGCAGCTGCGCTTGGGACTGGTGCAGCTACGCAGTTTTTTGCCTTGGCACCAGCGCAGCTGTGCTGGTGCACAGACAGAGGCAGAAACGACAGTGAACAATAGCCGACTTTAGCCCAACAAGCATGAATTTCACCCACAAAAGAGTGAAATTAACATCTACAATTGGTACAGACTATTACAAACATGTTTGCTAACATTTACAACCAATTAGAACAATTTAACTATCAATTAAAACTAGTTTATTTTCTCAAAATTCATATTTTTCATATAAAACTCCATTTTTGAACTTCTTCACAAAAATCATCACTGACATCTCAATTTTTCACCAAATCACTTCGTTCAAACTATGTTATCTTCGTTTCTTAATGAACTAGCATAAACAAGACTCAATTTGCAGTTTAGCATACGAATTGGCCACTAAAATTGAAACTATACACAAGTCATATGGAAAAATATACATTGTCATACTTTTCTTCATTTTTATACTGTAATTAGAATACGAATTCTTGTTTACATACAACTCAAACATAACCAATCCATATAACCATCACAATTCAGTTGTATAGCAATAATTTGACAAACTCGAATTCACAGAACATATAAGTTATGTCGTTATGTCACACACACATATATATATATATATATATATATATATATATATATATATATATATATATATATATATTAAAGACATGATCAATACCTTCAATAAGCAATACCTTCAATCTTTTAGCAATTCTCTCTGTGTTTTTCATCTCTTCTTCCAAGCTCTCTCTCTCTCTCTCAACTCTGATCTTCAGCCCTAGGAGAAAAATAAGACGTAAAGTATGAAATAACCCCACTGATAATCGTGGTTATCAATTAAGAAAACCAATGGGCGTACGTTAAAATAAGCCAAAGGTTACAAGGTCTTGTTTGGCCACACACCAAATCCCCCAACTAGATTATTTTAATAATATTATATTATATAGTTTCATGTGTCACACCATAATTTAGTTAATTTAGATAACTTATAATAAAAATAAAAATAAAAATCTTATTACCATTATACTTATAATTAATAAATAATTATATATCTAATTTAATTAATAAATTAGAAACATCACTTTATTTAATTTATTTATTTCCTTTAAATTAAACAATTCATTTAATTTAATTATGTTCTTAAATATTAAGTAATCGATTTAATTTAATTATTTCCTTAAATTAAATTCTTCAGATAAAATTATCATTATTCAATTTATTAACATTAATCAATTTTGTTATTAAATTAATTCACCATAATTCATCAATTATTTATTTCCCTCAATAAATAAATTATTTAAAATATTTATTTAATTCAATAAATATTTAAATTAAATTATAAATTTCTCGATCGTTACATCCTTCCCTCCTTAAAAGGATTTTGTCCCCAGAATCACAACTCGAAAAATTTATTTGTTACATTCTTCCCTCCTTAACAATATTCTGTCCCCAGAATCGCTATACAAAATCAAGCAAACAACTGAGGATAATTTCTCATCATAACATCTTCAAGTTCCCACATAGCTTCCTCATCATTGTGGTTCCTCCAGATTACCTTAACAGAAGATATCACCTTATTCCTCAGTACTTGCTCTTTTCTGTCAACAATTTGAACATGGATTTCTTTATATGTTAAGTCTTTCTCAAACTGTAAAGGCTTATATTCTATAACATATTTATAGTCAGACTTATATGGTCTCAACACCGAGACGTGGAAAATATTATGGATATGCACCAATTCTGGAGGTAAAGCTACCTCGTATGCCACTTCACCCACACGTCGAAGCACTTCAAAAGGACCTATAAACCTAGGGCTTAATTTCCTTGCCAAATCAAATTTTACCCTTCCAAGGAGATACTTTCAAGAAAACATAACTACCAACATCGAATTCCCGATTTTGTCGGTGTTGATCAGCATAATTCTTCTATCTATCCTTGCAGCTATCAATCTTTCTCAAATCACCTTGATGATCTCGACGGTTTGTTGTGCCAACTCTGGACCCAATAGTAGACGTTCACCTACCTCATCCCAGAATAACCGAGTTCTGTATTTCCTATCCTATAACGCTTCATAAGGCGACATGCCAATACTCGCGTGATAGCTATTATTATAGGAAAATTCAACCAACGGTAAATGATCGTCCCAATTTCCCTTGAAATCCATAATACACGCTCTGAGCATATCCTCTAGTGTCTGGATGGTTCTCTCACTCTTTTTGTTTGTTTGAGGATGGTACGATGTGCTCATTCTTAGTTGTGTTCCCAAACATTCTTGTAATCGCTTCCAGAAATTTGATGTAAAACGTGGATCTCTGTATGATATAATGGACACAGGTACACCGTGTCGTGAAACAATTTCTTTCACGTATAGCTTTGCCAACCAATCTAGGTTAAATCTAATCTTGATTGGTAAGAAGTGAGCCGACTTCGTCAGTCGATCAACAATCACCCAAACGGCGTCATAACCTTGCTGAGTCATTGGAAGACCTACCACAAAATCCATTATGATATGCTCCCATTTCCATTCCGGTATCTCCAATGGCTGCAATAATTTGTTTGGCCTTCGGTGTTCAGCTTTAACTTTCTGGCACGTTAAGCATTTCACCACACACTCAGCCACATCCTTTTTCATATTCGGCCACCAAAAATGATGTCTAAGATCCTGGTACATTTTCGTACTTCCAGGGTGAATCGAATATCTTGAGTTGTGAGCTTCACTTAGAACTTCCTCTTTAATTTCTGGTACTGGCGAAACCCATATTCTCCCTTCGAATCGAAGTAACCCTTCCGAATAAATTTTGAATTTGTTTTCCCCCCCCCCCCCTTCAGATAATTTTTGTTTTATCTTTTCGCATTCTTCATCCTGAAGTTGTGCATTCTTCACTTTATCTACCAATGTTGAATCGTTTCTTATCTAGAATAACTTCTCGTCAGATTTTGTAGGATATTTAATTTTCAATTCCATCTTAGCCATTTCCGACACTAACTTCTCCTGAGCTGTCAACATCATTAACTTCTCTCGTCCCATCCTACTTAAAGCATCAGTAACAACATTCGCCTTTCTGGGATGATAGAAAAACTCACAGTCATAGTCTTTGATCAGATCCAACCATCTTCTTTGCCTCATATTCAAATCTTTTTGTGTAAAGATATACTTCAGACTTTTATGGTCAGTATATATCTCACACCTTTCTCTATAAAGATAATGTCTCCAAATCTTCAGGGCAAACACCACCGTAGCCAACTCTAAGTCATGAGTCAGATACCCTTTTTCATAATCTTTTAATTGATGTGATGCATACGCAATAACTCTGTCGTTCTGTATAAGCACACAGCCTAGTCCTTTATACTTAACCTCTTCTTCAATTCGTGAAAACTTTCCTCATACTTCTCCGTCCAAAAAAACTTAACTACCTTCCTGGTTAAATTCGTCAACGGGGTCGCGATTTTGGCAAAATCTTGAATAAAACGCCTATAGTAACCTGCCAACCCTAAGAAACTCCTTATCTTTGACGGTGTTTTTGGCTGATCCCAGTTTACTACAGCTTCAACTTTTGATGGATCTACCAAAATTCCGTCTTTATCAATAACATGCCTGAGAAACTATACATGTTCCAACCAAAACTCATATTTTGAAAATTTTGCATATAACTTCTCTTTCCGCAATGTCTCCAACGTCACTCTTAAGTGTTCAACATGTTCTTCCTTGGTCTTAGAATACACCAGGATATCATCAATAAACACCACCATAAATTTATCTAAGAATGGTTTAAACACCCTGTTCATCAAATCCATGAATGTTGTAGGTGCATTGGTTAAACCAAATGACATAACCAAAAACTCGTAATGACCATACTGAGTTCTGAATGCCATCTTCGGTACATCTTCTGGCCTCACCTTTAGTTGATGATAACCACTCCTCAAGTCTATCTTTGAAAAATACCTTGCACCCTTCAGTTGATCAAACAGGTCATCGATTCTTGGTAACGGATACTTATTTTTAATAGTGACCTTATTTAATTCTCTGTAATCAATGTAGAGCCGCATTGATCCTTCCTTCTTTTTAACAAATAACACTAGCGCTCCCCATGGCGATACGCTTGGCTGGATATACTTCTTATCGAGCAAATATTCCAATTGCACCATCAACTCTTTCATCTCTATTAGGGCCATTCTGTATAGTGCCTTAGATATCGGACCCGTTCCTAGTACCAAATCAATAACGAACTCAATTTGTCGATCTGGCGGAAGACCCGGCAAATTGTAAGGAAAAACGTCTGCAAAATCTCTTATGATCAGTATCTCTTCTAACTTCACACTCTTCTTCTGTGTATCAACTATATAGGCTAAGTATCTTACACATCCTTGTCTTAACAACTTTTTAGCTTTTATCACCGTCAGACAACTTGCTTGTCGAGGCGACTTACTGCCATAGAACACAACCTTTGATGGAGTCATAAGGTTAACACACTTTCTTTGGCAATCAATTACTGCTCCGTGATTTAATATCCAATCCATTCCCAAGATAACATCAAACTCATACAGTCTAATTGGTATCAAGTCTACCCTCATCTCTTGACCCTTTATAACCACTCTACAATTCTTATATATGAATCTAACAGGAATCACTTCCCTGTTTGCAATCTCTATGCTCAAAGGATAATCTAATTCTTCTTGAGGCAAATCTATGTTTTGAGAAAATTCATCGGATATAAATGAACAAGTAGCACCCGAATTAAACAGTACATAAGCATTAATACCAATAATCGGAATGATACCTGACACCACATCGTTAGACTGAACTGCATCCTGCATGATCATATTGAAAGTTCTCACAGTAGGTCAGCTTGACTGTGCTGGTCCAGTGATAGTCAATGCACCACCACCATTGTTGTTTCCTTTTCCTCCACTTGCACTCCCCGCTGGCTTTTTGAGGACAATCACGAGCCATGTGATCCTTTGAACTACAGGTAAAACATGCTCCTTTCTTTGGGCTAAAATAGTTTGGTGCAATGTGTCCCTCCTGACCACAGTTGAAACACACCTGTTTTCCCTTCAAACATACTCCAGTATGGTTCTTTCCACAAGTAGCTCAAGCTTCAAACTTTTTCTTCTGCTGACTTCCCTGCTGTCCTCCCGTAGTCGAATTCGCTTTCTTTCTTTTCTGATTGTTACTTCTAACATTACTCCCACCAGCCTTATTTTCACTATCATTATTCCTCTTCTTTTGTTCTTGGTTGTACTTGGTCAAGGCATCGCTTCCACCTTCCGCGATAATTACCTTTTCCAGTACAGCCGCAAATATGTTTAACTGGAACATTGAAACCTTGCTATACAGCCAGGGTTTCAATCCTTGTTCAAACCTTAATCTCGGTTTCTAAGGCCTATAAAATAGAATCCAATAGTCGATATTTTCAAATCGTCCACAACCATTTTACTACTACCAACTAGCGACTCTTAATTTTCAAATCGTCGACATTTTGTGTCGGACTCTTTTGTCAAACTCGCCCTTTCAAACAAAATTCAAGACACATATAGATAAAATAAAGAGTAAGAAAGACTAAAAGGGGAATCCAAAAAAGAAAATTTTTCCCGACGTCGACACACTAGTGAAGAGTACCTGAAACAAAGAAAAATATAAAAATTAATAAGATAAGAAAGATTGTTTAACTAAGACCAATCTAATTTAAACTGATGATGAAAGTAATAAAAAAGTTATATTCCCCGACAGTAGCACCAAAAACTTGTTAGTTTTTTTGGGTTTTAATCAAATCAAGCACATCACACGCAAAGTGCACGTGGTCAACAAGTAATATAGAATAAGTAAAGTATCGATCCCACGGAGAATAGTAACTAAAGTCTAATATATCAAGAACCAGTTTTATAACTATTTCGATCTCTTTAAACAGATGGATTAATTGTGATTTATCTAAAATTAACTATGAATCAAATTAAACTAAGTAAAAAATGATTAAATCAGATAGAGGAGAGTTGAGATTATAATTTCACTTATTGATACACTTAGGTTGACCCGCTTCCTGTTAATTCCAATTGATTACTTCAGACTGTTAGTCGAGAACACGAAAGCAAATTATGGCCATCTCTCGATGTACCATACTCATATCAGATTATATCCACAGATGATTGAAATAATAAGAACACCTTAATTAACTAATTCACTATATATCTATGTGAATTACAATTAAATGGGGTTGAAGCTCAATTTCTCAATAGAATACACACGGTGCTTCGGTATATCTCTATCCTAGGCACAAATCATGAATTCAATCGCCATGTAGAAATCATAAACACGTGCTAATATGATCATATTTGAACCTATAATCAATTTCTCAATTTTATATAGGTTATCACAGTAAGTAGTGATCAAGCAATTAAACAATTAGCAGAAATCATATTAAACAATCCATTCATAATCAATTAAATATCAACAAGGAAGCAAATCAACTTCAATTATGCAATAAGATCCATTATAATCCCAAAATAGAAATTAGTTCATATTAGAATCAAGATCCATTATCTACAATTGATTATACATGAAAACTACAAGTAAAGGAATGGAGAGTAGTAAGAAATGAAGTGCAAATCTGATAATTCTCTTCAATTCCAGCCTTGAATCTTTAGTAGACTTCAATTGCATCAATCTCTAAAATATAAGCTAAAATTAATATAGGAATTGAAATAAAATATAAGATATATCCAAAAGTAGAGAGAAGAATATACACAAAATAGAAGATGGAGGAGAAAATGTTTCTCTCTAGAAACTTTGTTCTGCCTTCTCTCTTATTTTTTCACATCTCTTCCACCCTTTGCCCCTACCTAACTCTCCCGACCTCACCTACTTTCCTCGCTCCCCCTTTTCTGATCGGCTTCCTTGTCCCTCTTCTCGTGCCTCGTGTCATTATCTAATCTTCCTTACTTCCCCTTTCTCCCATGTTCTCTTCTTTCCCGGTCCCCTCTGGCGCTCTTCCCCCGTTCGTTTGGCCGTCCTCCTCTGGCTTTCCCTTCTCTCCTTGTCATGGTTGACCCTAATCATCTCTCTGTAGTTAACTCGGTTAGTAGCCAGTCCTATGACCTGTTTGCCGAATTTGATGTTTCTAACCCTAACTCTCCTACTGATTCTGTTGCTATGGTCGAATCTGAGGCTATCCCTTCAAATGTTTCCATTAGTTCCGATGACTCTAACGCCTTCGATGCTCATTTGGAGGAGAATCTTGGCTTTGCCCAACCTACGGACACTCAGGAGATCTTTCGTGCTGCCCAATTTTTCTCCCGGGAAAATCGTGATGAGGCTCTTGCTGAAAGAAAGTAGAATGCCAGACTCATGGATTACATCACTACTCTGGGGCATCCCCTCGAGGATGTTAATAATCTCTCCTCCATTGGGTCCTTTGCTGCTATTGCTAATGCCCGAATGGTGTTCGACTCCTGTATTTGGGCAAAGCTCTTCGAAGTGCTTATCGTGCACCACCCCTCCCCCTCCTTCCCATGCTCCTCTAACTGGAAGTCCTCTAGTTCACACATTCTGTGTTGGTGAGTCCTCCTTGCTGGTTCCAAATGACCCTTTTGGGCAGGTGTTGTCCCCTCTTCTGGTCAAGCCTAGTCCGTCCTTTGGCAAAGGCTTGTCTCTCTTCTGTTCTGGCTCCCCCTTTGAGGAGGGCAAAGTCCCCGGTACTGGTTCAGGACTAGCACAGTCTTGGAGTTCCATCATCTCAAAGAACTCTGCTAAATCTTCCCTGGATTTGACTTTTTTCAACCCCTCCCCTGTCTCTACAGATGGCAGTATTCTTGTTAAACCTCTTGTAGATGCCCTTCTTAGAGGTAACAAATTGTGGTCCTCTAGTTTAGTTGGATACTTTCTTCACTCAAAGCTTCCATATAAGGTTGCGGAACCTATTGCTACTAGACTCTAGGGAAGCCTAGGTCTCCTTAAAATTTTCTTTCATGGTAATGGATATTACATTTTCAAGTTCAAGTCAGTTACTGATAGGGATAATATTCTTGCCCCTGGCACTTTACTTTCAAAGTCATTTTTTACAGCCTTGGAAGGTTAGAGTTGAATTCTCTAAAGCTGAATGCACTAAAGTTCCCATGTGGGTCAAGCTGTGCCAGGTTCCTTATTCTTACTAGTCTGCAGAAGGTATCAACTAAATTGCTAGCAACATTGGCAAACCACTTTTTGCTGATGAGATGACTGCGAAACTGGACCCAATGAGTTATGTTTTAATCTACATTGTGTGACGCCTCCAAAATAGGTATACATCACTCATTTTGAGTCACCAAATACATGGTACAGAAACAAATACAACTTCAGTAATACAATTGTCGTGCAAAATACGACAACACATATACTTGAGTTTGAATATAAATATTGTCTAATAGACAGTATACAAACTCAAAAGGAGTCCTCATTACAATTATTGATACACTATTTTAAAAAATAGTGAGGACTACTAAAACAACTATCTTGAATCATCACTCCATACCCCGGCTAGTTCCTGCTAAATTCTCTCTTCCTGAGAAGAACAATGGAACAAAAAGGAAAAGGGTGAGCTCAACTAGCCCAGTAAAGAATATTATGACTAAGATAATATACAACAAATTATCATTAGTCTTCAACAGGAAAAAATCTGATAAAATATAATAGACAACAAGTTTTATATTAACAACTGCAGTGGAAACAACAATCCATTAGAAGAGTCAAGTAGAGAAAGAATTCTACTATCTTCTAAGATTTAAAAGTCCATCATCAATATTTTATCCCTGTAACATCAATCAATATACATCTTGTATCATCAGTTGGTCATGTTCATCTCAACATATGTTCATATTTGCACTACGGGCCAAAGATATTCATTAGGTAATCATTCATCTTTGCACCACAGGCCAAAGATATTCAGTTATATCATCATTTAGGACTAAGGATGATGAAAAATATCTTAAAGAAAACGAATCCAGTGAGATAAAAGAAAAAATATTAGACAGTTTATCCAAGTTCAATAATACTCCATAACAACCAATTTTGATGCAGAATTCAAAAATAAATATCAAAACATGGATACAATCAAAGATAGTAACCATAATAGACATCTTGGACAAAAAGAAGAAAATTTTATTTTTCAGTGAATAGTGCCATATTCATGAATAGTGTCGTATACGTGAATAATGTCGTATACGTGAATAGTAACACCAACACAAAAAGGTAGAAATTCCACAATAAAATCTATACCAATATTTCGGTATAATGATATTGAAAGAATAACATCATTTAGGAAGAAAATAACATCCCTTACCTCAAAATATCAGTACTTCTGATCGGAATATCGGTATAAGGCTGGAGGAAACTTGCACTGATGAATAGCAACTCACAAAGTATCTAAATACTCACAAAATATTCTCGATAATATAGAGAGAAAGAGGGAAAACTTGTTTCTGGTGTGATTTTCAATTCTAACTAAGCACCCTATTTATAGGAAAATGCTTAGAACGCCATAGCAGACTAACTTGCTACCTGATGGCTTTACCTGCTACTATTCAAGCCTACCACTTTTGAAAATAAATTCCAGCACATTTCATTACTAACCAACCAAAAGTGGGGCCCACCATATTTTAAAAAAAACATTTTATTTTCCAAAACTTCAACAATTCATAATAAATATCCCTTTTATCAGAAAAATTCGAATCTCATTTGTTTTCCATAGGAAATTTAATTCTCTACAACTTTGTAGAAGAAAGTTTTTCCAAATTCCAATCAAAAAATACCCCAAATCCACATACGGACGATTTTCAACACCTCTATTCCGACAAAATATTGATAAAATACCTTAGCATTTATTCCTTCATTTATATCCACATAAAATAAATATATCCATCATTTATATCCACATAAAATAAATATTTTCTTATCATATAAATCAATAACTAATTATTCACAAATAATATTACAGAATCACAATTATGACAACCAGTTCGTTCCCCGGAAAGAGGGGGCTTTCTGATAAGGATTTCTCTTTATTGGCGCACAACTAGGTGACCAAACCCCTTTCCTAGACAGAACATCCTTAGACATTGCCACTAATGCTATCTAATAATGTAAAACCCCAACTTTTATGAATAAAAAATAAATTTCTTGAAATATATTTTTGAATATTATGGTGTGGATTTGATATAATGTTATAGTTGTGGGTAATATTTACAAATTTTACAAAGTAAGCAAGTGGTTATATAATATTCGATTGGTCGGGGAATATTCGTTTTAACAGGGAATATTTGTACGACGACACAATCATTGGTGTACCCCACAACGGAAGTATTGTCGTAGTTAGAAAATGACAGAATTATCTTTTTATAAAAATAATGACGAAAGTGTTACCGTTAAAACTGTTGAACTATCAGGTAGTAAAAATACAGTAATACGCGTGGTTTCCATAGTAGCACACGGTATTGATTATTGATGTTTACGTGAGAAGTCACTCAGTTATACTTAATTATTGCTACAGTAATTAATGTATCATATCTCTCATATTATTGATTCAATTATTGTCATAGTATCATCTGCATAATATTTATTATTATTAAATCAATAATTGAGACGACAAAGTTATTCATATTATTATTTGTAATATTGACAATGTCTAGAAGTTCTGTTAATGAGAGGTTTGGTCACATAATTCCGCGCCAATAAGGAGAAATCCTTATCGGAAAGCCCCATCTTTCCTGGGAACGACCTGATTTTTAAATATTGTGAGGTATAATATTAATGATGAATAAGTTTTGTTGATTAAAGATGAAATTAATAGTTTCATTGTGTTGGGATTATTAGTGTTAGTGGAAATCGACATTTATTTCGATATTAATTGATGTTTGGAAGTTATACTGACCAATCGGGTAATTAATCGGATAAATGAGTAATTAATTGGTATTATTTCATATGCTTATAACTATTTGTTCACATGTGTGTACTATTGATTCACATTCATGTACTATTAGGGGAGGTGGTGCAAGATTGATAATACTTACATGACTAAATTAAAAATGAAGGTATAGTTGAAAGTACTATACTGTAATTAGTTTTTTCACATGATTATACTATTGAGTCACATGAATGAACTATTAATTCACATTATTTACTATTAGGGGAGGTGGTCCAATTTTGATAATACTTGCAGGACTAAATTAAAAATGAAGAAAAAGTGGAAGGTATTATACTGTAATATTTTGAGTCCCAAAACGTGCAATTATATATTGAAACTATATTTTCCTATAAATATAAGCTCATTCTTCCTTCATTTCTCACCAATTCAAAAAACCTTTAGAGCAATTATTATAGAGAGAAATTATAGAGAGAAAGAAGAAGAGAAGTCTGCTACCTCACTATTCCAGTATCCAATTTTTCTAAGGTAAGGGGTATTATTCTTTCGTATTCATGAAGAGAGTTATTTTTTTTCAATACTCGTAAGGGTTGGTTCCATTCTTTATTATTCTGTTAGAACATCTTGTATGTGCGGATTACGCATGACCTAGTTCCATTCTTTATTATTCTGTTGGAACATCATGTCTGTGCAGATTACGCATGACCTGGTTCCATTCTTTATTATTCTGTTGGAACATCCTGTCTGTGTGGATTACGCATGACCTGGTTCCATTCTTTATTATTCTGTTGGAATAACCTATCTGTGCGAATTATGCACGCCTGGTAAATTCTTCTGTTATTCCATTCTTTATTATTCTATTGGAATAATCTGTCTACGTGGATTACCGCATGGCGGCAAAAATCCATTTATGGTTTCATATATTCTATTATATTCAGTTGATTAAAGTTTTGGCTTCTATACTCCAAGAAATTAGTGAAATATCCTTGATATTTATGCTTCATCCAGTTTCTTTTCATGGAAATATTCTTCTGAGCATTCTTGAATTTTACTCTACAAAGCAGTATCATGTTGACAATTTGGACGTTATTGATTTATAGATAAATTAAAAATATAAATCTTTACAAATTTATCCTTGAACTTATTTTATTGAATTCTTATATCATTGTCATCATCCTCATGTTTATAATATGTTGAAAGTCATCTGTGGCCTGTAGTGCATAGATGGACTTGGTATGATTATGACCAAGGATTATTCGGTATAATCATGACCGAATGTTACAAATGATGTGGTAAAAGTCCTCATTGATCGTAGTGCATTGATGTACAGTTGTTGGCATGATCATGACCATCGATGAATACACGAATATCTTTGGCCCGTAGTGCATGGATAATTTGTGGTCGTGATACTAATAAATATCCTTGGTCGTAGTGCAGGGATGATGTGATTTATTTATTAAGTTGAGTCTCAGCGATAAAAGTGATGAAAAACCTTTTAAATCATAAGAAGATAGTAGATTTTATTATCTACTTGACTCTTCTAATGGATTGATTGTTCCGCTATAGTTAAACTTGATGTTTATTATATTTTATCAGTTTAACACTGTTGAAGGCTAATGATAATTTATTATGTATTATCTTACTCATAATATTTCTTACTAGGCTAGTTGAGCTCACCCTTTCTTTCACTGTTCTCTTCAGGAAATGAGAACGTAGCCGGGACTAGTCGGGGAACGGAGTGACGGTCCAGATGATAGCATCAGTAGTCCTCACTATTTTGTTAAATAGTGTGACAATAAATGTAATGAGGACTCCATTGAGTGTGGATATTGTCTAGATGACAATATTATTATTAAAACTCTTAGATTATGTTTTTTTTTGTATTTTACATGAATGTTGTATAATTAAGTTGTATTTGGATTATGTACCATGTATTTGGCGACTCAAGATGGGTGATTTATACCTATTTTGGGGGCGTCACAGTTGGTATCGAAGCTTAGGGATATGATCCCTGACTGAGATGTGAGACAATAACTAGGAGGGGAGGACGGGGAATTCCTTCGCTAGTTTGACCTACCTAAGTTTATTTGGTATTTATTTGGTCGGTCAAAATATAGGGATAATATGTGACATGTCAATTAACCCTTGTTTTGTGGCAGTATTTGAAAATGACATCCGAGAATGTTGAGATACCAATGGAGCACAGGAGGCCGTTAAGTCTCCATAGATTAATAATCAGGATAATGTGCATCAGGAAGGCGACAATCCTCATGCAAACAACAACACTGAACAAATGATGAACGATGGAATGTTCAGAGGCTTTATAAAATGCATGCAACATCAGGCGAGAGCGGCTCCTGTCCAAAATATAGGTGGCAACACTTGAAACTCTCGGACGGTCATCGCTAAACAGTTCAAGGAGCTGGGATCATCGGAGTTTATTGGATAGCCAAAACCATTTAAGGCGGAAGCGTGGATAAAACAGATCACCAAGATATTTGATGTTTTGGGATGCTCCGAGGAGCAAAAGGTTCCATTTGCCACCTTTATGTTGCGAGGAGAGGCAGATTATTGGTGGGATTCGGTAAAGCGTACTCAACCTGTCGCACTGAAGATGTCTAGAGAGAAGTTCCAAGAACTATTCAACTACAAGTACTTTCCCGAAAGTATTCGTCATATGAAAGAGGTAGAGTTCATCAAGTTGGAGCATAAAAATATGACCATGTCACAGTATGAAGCTAAGTTTTCCGAGTTGTCCCGGTTTGCGTCTCACTTGGTTGATAATGAGGAGAGAATGACGCAGATATTTCTAAGAGGTTTGAAACCCGAGATACGTCAATACTTAATTTCTCACAAACTGTGTTTATATTTAGATGTTGTTAATAGAGCTCAGTTATTGGAGCGCGATAATGAGTCAACTCAACCAAGAGAAAGCAGCCGGTAAAATGATAATACCAGTGGTAGCAGGCATCAAAGCGGTGACAACAAACGTGGAGGGAATCAACATGCCAGAAATGGTAACCACTTCGGTGGTAATCATGGCCAAGACAGTAAAATGGACATTTCAAGAGTAACTTTCTGGTTATCCACTACTATAGACCTATGTAAAAAATAGATGTATGTGTATTATTTTTGATACATTGAATTATATAATTGATTGAGTTATGAGATAATTCAGTTTTGTGAGAGAATTGCCTTTGTACAAAATCCCGTACCCTAACATCTGTTGAATGATACTACTGGACACAAGAATCAATATAGGAAAGAACTGTATCCTCTTCTTGTCAAATAATTTGAATAATCCTCATAAATTATGTTCTTGCTCAGTTCTATGCATTGATAGATCCCAATTAATGTTAGAAGTAGTGGAAATTTGAGTGTGGAGATTCTAACTTAAAGTTATTTGGGCACATTTTTTACTTTTTCCAAGAGCATATTCCCTAGAAGTTGGTTCTATTTTCTTAAATTTTTGGTGAAAGTTGTCAGGCCTGGGGTGTTTTGTTCATGGACTTGGAAGTTGATTATGAAAGTTGAGGATCTTTGGTATTGCTTCGTGTTATATAGTATAGTTATTCTCTTATCCTAGCCATTTTTCATGACTGTTTTAAAGTTGTATGTTTTTGGAGTGCAGTGGATCAGAAACTGGCCAATTGCTTTCTGGAATTGGTTTTGTGTGGCCACTGCTAATGATTGCATCAAGTGCTTTTCAAGCTGCTGCATCTATTCTCAAGGTAATAGAATGAATAGTGGTCATACTTAGAAGGTTGTCCATGTGAGCAAACAAATAAAACTCAAAATAATTTGTATGAATAGGAATCTGTTTTCATCGATTCTGCCAAACGCTTCAAGGTATGGCCAGTACAATTTCTTTTCTTTGAAGAAATTCACTGCCACTTTGTTATTACTGTTTTCATGCTCACAACATATTCCAATTTCCAAGTGATGATGTTTTCAAATTTTCTTAAACTATACAGGGAAAGTTGCTTGACATATTTGTTGTAAATTCTTTTGGATCAGGATTCCAGGTAATTATTATATGGCTTGATGTTATTATATATATGCAAATTGATGAGTTTTGAGTATTTTATTTACTATTTGCACCATCTTCTTGTTTGGTGGACTTTAGGTTCATAGGTTCACAGATTATTAATGTTATCTTGGTAATAACAGTACTTGTGGTTGTCATAAATCAATAAAATTTTGATGCTTTAAATCCTTGAGCAGGTGTACATTATACGTTGTAAATAATGTTGCTGGTGTCACCAACTTATTAGAAATTTTGGCCAATGGAATCCTTAGACATAATTTCAAATGTAATTTCATGTACTATGGCATCTGATTCTCTAAGAGGTCATCGAAAAGGAAGGATCTATTTTTGTGTTTCTCATGTATGTGACCAGTGGTAACAGGGACAGGAGATTTCTAATGAATAATTTTTACTAAATTGTGTTCCAGGAAGAGGTTCATTTCGTGGACAATTGAATGGAGGTTTCATTCAACAGATGTTGTATTGCTTGACCATGGGTGAGCATCAATTTAAATCTATATGTGGACTTTCTTTCCATAGAATTTATCTTTCTTTGTCTGAAATATGTTTCCTATTTTAAGATATATGTAAGACCTTAGAAAATTATAGTCACTTTTTACAGCTTCATGCTGATAAGGGTGTGAGCTTCTATAATCTTCCACTAGCCATAACACCTTATCTATCCATCTAAAGGTATAATTTTAGAGGTATATCCTCTGAAAACCTTAAGAATCCTTGTTTGTAGGGAACAATAAATATCTTGAAGCCAAAAATTGGCCTAGTGCTTGAAGACACGAGAGTTACTTAGCTTAGGGAAATCAGTTGCCCATATGATTATGATGTGAATGATTTACTTGATTATAACAGATTTTCCCATCTTCACTTTGCCTCCTTCTCTTAGACTACTACTGATACTACAATTAACTTGAACATTATATCTGTGATTAAGGGAATGATAGTTGGTCATGCTTACTACTTTCTTGAAGATGTGTATCCACGGAAATCTAACTATCTTCACTTTGCCTCCTTCAATAATTGGTGTCCTTTCTATATAGAAATCTAAACATTGTTATTTAAGATTGTGTGATGGTATTTAATATTGTGTGATGCTTGTGGTTGTTGAATGTGACTGAATTTTGACTTGAGGTCAACATATAATAATAATCTACAAGTCTTGTAACAGAAAATATGTTTACCACTATGCTTACTGAAATTAATTCATGAAATGGTCGATTAAGATTCCAATTTTTTTCTTGTAACAGAGCAATCATATAGTCAAACTACAGGTTCTTTTTCTATTTGGATTTGTAGCAAATGATATTGTGGTTGTCTATTTGTCCTTTTTCTGATTATGAGCAATACGGTGTACATTAGTACCACGTAGCAACTCTATTATCTTTGTGTATTGATTTTGGCACTAAGTGCCTCTGGTGACCTATTTGCTTCATTTTCTTGACTAGCTATTATTTTTAAATATGTGCAGGAAGACTGCTTCTATGACCTGCCTTACAATACTGGGTATCAAATTTCCGTGCTACGTTTACGGAAGACGAGGGACAAAATTATAAAGTGTACTCTCTCTATATATGTAGATATATACTTTGATTGAAGAACTGTGATAACTTTAGATGATTAATTGTAAAGATAATGAATGATTGTGTAGTGGATGATTTTATTAAGTTAATAATATTTTAGTTTTTTGTATTTTTGCCATTATTTGCTATGGGGACATTGAGTCGGTCAAGTACACAAAAAGAATGTCAAATTTTAATTTGGCAACAATATAATTCGTTACCAAAGCATTGAAAAAGTTTTAATATAGCAACAATTTTTTATACATTTAGCAATGAATTTTCGCTGCTAATGGCATTAAAAATATAATATTTGGCAACAAAAAATTAACCTAATAACAACGAAGAGGATATTGTTGCTAATACTAAAATAAAAGGCAACGTTTTTTATCGTTACAAATTATATCAACTTTCGTTGCACATATAAAGAAACGACAACATATAATATTGTTGTTAATCGACGACTTTCGTTGCTATTGAAAAATAACCAAAAACAAACATTTTCGTTACTGATTCAGTATAATGTCGTTGCCAAATAATATAATCAGCAACGAAAATCGTTGCTAAAAAGTTTACATTTCACAACGAAAGCAAGTTTAGGCAACAATTTTTATAATTTACTGCAATGAAAAATGTCGTTGAAAAATCCATGTTTTGACACCACGTGCCCAAGGAATGCTACTTCCTCAAGCCAGAACTCGCATTTCTTCAGCTTGGCATATAGCTTGTTATCACGAAGCCTTTGCAGTATCAGCTTCAAATGGTTCTCATGATCTTCACGGCTTTTGGAAAAGATGAGGATGTCATCAATAAAGACAACAACGAACTGATCCAAATATTCTTTGAACACACGGTTCATCATATGCATGAAAGCAGCAGTAGCATTAGTCAATCCAAAAGACATTACTAAGAATTCATAGTGCTCGTACCTAGTTCTGAAGGTAGTCTTTGGAATATCCTCAGTTTTAATCTTCAGCTGATGATATCCAGAACGAAGATCGATCTTTGAAAAGAATTGTGCTCCTTGCAACTGGTTGAACAAGTCATCTATGCGAGGTAGCGGATACCTATTCTTGATAGTGACATGGTTCAATTCTCGGTAGTCAATACAAAGTCGCATACTCCGGTCTTTCTTCTTTATGAATAACACAGGAGCACCCCAAGGAGATGTACTAGGACGAATGAAACCGATGTCCAACAACTCTTATAGTTAGACCTTTAACTTCTGAAGTTCAATAGGAGCCATTCGATATGGGGTTTTAGAAATGGGCTTTGTACCAGGTTCAAGATCAATAAAGAATTCAACTTCACGTTCTGGGGGTAGACCGGGAAGTTCTTCAGGAAATACGTCAGGAAATTCACTAACAATAGAAATATTATTCAAATTTGATGTGTTTTTGTTCAAGTCCGTGACATGGGCTAAGAAATCTTGACATCCGTTTTTCAATAAACGAATAGCTTTATGGCTTGATATGATAGTGATTGACTTTAATGGTTTTGTTGTTTGAATTCGCATAATAGGTTGGTTAAGAATATGAAAACTAACAACCTTACAAAAATAATCAATTTTAGCATGATGCGTGGTTAACCAATCAATCCCTAAAATCACATCAAATGCAAGAATTTTCAACGAAATAAGATTGGCATGTAATGTGATGGTACCAACTTGAATCAAGCAAGATTTATAAACAATAGATGTAATGAAAGTTTCTCCTAACGGAGTATCAACAGATATGTCAAGGTCTAATTTCTCCGGAGTCAAGTTTAAACGTTGAGCACAAGTAAGAGATATAAAAGAATGGGTACAACTAGTATCTAAAAAGGTATAAACTTCGCAAGAGTTTATGATTAGCTTACCCGCGATCACCTCGTTTGGGTTCCTTGTACTTTGGGCAGTCACGACAAACACCCTTCCAGGAACCACCGACTTTGACTTGTCTGGGATAGCCTTTGGAGTCATCATCCCCGTTGAACTTGGTTTTGCAACTAGACAATCTCTAGCTATATGACCTTCCTTTCCACAATTATAACACACCTTGGATTGTTGTGGGCAGTTTGGGCTTATGTGTCCCTCTTTCCCGCATTTATAACAAATGACCGGTGCTCGTTCTCCTCCCCTAGAAATAGTTGATGTTTGTTCTGACGTCTTTACGTTGTCATTATTGTACTTTCTCTTCTTGAAATCTCCTCCCGACTCGCTTCTTCTATTTTCACGGCCACAATTACCACCATAGTGGTTACCGCTTTTGTCTGAATGTTTTCCTCCCTGCTAGTTTTCATTTCTCCGATGACTACCACCACCAGTATGACCCTGGTTGTGGTCCCTTGGTTAAACATACTCATTATCTCGCTCTAATAATTGAGCCATGTTTACAACATCTGAATATAAAAAAATTTATGAGAGATAAGATATTGTCGAATCTCGGGTTTTAGACCTCTCAGAAACATCCTCGTCATTCCTTCCTCATTCTCGACCAAATGAGGTGCAAACCTGGATAACTCTGCAAACTTTGCCTCGTACTTGGACTCCATTATGTTGTTTTGTTCCAGTCTGATAAACTCCACCTCCTTCATATGACGAATACTTTCAGGAAAGTACTTGTCATTAAACAATTTCAGAAATGTTTCCCAAGACATGTTGAATGCGGCAGGCTAGGTACGCTTCACAGATTCCCACCAGTAATCTGCCTCTCCACAGAACATAAAGGTGGCGAATGGAACCTTCTGTTCCGCCGCACATCCCAAGACATCGAATATCTTGATAATTTGTTTGACCCACATTTCTGCCTTAATCGGATCCGGCTTTCCTGTAAATTCTGGTGGTCCCAAGTCTTTGAACTACTTGGCTGTGACAAGCCGCGCATTGCTATCATTTCCACCCGTATTTGGTACACGAGTCTCCCTCGTCTAGTTTTGCATGAACTGCAAAAAGCTTCTAAACATCCCATCATTCATCATTTGTTCGGTAGTGTTGTTTACAGGAGGAATATTGCCTTCCTGTTGCATGTTCCCCTGGGTGGTGATTAAAGGTGTATCCACGGTTTGATTCACTTCATTGTTAATATTTACAACTGCCATTCTCAAATACTGCCACAAAACAAGGGTTAATTAACATGTCACATATTATCCCTATATTCTGACCGACAAAATAAATACCAAATAAACTTAGTCATGTCATACTAGCGAAGGAATTCCCCATCTCTCCCCTCTTAGTTCTTATCTCACATCTCAGTCAGGGATCATATCCCTAAGCTTTGATACCAACTGTGATGCCCCCAAAATAGGTATACATCACCCATTCTGAGTCGCCAAATATATGGTACAGAAACAAATACAACTTCAGTAATATAACTGTCATGCAAAATACGACAACACATATATACTGTGAGTTTAAATACAAATAGTGTCTAATAGACAGTTTACAAACTCAAAATGAGTCCTCATTACAATTATTGATACACTATTTTACAAAATAGTGAGGACTACTAAAACAACTATCTTGAATCATCACTCCATACCCTGGCTAGTTCTTGCTAAATTCTCTCCTCCTGGTAAGAACAATGGAACAAAAAGGAAAAGGGTGAGCTCAACTAGCCCAGTAAAGAATATTATGACTAAGATAATATACAACAAATTATCATTAGTCTTCAACAGGAAAAATATGATAAAATATAATAGACAACAAGTTTTAGATCAATAACTGCAGCGAAAACAGCAATCCATTAGAAGAGTCAAGTAGAGAAAGAATTCTACTATCTTCTAAGTTTTAAAAGTCCATCGTCAATATTTTATCCATGTAACATCAATCAATATACATCTTGAATCAAATATTCATCTTCATACTACAGGCCAAAGATATTCATTTGTATCACCAGTTGGTCATGTTCATCTCAACACCTGTTCATCTTTGCACTATGAGCCAAAGATATTCATTAGGTAATCATTCAATTTAGCACTACAGACCAAAGATATTCAATTATATCATCATTTAGGACTGAGGATGATGAAAAATATCTTAAAGGAAATGAATCCAGTGAGATAAAAGAACAAATATTAGGGATTCGTATTACAGTTTATTCAAGTTCAATAATACTCCATAATAACCAATTTTGAAGCAGAATTCAAAAATAAAGATCAAAACATGGATACAATCAAAGGTAGTAACCATAATAGACATCTTGGACAAAAAGAAGAAAATTTCATTTTTCGGTGAATATTGTCATATTCGTGAATAGTGCCGTATATGTGAATAGTAACCCCCGATAAAAAAAGGTAGAAATTCCAAAATAAAATCTATACCAATATTTTGGTATAATGATATTGAAAGAATAACATCATTTTGGAAGAAAATAACATCCCTTACCTCAAAATATCAGTACTTCTGATCAGAATATCGGTATAAGGCTGAAGAAAACTTGCACTGATGAATAGCAACTCACAAAGTATCTAAATACTCGCAAAATATTCTCAATAATATAGAGAGAAAGAGAGAAAATTTATTTCTGGTGTGATTTTCAATTCTAACTAAGCACCCTATTTATAGGAAAATGCTTAGAACGACATAACAGACTAACCTGCTACCTGATGGCTTTACTTGCTACTATTCAAGCCCGCCACTTTTGAAAATAAATTCCAGCACATTTCATTACTCGCCAACCAAAAGTGGGGCCCACCATATTTTTAATAAAATATTTTATTTTCCAAAACTTTAATAATTCATAATAAATAGCCCTTTATCAGAAAAATTCGAATCTCGTGTGCTTTCCGTAGGAAATTTAATTATCTACAACTTTGTAGAAGAAATTTTTTCCAAATTCTAATAAGAAAATACATGAAATCCACATACGGACGATTTTCAACACCTCTATTCTGACAAAATACTGATAAAATACCTCAGCATTTATTCCTTCATTTATATCCACATAAAAAAATATTCATCATTTATATCCACATTAAATAAATATTTCCTTATCATATAAATCAATAACTAATTATTCACAAATAATATTACAGAATCATAATTATGACAACCAGGTCATTCCCAAGAAAGAGGGGGCTTTCCGATAAGTATTTCTCCTTATTGGCATGCAATTAGGTGACCAAACCCCTTTCCTAGATAGAACTTCCTTAGACATTGCCAATAATGCTATCTAATAATATTATTCAAATAATATGAATTATAGATCTGATAATGGATATAATGTGCAGTGACAATTATTGAACAACAATAATATAAAATATCAACGCAACAATTATTGAATCAATAAAATAAAATATTGAACAGTAATTACTGTAACAATTATTGAGTAGTGTCTTCTTACGTTAGAAATCAATAATTAAAAAATATTGTGCAATAGCGTGTGCTACTGTGTCACCACACGTATTACTGTATTTTAACCACCAGGTATTCCAACAGTGTTAACGGTAACAACTACGTCATTATTTATAAAAACTCAAACTTGTCATTTTCTTCATCCGACAGTTATTCGTTATGGGGCCCATAAATAGCTGCGCCGTCGTACGAATATTCCCCGATAGAAAGAATATTCCACGACCAAACGAATATTCCCCGACACAATGAATATTTTATAACCACTTGCTTATTTTGTAAAATTTACACATTTCACCCATAACTAAAGTATTATATCAAATTAACACCTTATTATTCACAATAATAAATAGAGGAAATTTTATTTATAATTAGTTATGGTCTTACATATTGAGGTTGATGTTAACTTTTCTTTCCCAAGCTCCATCAATGTTGTTGTATTTAATGAGGATTTATGTGAGGAAGTCATGGTTCCTATTACTGTGGAGTACCATAGTAGACCCCCATCCTGCCAGGCTGGTAAGGTTTTTGGCCATTCTTCTCTGGAATGTCCTAAATCGAACTACAAATGGGTACCCAAGGTTGTTCTTTCTAAACCTATCAAAGTGGAGCCTAATGCATGCCCCTTACCATATCTCTCTGTAAAAGGCCTTCTGTGCCAAATGGACCCTTAGATTATTCCCTCTGATAGACTTGACACCAGTGGCTCTGATTGGGTAGCTATTTCAAAAAAAGGCAAACCCTTCTGTGTTTGCTGTTAAAGACTCCCCTCCTGTCATGGTCACCTCCAACCCCTTCTCTCCTATTGCTACTTCTGCTGGAATTCTTCAAACTCTTTCTGACACCGAATCCCTTATTGCTTATAACCCCATTAATGACATATTAAAGGTGGTAGACGAAAAAGAGGTCAAGGATTTATGGCAAAAGGCTAAAGATAGGAAAGAGCTTGCAAAGGAGGCGAAAAGGAGGAATAAAGGCCAGGGGGTCCTCTTCTCAAAAATATTTTATGTTAGCTACATATAATGTTAGAGGTTTAAATAAAAAGCCAAAGCAGGCTTATGTTCGAAAAATGATCTTTGACAACAATATCTCTTTTATTGGGTTGTTTGAAACTAGAGTTAAGGAATGTGGGAGACCGAGCGGGGTGTGGCTACAGGTTTCATTACCTCGCGAAATATGGGAGGCCGAGTGAAGGTCGATTGGGGCTTCGGCCTGGAAGGGCATTCAGGGGTTGGGCTTAGGCAAAGAGGGTATCAGAATGGTGTTGCTCCGACTTTGGCTTCAGCCTGTCGGGGCAGTTTAGGCAAGGAAGGCTAAGATGGCTTCGGCTTCGGCTTTGGGATGGATTCAGCATGGATGGCTTCGGCATAGAAGGCTTCGACAGCGGGCGACGTTGCTTCGGCTTTGACCTATTTCTTCGGCCTCGGGTCATTCACTTATGCTAGAATTCAAAGGCTTAATCTAAGGCATGCTTCCATATGATTCTCTAGCTGTTTAGAAGTTGTATGGTCAGTATAGTCTGTATGGTCATCTACTTGGTGCTGATGGATCGGTCTTGGGTGAGGAACTGCTATGGCTTGGTCTTGGTCTTGGTCTTGGGCGAGCTGCTATGCTTGGGCGGTCTTGGGCGAGCTGTTATGGCTTGGTCTTGGATGAGCTGCTATGGTTGGATCGGTCTGGGCGAACATCTTGGATGAGGCGAGCTCCTATGGTGTTCGGTGCTGCTGGATCGATTGGGTAGCTGCTGGATCGATTGGGTAGCTGTGGTACTAAGCGAGCAGTTTGGGCGAGCATCTCCTTGTGCGAGCAGCTTGATGATCATCTCTTTGTTGAGATGCTTGGGCGAGCATCTCCTTGATGAGTTGCTGGGCGAGCAGCTTGGACGAGTGCTGCTATTGGATCAGTAGGCGAGCTACTTCGGTTCTGCTGCTAGCTTCAGTGAAATTGTTATGGTGCTACGGTCGGTGGACTTGCTGGTAATTCTTGGTTTCACGGTCTTGGTTGCATAGTGGACTTGGGTCTCCTTTTTCAAGCTTTTGGAATGCTATCTTTGGTTAGCTAAGCAAGGCTTGGGGGACTTGACACCATCTTCTCCTTGTGATCCTGTTGCTGCTGCTAGTGCTTATGAACCGTCTACTTGCTAACAGTCTGAAATGTTATTTTTCTTAAAAGATAGTTTGTTGGGCTTTGTTATGTATCTGATGATTAGCGTTTCTTCTCACATCTTAGTTGGGCATTTGCCCTTGTAATCTTTTATAGTTATGACATCATAGGACATGTCCTATGATGTCTGTGCTATATTCTGATTGGGATTTCCCATGAGGCTTGTAGTCTCTTTTATTTTTTATTTAATTCAGTCTAAATTTAGCAATAACAAAAAAAGAGTTAAGGAACAAAAATTTTCTAGAATTTCAAATTTTGTTTGTAGGAACTGGTCTTGGACTTGTAACTATGACCATCACTCTAATGGTCGCATTTGGGTAGGATGGAATCTGATTTTTTGGAATGTAGATATCATTTTTGTCTCTTCCTAATTAATTCATTGTAAAATCAAGCAACTCAATAGTAATTCCTGTAGTTTTTTTATTTATATTCTGTATGGGTTAAACTCTATTGTGGAAAGGAGAGATGTTTGGAGCTCCTTAATTCTTCCAACTATTAGTGCATTCTAGGTGATTTTAATACCATCAGAGACCTTGTTGAATCTGACTGAGTGTACAACTCTTGGAACTGTGGTATGGGGGACTTTAGAGAGTGTCTTGAACTTATTGGGGCCGAGGACATCAGAGGTTTTGGCACCTTTTTCACTTGGTGGAATAATTAATAGGAACATCCCATTCATCGGAATCTTGACAGGGTTGTTGGAAATATGGACTGGTTCTCCTCCTTTCCTAATGCCTAAGTCACTTTTGGTCCGAGAGGCATTTCAGACCATTTTCCTGTTATTCTCAACACTGGTTCTCCTCTCACCAAAACCAGAAAGCCCTTCCAGTTCTTCAACCACTTAACCAAATTGGATGGGTTCTTGGATTGTATTCCTTCTGTTTGGAGTCGCAATGTTCATAGTAATCCTTTCTTTATTTTCTCAGAGAAGCTCAAAATCACTAAAAAGGCTTTGATCTCCCTTAACAGAACTGATGAAAACCTCACTTCCTCTGTCACTATTGCTACGGATGCCCTTCATCATACTCAACTTCTACTTCAGGCCAATCCTCGGGATGATGCTCTCATTGAAAATGAAAGAATATGTCTCCATACTCTTTGGAGGGCCCTTGACTTAGAAGAAACATTGTTGCAGCAAAAGTCTAGGTTCACATGGTTGGCTTCCGGGGACAAAAACACCAAGTTCTTCTCTAATATGGTCAAGAACAGATGGAACTCCAACAAAATTCATTCTATCCTGGATGATGAGGGTGAGCTAGCCCATGGTCAATCTGTTGTAGAAGAAGTAGCCACCAAGTACTTCTCTCAATTATTTAACCTGGATCCCAAAACTACCTTGCAGGTGGATCTGGACACCCCCTCTACTTCTCTTATTAGTCTGGCTCAAGCTGTTAATCTTTCAGTTGTTATAACTGATGAGGAAATTTTCAATGCATTGCATTCTATGAAGAAAAATAAGAGCCCTAGGTCGGATGGGTTCAGCGTCAATTTTTTCACTCACTGCTGGGAAATTATAGGATAGGACTTTTCCAATCTGGTTAAATATTTCTTCTCTACGAGCTATATGCCCAAGGGTATTAACTCCATGGTTATTGCCCGCATTCCTAAGTGTAATAACCCTACCTCTATGTCTGATTTCAGACCTATCTCTTGTTGTAATACTATTTACAAATGCATTTCTAAGATCCTTGCAGTAGGCTTCAGGCTGTCTTGCCTTCGATTATTGACAAGGCACAATCTGCTTTTATCAAGAGGAGGAACATTAGTGATAATATCCTCCTTGCTCAAGAGCTTTTCAAGAACTACCATAGGTCCTCTGGCCCTCCTCGTTGTGCCCTTAAAATAGACCTTAGGAAGGCCTTTGACACTATCAGTTGGGACTTTCTTATCTTCTCCCTTCACCAACTACACTTTCCTCTTATCTTCATAAGATGGATCCATGCTTGTATCTCTACAACAATGTTTTCCATTAAGGTAAATGGTTCCCTTGTTGGCTATTTCAGGAGTACTCGAGGTTTAAGGCAAGGTGATACTTTATCCCCCTACCTTTTTGTCATTGTCATGGAAATGCTTTCCTCAAAGCTTTCAATGGTTACTATGATTCCTGATTTCTAATTTCATTGGCGTACCAAGGACTGTAAACTCACTCATCTTTTCTTTGCTGATGATATCCTTGTCTTCTACCATGTTCGCATTAAATCTATAAGTATTCTCTTATCTTCCATCCAATCCTTCTCTCTCTACTCGAGCCTCATTCCTAATGTTCATAAGAGTCAATGCTTTCTGGCTAACATTGATCAGAGGACCTCCATTGCCGTTTTCTCTCTTTTTGGGTTTCAAGCTTGGACCTTTCCTGTTAAAGTCCTTGGGGTCCCTCTTATTTCTTCCAAGCTTTCCTTCCTTGTCTGCCTTCCCCTTATTCATAGAATTACCTCTCGAGTTGCTTCTTGGACTTCGGTTTCCCTTGCTTACTCAGGACGACTCCAGCCTATTAAATATATCATCTTATCTATCCAATCCTTTTGGAGCAATCATTTGATCCTTCCTAAAGCTGCCTCTAGAGAAATCCAATCTATTCTCGCAGGTTCCTCTGGAAAGGCCCATCCTTGGGAAAATTTGGTGCTCGTGTAGCCTGGCATAAACTGTATCTCCCAACTTCAGAAGGGGGGTTAGGGTTAAAGAGTATCATAGATTGGAATAAATCTCTGATTTTGATGCATTTGCTCAATATTTTACGCTATGACTCCTCTTCTTTATGGGCTTCTTGGGTCAACAAAACTGTTCTGAATAGGAGGAATTTTTGGTACTGTAATGCACCCTTGGATTGTTCTTGGATATGGAAATAGCTTCTCAAACTCAGGCCCACTGCTCGTAATCATATTCACTACTCGGTGGGCAATGGCTCCAACACTAGTCTATGGTATGACCCCTGGATTAATTGTACTTCTATCAATCCTAACCAGTCCCTATTGTCCAATTCTGGGCTTCCCCACAATGCCTTAGTTGTTGAACTCATCTTGGATTCCTCCTCGAACCTCCCTCAGAGAAACCACCATGATTTGATTGTGTTTCGAAGACTTGTTGAAACCCAGCCTATTCGGCCTTTATCTGCTGATTGTATTGAGTTGAATGGACTTCATATAGCTTTTACCAAAGCAAGGCACATATGGGATTGCATTAGATTTAAACAACCAAAGCCATTTTGGCATAAGGTTGTTTGTCACAAACTTCATGTCCCCCGATACTCCTTTATTCTATGGATGGGGTTCCTTAAAAAGCTCACATCGAATGATATCACCAGACAATACTCCTTGGGAAGAATCTCTCTTTGCCCTCTTTGTCATCTTTATGATGAAAGCTTTGCTCACTTGTTTTTCGAATGCACCTACTCCACTGACATCTTACAACATACCATGGATTTAGGAGATTGGGCCAATGCCAATATGGACTGGAATTGTGTTACTAATTTCATCCTTTCTTTCCAAGGTCGAAGTCTCATTAAACATAATCTATATCTTACCTTTGTGGTTACTTTCTACAAGATTTGGGAGTCGAGGAACATGAAAATCCACAATAACAAACTTGTTCCCCCGTCCTGTATTGCAAAGGATGATAATTTCATCAATAAATCTAGACTGTCCTCCTTTGCTTCCTTTATTAATGCATCCCATCATAATACTTTTTACTATAATTGGATCTTGTAATGGTGTGGGAAGTTTGTCTTTATGGTTCTAGGTTTATTGTTTTATGCTTCTGTCCTTTTGGTTCCTTGGATGGCTGTTCCTCTTGTTGTGGTGGTGTAGTCTGCCATGACTCTGAGTTTGGGACTATATTAGGCTCTTCTCGGCCTAGGCCATGGCTGTCGGGGTTAATGGTATGAACGCAGGTGGACTAGTGGAGCATCTTCTGATGGGTTGTTGTTGGGATGGTCCGGTTATGCTGTTGCTTGCATCTGCTGATTTATTATTTTCGGTGACCTGCAGTTTGCTGTGTAACTTAGTTTTAATGTTGGTGTTAGCTGAGCTGGTGCTGGAAGCGGTGAGGTGGCAGAAGAGGTGCTAGTTTGGTGAGCTGGTCCTGGCGAGATGGTACTGGGTGAAGTGGAAGCTTTTGGGGCGAGGTGGGGCAGCAATGAGGTGCTGGGCTTGCCTATTTCCAGCATCTGATGTTTCGGTTATGCTCCATTTGGGGTTCTTGGCTTCGCTCAGATGATAGCCCTCTTTTGGCTCTCTTAGTCCTCTCTTATAATTCCTATTTGGTAAATTATGTCTATAACTGCTGCTTTCTTTAACTGTTGTTGCTGTTAATTGGTCGCTGCATTTGAGATCTACTACTTGGGTCAACTTCTGCTGGGTTATCTTATGGCTGCTAGTTTTTTCTATCCTTTTCTATCTTGCTTGTTGAGCTGCTTCAACTTGGTGATGCTGCTATGGGTGACTGGTTCTGCTATAATGTGATAAGTGGGTTTCATACCTACTTATGGAATACCAATTCACACGAACTATGCCCATCTCAAGTACATTTTAGTGTTTTTTAGTTGCATTTCATGTTATTTTGCATTGCATATACTTAAAACTCCTTTTGGTGAAAAAGTGTAGGAAACGACCTAATTTGGTGGAATTAGAAGGCACGAGGCGAATGGACGCATGAAGCGAGGCACAAGCTGGGATATGCATGGCATAAAGATCAAGTGGAGCAGAAGATAAAGCGTGGATGGACAAAGGAAGGAGCAGCGGAATAGATCAGTTGCAGCAGCAGAACCAGAACCCAAAGATGCAGAAGCTGCGCGGCAGGACAAGCTTGGGAACGCGCGCCTGCGTGAGTACCCAGATGGATAACATGACACACTGCAAGTTACGCGCCCGCGCAAGGAGTATATTGGGGGAGCGCGCGGCCACGCGCGATTCTGATCAATGCTGATTTGTTTATTTTAATTTTTAATTAAAAGGGTTGTAATTGGTTTAAAACGATTTTCTGACTGGTGTCAGACACATCATTATTCAGTCTTACGTATTTTCATTTTTGAAACTAGGGTTTACACTCTGATAGAGATTCCAACGTAGAGCGAAGCCAAAACTCTACTTTTATGATTCTTCTTGGGATTCTCTATCACTGTGGATTATTATTAGTAGTTGCTTGATTTATATGAGGATTTGAACGTTAATAGTGGATTGTAATAAACAATTGGTTTGATCATTTCTATCTTTCATCTATCAATTGTTTGCTTATTAGCCAGGTTTAGCTTTGATCCCATAATGGCTTTTGGTTCAGTCATGAACTAAACTCCATTATGGGATTCTAACGGATTTTAATATGTAGTTTGGTTGCATGCTTGAATGCTGGATTGTTTAACATATCATATGGGATTTCTATCATGATTGTTTTGCATTTATGAATGTTTGATCACCATTCTCTTCTAGTACTTGTATGGAATTGACAATGAACATGCCAGTATGGATTGTAATCATGATAGCATATGTATATGGGGCTGTTTTGTATGGCTTGTGTATTTCGTGAATAAGATAGACATATATTGTTTCACCGTATGAGTTAGAATAAGGGCTTATGCTTAAATTCAGTATGATTGCAATTTCACATAGACATATAGTGATTTTGGTTATATTGATGATTACATAGAGTCTATCGCTTGTGGATGCTGTGTAAGTAGGTCATAGTACATTGAAAAATGACTATGACTCTTTTAGTGCTCTTGGCTACTTTTCTGTGATATGTGAACAAGTCTTGAATGATAGTGGTGATTAGATGAAATATTAAATGAAGTTAGGATCCCATTATTTTCAGATTTGATTTATTACATCTTTATTATTATTTTTATCGTTATTTACGATTAGCGTAATTCACCAATTATATTCATTAGTTTGAGCATATAAATATAGTGATTTAATTGATGCATAGTAATTTAACTTAAACAACTTTCCATGTGGGATCGATTCTTTACTTGTTCTGTATTACTTGTTGACGCATGTATGCTTGCATGAGATAGAGCTCTTTTGTAGAACTAAAAAAGAGGCAACAAGTTTTTGGCGCTGTTGCCGGGGACAGGCGTTTAAATTATTATTATTATCATTAGTTTTAAGCTATATTGTATGACTTAGACAAATCCATTCTTATCTCATTTCCATTTTTGTTTTTGTTTCAGGAACTTGTATAAATTTTTATGCGCACGCGATCATGTAACAACCCGATATTTTCTATATAAATAAATAAGAAATTTGGCGTATAATTTTTTTTTTATTATTTTAAAGATTATGATTTGTACAAGATAATGTGTATATATATTTATGTGGTAAATAAAAATATATTTATTACATAAATGTTTACAAATAATTTTATTTCAGAATTATTGAATTTTATAAAGTATATTCTTATAATAATTAATTTATAGTAGAAATGTTTTATTATTTATTTTCCATAAAAATATAATCATATATTATTTAAATAATATATTGAGTGACTGTTAGAATAACTATAATAATTATTCTATTATATGAATTTTAGTACAGATTATTAAGTTAATTATTTTACCTTAATTATTAAGGTTAAATATGGAAGAATAAATCAGATATGGAATCCAATCCCTAATTTTGGATTTTTATCAAGGAATGAGAATAATAATATGATATTAAGTATATTTTGATTTTTCAGTGCTATAAATATGTATTGTATGTATACGGACTGACGATGGTTGGTCAATTATGGTTTATATTTTCAAAACCCTATTATTAATTGGTTAAACCCTAGTTCAAAAGTTAATACGCATTCAAGACGGTGTAGTAATGGTGTTATTTGATTTATGATGTGTATTAAATGATTAATTAGGTAAACAATAATTAAAATCCAGAAACCCTAATTAATCTTTGGAAAACCCCTAATTTTTGAAATTGGAAACCCTAATTTGAAACCTAAACTGGAATTTGTGATTAGTCAGAAATTGTGTTAATGTGATTAATTAACAAGTATTAGAGTTATAAGTGCTAATTATGGAAACCCTAAATTACTAAACTAGAAACCCTAATTTCTATATTTAGTAACCCTAATTAGTAATTATAAAACCTAATTATAAATCCTAATTGCTAAATTAGCAAGGTTAATGATAATTATATGATTTAAACCCTAATGTTCCTGTATAATTTAATTAGCAACCTAATTTAATTAAGAAAACCTAATTTAAAATTTTTAAAAACTATTTTTTTGTGCAAACCCTAAATAGGAAATCCTACAAATGCTATGTACTAAACCTTAGGGTTAAATCCTAAGAGTCAAACCTTAAGGGTTTGTAAGATTACAAGAATGCCATTAAAATTCCATGCGAAAAGTACCCCTCTTTAGATATTTTTATTATGTAACTTGTGTATCTATGCAAATGTGGAGTGGGTGACCTAACATGTTTACTTAGTGACTTAAATTGCCAGCAATCTACCACTTATATCAGCCATTCAAGCATCCACCATTTCTATAAATAGATCAAGATAGAGAGAAAGCCACATTTTTGCTCATTTTGTGCACAACACTCAACCTGACTATCTCAAGCCCCACACCTCCGAAATTCTTTAGTTTTTCAGTCACAAAACCGAGCCCCGCTAACATCCATAACAAACACAGAAGCCAGAATCAGAATTGATTAAAGAAGGTATAAATCCTAGCCAAGAAATTTTTCCATCGATCTGTTGTTTGATGTTAAAATTTTTGTATTAAACATGTTAGATATAGTGTATAATGATGATCTGGGTTGCAAGACGTTAGATCCATAACATCTAGAGGATCGAATTTGGCATTTTACAATATCTGGAAAAAAGTTCAACTGTCGTCTGATAATGAATGTCAGGTCCCATAGATCTCGGCCTGTTGTGTGTTTTTGTTATATTAAGCGTTGATCTTGTAGTATGCTATGGGATCTTTGCTCTGGATCAAGAATCAGGCCTAGATCAGTTGTAGATTGTAAGTTATAACCAGTCAAAGGTTGTTGACCGGCATTGACTGGACCATTTCTGGGTAGCCCAGAAACCGAGAACTAGCGTGTGACAAGTATTTGTTGGCCTTGGATCTGTCCGGTTGTAGATGTTTTGAGTTTGTTGTTGAAACCATATTGTAGTATGTTATGTTAACTGTTGATTCATGTTTTTAGAACCTTTATATATCAAATATACTGGATTCAGTGACCGATCAAAGTAACTCAGTTGATCACAGTTCATGTTTTCTGGGTAACCCAGAAAACGTTTGAACGTGTCCTCTGATATACTTTGACCAGCATAGATCTCGCGGTTGTGTTGTTGTTATGATTTTATGTAATAGATCTCTTGTCCTACATTTTGGCTACACATGCACTGCAACCTTTAAATCACTAAAACATTACAAGGATTACAAGTTGTAGAAGCCCAAAAATGTTGCTGATCATGTTTATTGTTAGATCTTGTAGTCTAACATTAGTACTACAAGATCTGATAAATAGCATACCCAGAAACACAATACACAGTTCACAGTTCTTGGTCAAAGTAGGCCACGCGATAATTGCACTTGAATTTCTAGGTTTAGTCAAGAACACAAAGAACACCTATAGCGACGGTTCTGTCGCTATAGGCAGTCTTTAGCGACACTTTTATTAAAATTAATTATTTAAATTGTGAAAATTATTTAAAAATAGTTATTAATTTTCGAAAATTAAAAAAATTATTTCAAAAATTATTTTTAAATTGTAAAAATTAACTTTTAATAATTTGAAATATTTTTCATAAATATTAGTATTTATTTAAATATTATTGATAATTAATTTATTTATTAAATGCATTAAATAAATTAATTAAAATGATTTTATTATATTAAAAATCATTTTAAATGATAATAAGTTATTTAAAAGTATTTTAAGTTACAAAATATAACTTTTAATATTTTAAAGCAAATTTCATTAATTAGTAATTAATGATATTAAAGTTATTTAATAATTATATTAAATAAATTAGTTTTAAAATGATTTTAATATTAGAAAAATCATTTTAAATGAAAATAAAGAGTTTATTAATATTTTAAGTTATAAAATATAAATTTTAATATTTAAGGGTAAATTTTATTAATTAATTATTATTAATGATATTAAAGTTATTTAATAATTATATTAATTAATTAGTTTAAAAATGATTTTTAATATTATAAAAATCATTTTAAATAAAAATAAAGTGTTTAAAGATATTTTAAGTTATAAAATATAAGTTTTAATATTTAAAGGATAATTTCATTGATAACTCAATATTAATAATATTAATTTAATATTAATGATATTAAATTTATTTAATAATTATATTAAATAAATAGTATAAAAATGATTTTATTAATTTAAAAATCATTTAAAATGATATAAATAAATTAAAAATATTTTAAGTTATAATTAATAACTTTTAATATTTTGATAAATAGTACATTAAAAGGTATTTTGAGTTATTATAAATAACTTTGATATTTTGGCAATAGTTTCATTAATAGTTTAATATTAATTAAATATTAATGATAATAGAATTGTTTAATATTTAAATCATTTAATAATGATTCCGATGTTTGAAAATTCATGATAAATTATAATAAATGTTTTAAAATTATTATAAGTCATATGACTGATACTAAGTTACAGGATAGAGTCTTAGACTCGATAATTACCCGATAAAGTCGTCAGTAGACCGACATATTTCAGAAATTGATCTGAACTTAGATAATTTGATTAGATATATGATTATTTGTGATCCAATTGTTGTTAAACTTATATGTCAATGTGATTAGGTTATGTGCTGATTGCAATAAGCAGTGTTATGTGTTATAATATGTGATTTTAATCAGTAAAATGATCTGATTAATGATATGTTGTTATACAAAAGATAAAACTAGGTTGCAAATTGTAAGCAGCGCATCAGGCAAGTATCTTACCTTTGCATTTTCTTTATGCAATGGACATGAGTAAGAATATTTATGAATTATATTATTACTGTACAGATTATTAACCTTATATTGTATACGCTCATTGATTATCAACATGTTAGTATATGGTAATTCAGATATATATTCTGTTCATTAATTTTTATAAATGGTTATACAAGTGTCCCCACTTGAATAATCATTGTATTTAATCACATGTTGATATACCTTTGTTAATTACCCATATATATATATATATATATATATATATATATATATATATATATGTTGAATTATATATTATTGTTGAACAAGATAAAATTTTTTATTTGGAACCCAGACAAGTATGAACATCCCTACACGGGAAAACTTTTTATGCACCCAAGGTGGACAGAGTGAACGATACCTTCGTTCTTGCATGTAGAATTGATCAATGCAGGGCATAACGAGCTGATCACCCCCCCCCCCCCCCCCGTGCCCGTAAGTTATGACGGTTTGTAGATAAATTTCTGTTTAACCTTTTTGAAAATGAAAATAATGTTCATAGCCATAACCCTAGTTATAGTCAATATGTAGTTTCAAAAATTTGAAAGAGAGTTGTTATGTTATTATTATCGGTTCAGATTACTTCACAACTATTGACTTGTTGTAGAAGGGTAGTACAAAGAAAACATTTAAATTCTTTCAACTTATATATATAATTGCTATTACATGCTGGACACTCAAATGCTCATCCTTGCTTAATTTAAATGTTTTCAGCTAAGTGTGAAGAACAAGAAAGCTCATGCAGAAACAAAGGGAAAGGAAAGCTAACCAAATAAGATTTGTGGTAGTAACAAAACAGTAAATAGACAACGCAAAAAAAATGTTGTGGTTTCATTCAGCAAAACGTCGTGGTTAAAGGTGTCATCTATTTGACACTCTTACACAACGTTTTTAAAACGTTATAGTTAAGCACATTAAACAATGTTTTTTTAAGAAAAAAATGTTATAAATTTGTTTTTCATAAATTAGCAGATGCTTAAAAACGTTGTAGAAAGTATAGTTCCACAACGTTTTCTGGCTAAAAATGTTGTAAAAAGTATGATTCCACAATATTTTTAAAATGGTGTAGATAAAAAAAGAAAAGAAAAAAAAAGGTTGTGGTTCACCTACATTACCAAGCACCTGCAATATGCTAATGCCATGATATATAGCTAAAAGGTCTAAATTCTCATTTAAATTTAAGGCAAAATATATCAACCATTCAAAATACATCTCAATAATATCATTCGTTTACAGTTTCAAATTACTACATCCACAAAATATATACCAAACTATCCATATATACATCTCTAATTCACTTTTCAATCCACAAAATAAATCAAACTATCCAATAACCTCGTAGAGATGAGCATAAGCCAATTCAAATGGCAGCTGGAGACATATGATACTCAAGATAATGACGGCATCATTTCTGAATCTCATCATACGTCCAAGCCATTCCTCCCTTTGTAATACTTCTTTTTCTTTTGGCCTGTCAGTCCCCCATTTCTTTATAAGTTCCGCAGGGGATTGAAAGGAACTCCACTCCATTTCCAGAAACTTACTTCTGGAGTCTGGTCCAACAGAATAATTAATCTGCCACTTTCAAACCCACACAAGTAACAAAGAAAACAAATGAAATAAACTGTAAAACAAAATAAGAATGTCGATACTTGGCGAAAAAAAATAAGAATGTGGATAAACAAGTAAATCAAAATGCCTTGTTACACTATAAGTTTAGTATGACAATATTATACAAAAGTACCTGGCTAACATGGCAGCATTTTTTCTTTTCCAGAATTGAGAAAATTATACCGCCCATGATATTATGCTTATAAAGAAAACAGGGAGGACCAGCAACTGCAATGCTCTGAAACACAACAGAAAACATTAAGCTAGATAACGAAAAACTCAAAAACACATCAACAAAAAAGTAAATTCGATCTTGAACTTTTCTTCCAACTGTGATGGCTGAAAGTCAAATACTACTACTCGCTTATAATCACCTACTCGTTGTAAAATAAAATAAAGATTTTGTCAAGGAGTTGTTCAAATTTCTTTTAGTATTATTGCATTACAAGTATACTGTTTGGGGTAACAACATTTTTGACCCTATGTATATTTTGATCACCAATGAATAGGATACATAGTCTCAACTCTCCCCAAGTCAGAAACAACTACACCGCTTTCAAAACCTTCATTAGACACCAAGTTATTTTAATAAATAATTTCTTATTACACCATCATAATCAATCACTATATTTATCCAAAACCAACTACAAAGCATACCCAATTATTTTGAAACTAAACTATAGGACAGCAATGGGATTTTTGATAAATAAATAAAAAAATCTTTCGTTAACCAATAAAGTACATTATTCTTAATCTGTCGTTTTATTAGTTTTTAAACATTTATGATTAGACACAATAGTTACTCTAAAAAAATACTAATAAATAATTGAGAGAAAAGTTTTTCTTGTTCTCGAATTTACTGTTAGTAGTCAATGATCCAGTTACTATGAATACCATTAGCAGAATTAGTTACTTCAAACAACCAAACCAAGTATCTAGGTCATGGTGATTGCACTGTGCGTGTAGAACAATCATCTGATTACCAATAATGTGGTGAATACATTACAGCCATCAACTATAAGTCCCAAGGGTCCCACATGGGGATATTTGAGATCATGGTCTCAGAAATTCTTCACCTGCCAAGACCCGAAGCCAGTACTCACCTATTGTAGCCAGATAGCATCAGCGAAAGGTGTTGCACAATGCGTACTGCTGATTCACTATGCAGACTGTTTACGTCTTGCCAAAGCAGCTTCTTTGATCAACCCAGACTACCCAGTGCAGCATGGTCTGTACTTTGCTGCCATGAGTTATGTTTTATCATATCTAATTATAACTCAACTCTCATGAATTCTATATCAAATTCATTGCACGACTAGATAACTTTCAAATAATCATGCACACTTTCTCTAGAAACATAACTAATTAACAAATATAGGATGCATGTTCGAAGTGACCACTAAATGTTATAAAGTTCAAATACCTTAGTTTTTCTGAATCTCTGAGACAACATTCAGCAACCTACGGTATTGATCTCTTGCGTCAGGATACTAAACCATGGACTTCACCCTAGCAAGGGCTTTCTGCAGCCGAGAGTTAATTCTTCCTCACCCGGTGCCCTTTTACATGGGCCTTTTAAAAAATTAAGCCGAGAGTTAAAATACTATAGGGCAACCTGATTGAAAAGATACATGGATAATGATGTTGGCTAAGGATAAAGTTATAGTAGATCAATAAAAAAATAAAATACAGGAGTCATGAACAATGAGAAGGGAAAAGTTGCATCACACCTGAATTTTAACAACTCGTTGCCGGAGTATCAAAAATTCTTTTCTGCCTTTATAACTACAGAATTTATTTTGTATTCGCGTAGCAGCAGCGTGCACTGGCTCATCTTGATGTCCTGCTCTGTTTGTCTTGACAGCAAGAAGTGAAAGAGCATGCTCATCTGACAATAGCGTCAACTGCCTATTAGAGTTTGAAAACCAAAAATACAGTTAGATCAAGATAAGCTTACACTTGTACGGAAAAAAATACAGCATCAGTTGCAAGGCTATCTAGGTAGAAATGAATAATAATCAGAAAAGACATATATGCAACCAGCCCAGGTCCTCATCCCATGAGCTAAGTTGAAATTTAAAAAGCTTACGTGACTAATTTCATATTCGCTACCTTCCTTCTACCATACACCAAATACTAACAAATACATTATCTAAAACATTTGATTCCTTGAATGAGTAGAAGATTAGGAATGTTCATCACAGTGTTCATTCTTTTAGCAACAGGGCATGACAATAAAAAATATTCCTATCAAGTATAAAGGGTTATTGAAATAGGATACTCAGCTTAATTTATGTATACAAATTGCAGCTAGGCAGCAAGAAAGAATAACACATAAAAAAGGCCAAAGTAGAATCTATATTATGCCATTGAGAGATTAAATGAACACACAAACAAACCAAGACATCAAACTGTTGTACACATTTAATTAAGTAAAATTTGCAAATATGCCCATAATCGTACCTCTTTACAAGATACAACAGCACCTGGGACCTGCACCATGTACCTAGCAATAAATATATCCCAAAAGACTGACTGCCAACAACAAGAAAACTAGAGATAAAGATGAAAAAACATACTTGAACATGAAACTTGCATCACCAACAACAGAAATCGAAAAAAAACCAAGTGAAAGCCCTAGATTTAAGTATGTTTCGTGGTGTGAACATACTTGAAACCCGTGATTTATCAGAGACGGTAGATTTTGTGGTGTGAACCCTAGATTTATCAGAGACGCGCATAAAAGCCCTAGATTTATCCAAATTTCTTAAACCAAAACCTCAAATTCCTTGCTTGAAACCAGTGAAACAAACCGAATTAAAGCTCCTCAACGATTCTGAAGCTTCAAAAATGGCAAGATTTTGAGGAGAAATGGAAGGGAAAAGGAGAGAGGAACTCATTTGCATAAAACCAACATCGCAGAGCGAGAAAGTAGAGAGATAGGAACCTTCTTTTAATTTCAAAATTTAGCTTCCGTGTTTTTTTTTCACCGTGTTTTTTAGATAGACAACGTTTTAAAAAAAAAGTTTTTTAGTTAAAATAAAAAACATACCCTTTTAAATAGATAACGTTTTTGCATATATATCTAAAATGTTTTGTTTAAAAACATTGTCGAAAAAAATATCACAATATTTTTATAAAAAACGTTGTCTTTTAAGCGTTGTCTATTTACTATTTTGTAGTAGTGGTAGTTTATGTATTAGTTCGATATTATTAAGACAAGTATGATATATATTATCTATCACGGGTTGTAATGAATGTTTTAAGGTTACGTATTTGGGATTCAGACTCTAATAAATATGTAAATTAAGTTGATCTTTATATTATTGTTATTATTATTAGTATTATTCCGCTCATAGAAATGGTATCGTGAAGCACCGAGTTCGGGGTTTCAAGTACCCGAATTTGGGGGCTTTACAGGTTGGTATCAGAGCTTAGGATTAAAAACCTTAGGTGGGCTAGACCTTAGGCTATAATCTTAGAACAGAGAGAAACGTTGAAAATATAAATAACTCATATAGAGTTTAAAAAGAGATTAATTGGATAAGTTCATCGTCAAACAAAATAAAAGATAACTTATATAAAACTCTTATTTGTTGTGTGTATATACTATATGCTAATCAGGATAATTTGTGTGTAGATGTCTGGTGGAAAAGGCTTGTTATATGCTTATATCATGAAGAAGGGTCAAACCCATACACCCGAGATGATATCGAAGCCAATAGCTAAAATAGAGACTCACAATAAAAACAACTCGGACGAGGTGGTTATTATAGAAAGCGTAGTACCATATCCGGAGATGTTGGAGCTGACAGATAGTGATTCGGACACTAAAGTTGAAGCTGATCAAGCATCAACGGAGGTGCAGGATCTGAGGAACAAGGTTTCTTCTCTGGAAAGGCTGTGGGAGATAGAAAAGCTGTTGAATTGTCAGTTGCGTTAAGCATTAATAGAAACAATGGAAGAACAAGATAAGCTTAAAATCCAAATTGATCAGATGGGAGCCACAAACAACACATCGTCTGAAGCTCCGAGCAAGAAGGGGAAAAGAAAGATAGAATACCATGACTTAGGAAAATCCGGTAAGAAGACAGGGAAAAGAATATGTTATCTTTGCGGTTATGAAGGACATACTACACTGTATTGTCCCGACTACAAACCAGGAGCATGTTTTATCTGTGGGATAGAAGGTCATTAGGCGAAATGTTGTCCAACAAAAAAGGCGTAGCAAATTGGTAGTATAGGTTCTGTGGTGTAGGTGTGTTTAATGTAATATATAGGATATGTATGTCTGTGTAATTAGTTTATGTTCTCAACTTTTGTAATGATCAAGCCTGTAAATCCCGACTTTTGTGGTCATAAAGGGATAGCTGATGTTCAAAGCATTATGTGTCATGCTATGTAAAATATTCGTTAAATGAATATGAATCTATGTTTGAGAAATGAAACAAGTTTAATATATTAAACTTATATGATAAGGTTTAGAATGTAAGTTAAAATTTATGATTTTATTTTAGTGGTGCACAACAGGCCGGCCTGGCTTGATCCGGCCCAAGCCTGCCAGGCTTTAGCCGTTGACCAGGCCAGGCCAGGCTTTGACTTTATAACTGCTGGCCGGGCCGGGCCAGATTCAAAACTAAAAATTATGATCTGTTGAGGCCTACAGGCCAGGCCAGGCCTTAAACCAAGTAAGTCCCTCTTTACTTAAAAAATTAAACTCAAATTACCCTTCTTTTATTGAAGAAAGGTGGGACAAAAAATATCTTAGTAGACTGTGTGGGACTATGCCAAACTTGGCCTCCATTTATCACATTAAGTCAGTACAAAAATTTTTTGTACTAGACTATGTGGGACAATGCTTTGCTTTGCAAACCCAACACAAGCTCAAGGGCATTGTACTTGAAAAATTCGAAATTGACCTCTCCTCTATTTATAGAAGAAAAGTAGGGACAAAAGATGTTAACTAGACTATGTGGGACTTTGAAATAAAAATGCAATTGAACTTGTTCAAGATATCTTTCCTTTTGCTGCATGAAGAGTATGTTTGTTGAGCTCCTGGACTAGATTGAGGGCCAAAACCACCATGAAGAGTATGTTTGTTTACTATTTTCCTGTGACATTTTCTATTTCCTTGCATAGGGAATTCTTGTTTTGGCTGCTACATGTCTTGAGAAATTCTACATGTCTTGATTTTTGCCATGGTTGTGAAAGACATGTCACTCAAATTTCCCTTGATAGTTAGAGAGAATATTTTCCAATTGATACATGTCATTTCCCGCACTTGTTATTATATTGAAAAATAGCTCTACTGGTGACAGGCCAACATGAGAATTTTGGTTACGGGAGGAGCTGGATTCATTGGCTCTCACCTAGTGGATAGACTGATGCAAAATGAGAAGAATGAGGTAAAGTCTTTCTGCCATAATGTTCTGCTATATGTTAATAGTCATGCAACAAGGGGTAATACTAGCAAGTAGATGCTTTTGTTAGACGGAAGTTTCTGGATAGATTTGTTCTGTTTTTTTTTCCAGATCATGTTTGTGTGATGCAAGTTCTTTTTGTTTTCAGGTGATTGTGGTGGATAACTACTTTACCGGCTCAAAGGACAACCTAAATCAATGGATTGGTCATCCTAGATTCGAGCTTATTTGACATGGTATATTTTCTTTTATTGGTTGTTGATTAGATGCAGCTGCCAAGACTACTACATAATATTTTATATGGACTCTTAAACAGTTAAACTCGTTTCAGTTGTTTTATCATCCTTAGAATTCTCATGTCCAATACTCCATCTATTAGGATTATCGCCCAATTTTTAGGCTTGTGCAGTTTTGCATTAGTTTTTAGCTTCTTCAGTTCTATGTTTTCATGACTTTTGTCCATCCTTTCGTAAAATGATCTGCCAGCCTACATAGGATAGGATGGTATACTACTCCAATATCATGTTTAGTTTATCTCTTAACAAGAAATGGGGAAAATGGTTTTGAGAAAAATCAAAGATGGTAAGAATAAAAGAAAGAAACATGGAATAAAACAGAGCCACAGAGGTAACATCAGAAGACACAAGCTTTTTCAACCCTACTACCTTGCACCTTGGAGCAAATGCCCAGCAATATGCATTGACAATAGTCAATAGTAGTGGCCCATAATCTATAATCTCAAAGTCCCACATCGAATTGAACTTGAATTGAACATAGGACTTCACTCTATAATAGCAATCCTAAAGTACAATGTTTATCTTATAAATGCAAAGTCCCACATTGAAAAGGGGATGCAAGTATAAGGAGGATTTTCTTATAAAAAAACTTGCTAGTATTACAATTACACAATGTCTTATAAAATGCCAAGTCTCACATTGAAAGGGGTATGCAAGTATAAGGAAGATTTCCTTATAAAAAGACTTGCTTGCATTAGAATATTACACAACTAAAGATTTTAGGCCGGATATAAAGCAGGCCAGTCCAGGCTTGAACTAGGTCGGATCAGGCCAGGCTTTTTGTAAGGCTGGGCCAGGCCGGATATGAGTCATTAATTCATGGTCTGTTCTTGGTCTAGTAGGCCGGGCCAGACCGGTCCAGGCTTTGACCAGGCCGGGTTTTGACCAGGTCGGGCTCGGGCCGAATCAAGGCCAGGCCTCGGGCCGCAGGCCATTTGTGCACCACTATTTTATTTAATCAGATAATGCCGCCAAGACGTCGAACTCGCAATCAAAGGGCAGAATAATCTGTCAACAACGCTGAGGGCAACAACAAGTAGACCCGACGCAGAACTTCGCGAATATAGTAGCTCAGGCTATGCAACAGGGAATACCAGCCGCAGGGAACCTGCCCGACAATCGCTTGGCGAACTTCAAAGACTTTAAGGCTGTGGGACCGCCGGAATTCAAAGGTACAACTAACCCTGTTGAAGACCAAACTTGGGTCAAAGAGATTGAAAAAGCATTCGTGGTAGTTAGGGTAGCTGAAGGGCAGAAGACTGATTTTTCCACTTTACATGATGAAGGGGGAAGCAAACTTTTGGTGGGAAGCGAATCAGGCGAGGGTAGGAGAAGGTATAGTTACATGGGATAAGTTCAAAACTTTGCTTTTCGAAAATTATTTTTTATCTAGTATGCAAGCTAGGATGGAGGTGAAATTTTTAGAGTTGAAGCAGGAGAATACGACGGTGTTAGAATACGCCGCCAAATTTAATGAGTTAGCTGGGTTTACCCGGCATCAAGTTGATACGGAGGCTAGGAAAGCTAGAAGGTTTGAGTTGGGATTAAAACCCTGGCTCTACTACAAGGTGGCGGTGTTGCAGATTCCTATATTTGCAGCACTCATGGAGAAAATAATTATAGCTGAGGAGTGAAGTGAGGCCATGAGCCTCTACAACAAGGAGAGGAAGAATAAGGGTAATACCGAAGGAGCTGGGAAGGTAGGAATTAATAGTGGGGGCAGGACTGGAGATGGAAAGAGGAAGGTGAATAACTTTGCGAATGTTCAGATCAAGTAGGAAGGTGTTAAGATGCCAGCGGTACAGTGTAAGACTTGTGGAAAGAACCACTCAGGGGAATGTTTGAAAGGGAAGTTTGTATGCTATAAGTGCGGGCAGGAGGACCATATCTCTCCCAACTTCCCTAATCCTAGGATGAATAGTGGGTGTTTTCTGTGCGGATCGACTGAGCACAAGGTGAAGGATTGTCCAAAGAGGAGGGCGAAGGTAGGAAGTGTGAACACGGGTACTGACAGCGGGACTTTGGCAATCACGGGACCTACGTCATCGAGCAATCCAATAAAATCAACAAGGGTCTACAACATGACGGTCAAGGATACGATGGCAGCTGGCAATGGAACTCTAGGTATTATTCATACAAATTTTATTCTATTATACATGATTTTCCTATACATAGTAAATTATTTTATAAAGAAATTTTGAAGGAGGAATTTGAGTTCTTTTAAGAAATCAAATTTTCGTTTAATCAAAAAGATAAGGTTTATGTAAATAGTTAAAGATCAGTTCGATTAAATTATGATCGAGATCTACTTGCAATGATTATGTATGCTATGTACCCTTGTATGTATAGGTTTTAAAACGGTGATTCTGGGGACAGAATCTTTATAAGGGAGGGTGAATGTAACAACCCGATATTTTCTATATAAATAAATAAGAAATTTGGCGTATAATTTGTTTTTTATTATTTTAAAGATGAGGATTTGTACAAGATAATGTGTATATGTATTTATGTGGTAAATAAAAATATATTTATTACATAAATGTTTACAAATAATTTTATTTTAGAATTATTGATTTTTATAAAGTATATTCTTATAATAATTAATTTATAGTAGAAATGTTTTATTAATTATTTTCCATGAAAATATAATCATATATTATTTAAATAATATATGGAGTGATTTTTAGAATAACTATAATAATTATTCTATTATATGAATTTTAGTATAGATTATTAAGTTAATTATTTTACCTTAATTATTAAGGTTAAATATAGAAGAATAAATTAGATATGGAATCCAAACCCTAATTTTGGATTTTTATCAAGGAATGAGAATAATAATATGATATTAAGTATATTTTGATTTTTCAGTGCTATAAATATATACTGTATGTATACGGACTGACGATGGTTGGTCAATTATGGTTTATATTTTCAAAACCCTATTATTAATTGGTTAAACCCTAGTTCAAAAGTTAATACGCGTTCAAGACGGTGTAGTAATGGTGTTATTTGATTTATGATGTGTATTAAATGATTAATTAGGTAAACCCTAATTAAAATCTAGAAACCCTACTTAATCCTTAGAAAAACCCTAATTTCTGAAATGGGAAACCCTAATTTGAAACCTAAACTGGAGTTTGTGATTAGTCAGAAATTGTGTTAATGTGAATAATTAACAAGTATTAGAATTATAAGTGTTAATTATGGAAACCCTAAATTACTAAACTAGAAACCCTAATTTCTATATTTAGTAACCCTAATTAGTAATTATAAAACCTAATTACTAATTATAAACCCTAATTGCTAAATTAGCAGGTTAATGATAATTGTGACGCCCCCAAAATAGGTATACATCACCCATCTTGAGTCGCCAGATACATGGTACAGAATTCAAATACAACTTAATAATACAACTGTCGTGTACAATACGACAAAACATAAGCTGTGAGTTTGAATACAAATATTATCTACTAGAGAATATACAAACTCAAAAGGAGTCCTCATTACAATTATTATCACACTATTTTACAGAATAGTGAGGACTACTAATGCTATCATCTGGCCCGTCACTCCGTTTCCCGACTAGTCCCTGCTACGTTCTCATTTCCTGAAGAGAACAATGAAAGTAAAAGGGTGAGCTCAACTAGCCCAGTAGAAAATATTATGACTAAGATAATGCAGAATATATTATCCTTAGCCTTCAACAGTGTTAAACTGATACAATATAACAACCATCAAGTTTAACTGCAGCGGAACAAGCAATCCATTAAAAGAGTCAAGTAGGGAATAAAATCTACTATCTTTTATGATTTAGAAGGTTTTTCATCACTTTTATCGCTGGGACTCAGCTTAATAAATAATTCACATCATCGAATCACCCCTGAACTACGGCCAAGGATATTCTTTAGTATCACGACCACAATTATCCATGCACTACAGGCCAAGAATATTTGTGTATTCAATAATGGTCATGAACATGCCAACAACTGTCCATCAATGCTCTACGGGCCAATGAGGACTTTTTCCACATCATTTGTAACATTACGGTCATGATTACATCAAATAATCCCTGGTCATAATCATACCAAGTCCATCTATGCACTACAGGTCACAGATGACTTTCAACAAAATATAAACATGAGGATGATGACAATGATATAAGAATTCAATAAAACAAGTTCAAGAATTAATTTATCTAGGAACTAATAACGTCCAAATTGTCAACATGATACTGCTTTGTAGAGTAAAATTCAAGAATGCTCAGAAAAATATTTACATGAAAAGATACTGGATGAAGCGCAAATATCAAGGATATTCCACTAATTTCATGGAGTATAGAAGTCAAAACTTTAACCAACTGAGTATAATAAGGAATGGAATAACAAAAGAAATCACCAGGCATGCGATAGACCGCACAGGACAGGTTATTCAAACAAAATAATAAATAACGGAATCAGGTCCGCGTAAAATGCACAGACAGGATATTCCAACAGAATAATAAAGACGGAATCAGGTCAGGCGTAAAATGCACAGACATGATATTCCAACAGAATAATAAAGATGGAACCAGTTCTGGCATAAAGCGCACAGACAGGATATTCCAACAGAATAATAAAGATGGAACCAGGTCTGGCGTAGAACGCACAGACAGGATGTTCCAACAGAATGATAAAGAATTGAACAATAGAAGAATTTCACCAAGTATAGGGTAGCCCACGTATACAAGTTATTCTAACAGAATAATAAAGAATGGAATAACAGAAGTTATCTTCATGGATAAGAAAGAAATAATACTCCCTACCTTTAGAAAAACTGGATACTGGAATAGTGAGGTAGCAGACTTCTCTTCTTCTTTCTATAATTTCTCTATATAATAATCGCTCTAAAGCTTTTGTGAATTGGTGAGAAATGAAGGAAGAATGAGCTTCTATTTATAGAAAAATATAGTTTCGATAATTGCACGTTTTGGGGCTCGAAAAATTATTGTACAATACCTCCAACTTTTCCTTTATTTTTAATTTAGTCATGGAAGTATTATCAAACTTGCACCACCTCCCATAATAGTAAATAATGTGATTCAATAGTAAATTATATGAATCAATAGTTCTAGACATGTGAAAATACGAATTACAGTATAGTACCTCCATCTATATCTCCATTTTTAACTTAGTCATGCAAGTATTATCAATCTTGCACCAACTCCCCTAATAGTAACAAGAATGTGAAACAATAGTATACACATGTGAATAAATAGTTATAATCATGTGAAATAATAGCAATCAATTGCTCATTTATCTGGTTAAATATCCGATTGGTCAATATAACCTCCAGACATCAATTATTATCGAAATAATTGTCGATTTTCACTAACACAAATAATTCCAACACAATGAAACCATTTTTATCAAAAATATAAATTTTGAAATTTCGAACCCGAAAAAGTCAACTGTTGACTTTTTGACCAAATAGTGAATTCTGAAAATATTTGTGTTTATAGACTATTTTTACTAATTTCATCATTCCGGACTCAAATATCACGTCCGCGTCTCCAAATTAAACTCTGAACACAACTTCAATTTTAATAACATTCATCATTAATATTATAACTCACAATATTTATCAACTAGGTCGTTCCCAGGAAAGATGGGAGCTTTCCAATAAGGATTTCTCCCTATTGGCGCGCAATTAGGTGACCAAACCTCTCCTTGACAGAACTTCTAGACATTGTAAATATTGCAATTTAATAATATGAATAACTTTGTCGTCTCAATTATTGATTTAATAAAATAAAATATTATGCAGATGATATTATGACAATAATCGAATCAATAATATGAGAGATATGATGCAGCAATTACTGTAGCAATAATTGAGTATAACTGAGTGACTTCTCACATAAGCATCAATAATCAATACCGTGTGCTACTATGCAACCACGCGTATTACTGTACTTTTACTACCGAGTAGTTCAACAGTTAACGGTAAAACTTCCGTCGTTATTTTCATAAAGTATTTTTGTCGTTTTCTCAATCCGATAATAAATCCGTTGTGGGGGTCCACCAATGATTGTGTCATTGTACGAATATTCCATGTTAAAACGAATATTCCCCGACCAATCGAATATTATATAACAACTTGCGTACTTTGTAAAATTTGTAAATATTACCCACAACTATAACATTATATCAAATCCACACCATAATATTCAAAAATATATTTCAAGAAAATTTAATCTTTATTCAAAAAGTTGGGGTCTTACAATAATTATATGATTTAAACCCTAATGTTCCTGTATAATTTAATTAGAAACCTAATTTAATTAAGGAAACCTTAATTTAAAATTTTTAGAAACTAAAATTTATTTAATTTTTTTGTGCAAACCCTAAATTAGAAATCCTATAAATGTTATGTACTAAACCTTAGGATTAAACCCTAAGGGTTAAACCCTAAGAGTCAAACCCTAAGGGTTTATAAGATTAAAAGAATGTCATTAAAATTCCATGCGAAAAGACTAAAATACCCCTCTTTGGATATTTTTATTATGTAACTTGTGATTTGTGACCATCAAGTTGTTTTTCTTTGTTAGTTTCTTGTATGCTAGTGATTAGCTTTGATTACTACGGCCATCATAGGGCCTGTCCTATGATGGCTATGGTATACTGCTTGGGGTTTGGCCTATGTACTTATTCTTTCTTTTATTTTAGTCAAAATTTAGCAAAAAAAAGAAGAATATACACAAGGCTCTTTATGTCTCTATATATCAAAAATGGCAATAAAAATGTCCTAATATCCTGGCCCTAATTTCTAATGACCCCTCCTTCAAGTATGAATCTGATTGGTCATTTAAGTGAAAAGTTAAATTTTTGCATCAGTAACTGCGTAGTTGTGTCGTGTTTACTCTTGTTTTGGACGTCGTTGCGCTGCAGGGCAATCCAGTCAGGCTCTGGCGAAGATACGCCATGCTACATGCAAGATGGGGTGCTGTTGCACTGTTTGTCAATTCTGCAGTCTGCTGTCTTCTATCTTGCTGCTTCCATTCCCGCACGCATTATTCATTTTAGCTTACATATTCACAATGCTTTGGCTCTTTTTTCCCAACACACCAAGTTCCATCCATATTATGCTGACTTTCCATCCTTTTGACTAAAGATGCCACTGAATGAGTTCCTGAACAAGAATCTTATAAAATGGAAAGAAATGCATGAAAAGCAACCAAGCCACGTGGGAATAAGCAACAATTGAAGTTAGTTGATACCAGATAAGTGGTTATAAAACCAACTTATCAAAAGTACCATGCCAAATTGAAAAGGTAATAAAAGTCTATCTGATAATTTTGTCAGAATCTTGAATTTACCCAAAACATTTTCCAATTATTAGCTATTATTTGTTTTCTTGGATTTGTCAGGGTTTGTACTTGGGTTCCGTAGGAGCTGAAAAAAATAAAATTAATTTCATTAGCTTCAATGTCTCACATATATTGACTGTGTCCAATTCATTGCCACAGGCTTAACCATATGATTTCAAATACAAGATTGTTGATGGTAAGAAATTTTTAACTTTAATTCATCCGGTGTTTCATTGAAACTGAAATCTTGTTAGGCTTTAGAGTTCAGATTTCCTTAAGTATTTTTTGTTGATTTTGTTTTAATAGTTGTTATTGAGATGTTGCAGCAAATGACTTCTTAATCTTTTGTTCTTATACCATAGGATACATTGTATGGATTCCATGAGCTTAAATGAGTTCTTCTTACTTCTATGATTTATGGATTTCAAAATTTTACTTCCTTATTTTTGTAATATCTAATTTCAAGATATTAATACAAGACTATCCTTGTGATATTGCCTACCCATAATATATGTTTGTGTTGGATATTGCCTACCCATGATATATGTCTCCTTGCTTTGGAATACATATAGACGCATGTGTATGACACATTTGCCTATACCACTTTTGGCTTTGTTATTGTGTTTCAAATTTCCCATATGTGCATTGTCATTTTTGGTTCTTCCAATTTCATTTATCACTTTTTATGGTCCATGTGATAACTGTTTCGTCACAAGCACTAATGGGTTTGAGACTTGAGAGTGATTTGTGACCATCAAGTTGTCCTCTTTAACAAAAAAATTCTATGTTTAATCTTTTTGACTATGGTAGCAATGGAATTGTGCTTCTTGATAAAGCTTCTCTCTATTTAACAGAAATAGAGGATGATGCTGAGTACAAGGAATACAAGATTGATTGTGAGCTTACTACTTTTCTTATGTTTTAGAACTCAGAACTGTCAATTATACTATTGTCATGCATGATGCCTTATTGTTCATTTATTTTTCCATTGGAAGAGTGTATATGATTTCAATATAGGAGAAGCAATTCTCCATGATAATTACATGACACCAGTGCAATGTTTCTCTCTCTAGAAATTTTGATCTGCCATCTCTCCTACTTTTTTGTTCTGTCCCATGCTCACCCTCCCACCTAATTTCTCTGGCTCTCACCTACTTTTCCCGTTCTTCTTTTATTTTCCCATTATCTCTCCTCCTCTTTTCATCTTTGCCCTTCTTCTCGGTTTTTCGTGGGTTTTCTTCCCGTCCTTTTGTTCTTGGAGCTATGGTTGACCGTCATCATTTATCTGCTGGGAACTCGGAGAGCATCCAATCCTATAATTTATTTGCTGAATATGGGGCCTCTAACCCAAACTCTCCCCTAAATTCTGTTGAAATGGTGGAATCTGAGGCTATCCCCTCAAATGTGTCTGTGAGCTCTGACGACTCTATCACTTTTGATGTCCCATTGAGGAAGTCCTTTGGTCAGGCATCCCCCACGGCTGCTCAAGAGATCTTTAAAGCCGCCCAACACTTCTGTAGGAATGATCGTGAAGAAGCTTTTGCTGAAAGAAAAAAGAATGCAAAGCTTATGGATTACATCTCTGCTTTGGGTCTTCCTCTTGAAGATGTTAATAACTTATCTACCATAGGGACCTTTGCTGCTTTAGTCAATGCACGCAAGGTGCTTGATGAATGTCCTGTGTTTGGACAAGGCTCGTCAAAGAATGGCTCCTCTGCATCCTTTGTTGCTCCGGTGGATGGAGTCGGCCATCTTTTTTGTGTTGGTGAGACTTCAAAACCCCAGCTCTGCCTTGACCCTTTTGGTCAGTCCTTGGTTGTTTCTCCCATTGTATGGTCTAGCCCGCCTTCGAACTCTGGTTTAGGCAAGTCAAGTTCTATTTCTCCCTTGGAGGAAGGAGAGGTCCCCTGTCCTGAACAAGGCATTTCAAAATTGTGGTGTGACATTGTTGCTGTAAATACTCCTAAGTCCTCCCTAGACTTATCTCATTTCAACCCATTGCCCATCTCGGGTGATGGCAGTATCCTGGTCAAACCCCAAGTTGAAGTTCTTCTTAGAAGCAATAAATGTGGTCCTCTAGTTTAGTGGGGTACTTTTTACACTCTAAGCTCCCTTACAAGGTTGTAGAGCAGCTAACCGTCTTTGGGGTTACCTTAGGCTTCTTAAAGTTTTCCTTCATGATAAAGGATACTACATTTTTAAGTTCAAATCGGTCTCAGATAGGGACAATGTCCTGGCATCTGGCCCTTGGCATTTTGTTTATAAAGTCCTTATTCTTCAGCCTTGGAAGGCTGGAGTTGAAGTTTCAAAAACTGAGTGCTCTAAAATTCTCATCTAGGTAAAGTTAAGTCAGGTCCCTTATCCTTACTGGTTTGCTGAAGGTATAAGCTATATTTCCAGTAATATTGGAAAGCCTCTTTTTGCCGATGAGATGACTACTAAACTAGACACTATGAGCTTTTCTAGAATCTGCATTGAGGTGGATGCTAGCTTCTCTTTCCCAAGATCCATCAAAGTTGTTGTGTTTAATGAGGATTTAAACGAGGAAGTGGTATTCCCTGTTGCTGTTGAGCATCAGAGCAGACCCCCAGCATGTCATGCTTGCAATGTTTTTGGTCACTCTTCCTTGAAATGCCCAAAATCCAACTTCTAGTGGATCCCCAAAGTTGCTCCTCCTGGTAATACTATTTCTGGTCCCTTGCCTCCCTCTATTCAGAACCCATTGCCGGCTAAGTCTTCAACTCCTGCTGATCACATGCCTTCAAGTGAGTAGGCTTCTGATGGTTCGAAGTGGGTTACAGTCTCTAAAGGGGGCAAGCCTTCTATTTTAGCCGGCAATATTTCACCTCCTAGATGTAAGGAAACTATAAACTCCTTCTCCCCTCTAGCAGGCCCGGCGTTAAATCCCCAATCTGACATTGAATCCCCTATCGTCCACAACCCTATTATTGACAAGCTTAAGTTGGTTGATGAAAAAGAATGTAAGGATATGAGACAGAAAGCTAGAGCTGGGAAAGAACTCTCAAAGTCAGCCAAAAAGAAAAATCAAAGGCCTGGGAGTATCTTCTGCTCTAACCTAATTTATGTTAGCTACATATAATGTCAGAGGTCTAAATAAAAAGTCAAAGCAGGTTTATGTTCATCAAATGATTTCTGACAATAATATTTCTTTTGTTGAGTTGCTTGAAACTAGAGTCAAGAAGCAGAACTACTCCAGAATTTCTAACTATGTCTATTGGAACTTGGTTTGTAACTATGACCACCATGATAATGGTCACATTTGGGTAGGTTGGAATCCCAACTTTTGGAATGTGGATGTCCTTTTCGTTTCCTCCCAATTAATTCATTGTAAAGTCAAACAATTCAATAGTAATTACAGTAGTTATTTTGTCTCTATTGTGTATGGGCTTAACTCTATTGTTGAGAGGAGGGACCTATGGAATTCTTCATCTTCTCTTAACAGTATTCAATGTTGGTGTATTTTGGGCGACTATAATGCCATAAGAGATCTTGCCGAATCTGACAGGGTGGATGATTCTTGGAACTGTGGTATGGAAGACCTAAGAGATTATATGGAAAAAATTGTGGCTGAGGACATTAGAGGGGTTGGCCCTCTTTTCACTTCGTGGAATAATCAAGTTGAACACCCTATTCACTTCTTTTCCAAATGCTTTGGTTACTTTTGGGCCTACAGGTATCTCTGACCACTCACTAGTTATTCTCAATACTGGATCCCCTCTTGTTAACCCTAGGAAGCCCTTTTAATTTTTGAATCACCTTTCCATGCTCGATGGGTTATTAGAATGTGTTGCTGCTGTCTGGAATAGTCATGTGCATGGAAACCCCTTCTTTATATTTGCTAAGAAATTAAAATTGACAAAGAAAGCCTTGGTCTCCTTGAACAGACTCTCAAGAAATGTTACTTCTTCTGTCAAACTTGTTACGGATGCCCTGCACCATTCTCAAATTCTTCTTCAAGGTAATCCTCAGGATGTGGCTCTTATTAATTCAGAAAGAATCTGTCTCCAATCTCTTTGGCAGGCTCTTGAAATGGAGGAGGCATTGATGCACCAAAAGTCTAGGGTTACTTGGCTCGCTACTGGGTACCGCAATACAAAATTCTTCTCCAATATGGTAAAAAGTATATGGAATTCTAATAAGATCCTCTCGATCAAGAATGATGATAGGGTGCTTGTCCATGGCCAACGTGATGTGGAATTGGTTGCCACTAAGTATTTCCAGTAACTTTTCAATCCTGACCCTGGCCCTTCCATGCAACCGACTATGGCATTCTCTCCTACAAAATTTATTAGTCCTGGGCAGGCTGCTCTTCTCACTGTTCCCATCACGGGTGAGGAAATTTTCTCCACACTTAAATCTATAAAGAAGAATAAATGCCCGGGTCCGGATGGATTTAACGTCAATTTCTTCTCTCATTGCTAGGATCTTGTTGGGAAAGACTTCTCAAATCTTGTCAAACATTTTTTCGCTATAGGTTATATGCCTAAGGGTATTAGCTCTACGGCCATTGCTCTCATTTCCAAGTGTGTAAATCCGTCCGCAATGTCTAATTTTAGACCCATTTCATGCTGCAACACTATCTATAAATGCATCTCCAAGATCCTTGCACGACGGCTTAAAGAGTTCCTGCCCACTATCATTAGCAAGTCTCAATATACTTTTATTAAGGGAAGGAGTATCAGTTACAATAAACTTCTCGCTCAAGATCTTTTAAGGAACTATCATAAATCATCTGGCCCTCCCCATTGTGCTCTTAAAATTGATCTTCGAAAGGCGTTCGATACTGTAAATTGGGACCTCCACTAATTAGAGGACCTCCACTACCACTAATCAGTTGGCTAACACTAATCAGAGGACCTCCACTACCATTCTTTCTCTGTTTGGGTTTCAAGTGGGTACCCTCCCTATCAAATTCCTTGGGGTCCCTCTTATTTCATCAAAGCTTTCTTACATGGACTGTCTTCCTCTTATTCACCGAATCACTTCTAGACTTACATGTTGGACTTCCATTGCCTTAGCCTATTCTGGTCGTCTTTAACTTATCAAATCTATTTTATTCTCCATCCAATCATTCTGGAGTGCCCATTTCATTTTTCCCAAAGCGGTGTCTAGAGCTATTCAATCCATTTTGTGCATGTTCCTTTGGAAAGACCCCTCTCTGGGGAAATTTGGAGCACGTGTTGCATGGAATAAACTCTATCTCCCCATCTCTGAGGGAGGGTTAGGGTTAAAGAACATCATTGAATGGAATAAATCTCTTATTATGATGCACTTGCTTAATATCATCTGAGCTGATTCGTCCTCCTTATGGGCCAATTGGATCAACACCACTGTCTTGAAAGGGATAAATCTTTAGAATTATCAGGCCCCTCAGATTGTTCTTGGATCTGGAAACAAGTCCTCAAGCTTAGGCCAACGGCTAGAAATTATGTTTCTTACCTTGTTGGTAATGGCTCTAACACGAGTTTATGGTTTGACCCCTGGATAAATGGTAACCCCATTAACCCTAATCAGACTCTGTTGGCCAACTCTGGGCTTTCATCCAAGGTCAAAGTGGCTGATATCATTATTAGTTCCTCTTGGCTCCTTCCCCCGAGTTTCCACCGTGAGATAATTGAACTTAGAAGTCTTATTGAGACTCAGACTATCCATCCTCTCTCTAATGATCGCATTAAATGGAATGATCTTTTTCTTTCAAATCTCAAAGCTCGAAAACTCTGGGATTGCATTAGAACTAAAAAGTCTACACCTATTTGGCATAAAATTGTTTGGCACAAGCTCCATGTCCCTCGTTTCTCCTTTATCTTGTGGTTGGGATTCCCTAGAAAACTTCCTACTAATGATATTACTAGGCACTACTCATCTGGTAGAACATCCTCATGCCTTCTCTGTCAGCGGCATGATGAAAGTTTTGACCATTTATTTTTTGAATGCACATACACCTCTTCCATTCTGCAAAAAGCTCTTGAATTGCGTTGTAAGACCCCAACTTTTATGAATAAAGATTAATTTTTCTCGAAATATATTTTTGAATATTATGGTGTGGATTTGATATAATGTTATAGTTGTGGGTATTATTTACAAATTTTTCAAGGTAAGCAACTGGTTATATAATATTCGATTGGTCGGGGAATATTCGTTTTAACAGGGAATATTCGTACGACGACACAACCATTGGTGGACCCCACAACAAAAGTATTGTCGTAGTTAAAAAATGACAGAATTATCTTTTTATAAAATAACGGCGAAAGTTTTACCGTTAAACTGTTGAACTACCCGGTAGTAAAAGTACAGTAATACGCGTGGTTGAATAGTAGCACATGGTATTGATTATTGATTTTTACGTGAGAAGTCACTCAGTTATACTCAATTATTGCTACAGTATTTATTGCATTATATCTCTCATATTATTGATTCAATTATTGTCACAGTATCATCTGCATAATATTTTATATTATTAAATCAATAATTGAGACGACAAAGTTATTCATATTATTATTTGCAATATTGACAATATCTAGAAAGTTTTGTCAATGAGAGGTTTGGTCACCTAATTACGCGCCAATAGGGAGAAATCCTTATCGGAAAGCCCCCTCTTTCCTGGGAATGATCTGGTTGTTAAATATTGTGGGTTATAATATTAATGATGAATAAGTTCGTGTTGATTAAAGATAAAATTGATATTTCCATTATGTTGGGATTATTAGTGTTAGTGGAAATCGACATCTCTTTCGATAATAATTGATGTATGGAGGTTATATTGACCAATCGGGTAATTAATCGGATAAATGAGCAATTAATTGCTATTATTTCACATGCTTATAACTATTTTTTCACATGTGTGTATTATTGATTCACATTCATGTACTATTAGGGGAGGTGGTGCAAGATTGATAATACTTGTATGACTAAATTAAAAATGGAGGTATAAATAAAGGTAATATACTGTAATTAGTTTTTCCACATAATTATACTATTAAGTCACATGAATGAACTATTAATTCACATTATTTACTATTAGGGGAGGTGGTGCAAGTTTGATAATACTTGCAGGACTAAATTAAAAATGAAGAAAAAGAGGAAGGTATTATACTGTAATATTTCGAGCCCCAGAACGTGCAATTATCGAAACTATATTTTCCTATAAATAGAAACTCATTCTTCTATCATTCTCACCAATTCACTAAGTCTCACAAGAGCGATTATTATAGAGAAAAATTATAGAGAGAAAGAAGAAGAAAAGTTTGCTACCTCACTATTCCAGTATCCAGTTTCTTATAAGGTAAGGGGCATTATTTCTTTCGTATTCATGAAGAGAGTTATTTTCTTTCAATACTCGTAAGGGTTGTTATTCCATTTTTATTATTCTGTTGGAATAACCTGTCTGTGCGGTCTATCGCATGCCTGGTGAATTCTTTTGTTATTCCATTCTTTATTATTCTGTTGGAATAACCTGTCTGTGCGGTCTATCGCATGCCTGGTGAATTCTTTTGTTATTCCATTCTTTATTATTCTGTTGGAATAACCTGTCTGTGCGGTCTATCGCATCCATGATGAATTCTTCTGTTATTCCATTCTTTATTATTCTGTTGGAATAACCTGTCTATGTGGACTACCTCATGTATGGTGAAAGATCCTTCGTATTCATTCCTTATTAAATTGTGGAAATGATCTGTCTACGTGGATTACCGCATGGTGGGCAAAAATCCATTCGCAGATTCATATATTCTATTATACTCAGTTGGTTAAAGTTTTGGCTTCTATACTCCATGAAATTAGTAGACTATCCTGGATATTTGCTCTTCATCCAGTATCTTTTCATGGAAATATTCTTTTGAGCATTCTTGAATTTTTCTCTACAAAACAGTATCATGTTAATAATTTGGACGTTATTGATTTCTGGATAAATTAAATTATAAATCTTTAAAAATTTATCCTTGAACTTGTTTTATTGAATTCTTATATCATTGTCATCATCCTCATGTTTATAATATGTTGAAAGTCATCTGTGGCCTGTAGTGCATAGATGGACTTGGTATGATTACGACCACGGATTATTCGGTATAATCATGACCGTAATGTTACAAATGATGTGGTAAAAGTCCTTATTGGCCGTAGTACATTGATGGACAGTTGTTGGCATGATCATGACCATTGATGAATACACGAATATCATTGGCCCGTAGTGCATGGATAATTTGTGATCGTGATACTAATGAATATCCTTGGCCGTAGTGCAGGGATGATGTGGTTTATTTATTAAGCCGAGTCTCAGTGATAAAAGTGATGAAAAATCTTTTAAATCATAGAAGATAGTAGATTTTATTCTCTACTTGACTCTTCTAATGGATTGCTTGTTCCGCTGTAGTTAAACTTGATGTTTGTTATATTTTATCAGTTTAACATTGTTGAAGGCTAACGATAAATTATTATTCATTATCTTAGTCATAATATTTCTTACTGGGCTAGTTGAGCTCACCTTTTCTTTCACTGTTCTCTTTTGGAAAAGAGAATATAGCTGGGACGAGTCGGGGAACGGATTGATGGCCCAGATGGTTGTTTTAGTAGTCCTCACTATTCTATAAAATAGTGTGACAATAAATGTAATGAGGACACCATTGAGTGTGAATATTGTCTAGATGACAATATTCTTATTAAAACTCTTAGATTATGTTTTATCGTATTTTACACGACTGTTGTATAATTAAGTTGTATTTGAATTTTGTACCATGTATTTGGCGACTCAAGATGGGTGATGTATACCTATTTTGGGGGCGTCACATGGGTGATTGGTCTAACATACCCATGGACTGGACTGGTGTCTCTTCATTCATCATCTAATTCCAAGGTCGGAAGCTCTCAAAGATTATCCTTTATCTTACCTTTGCTGCTACTTTCTACAAGATTTGGGAAGCGAGAAATATAAAGACTCATTCGGACAAGCTTACCCCCTCATCCATTGTTGCAAAGGACACTACAAATATCATCAAATCAAGGTTGTACTCTTCTTCTCTGTTTATCAAATCATCTCACTCTTCTCATTATTATTGCAACTGGTTACTTTGACTTTGGTTTTGATGTTACTTCATGCTGGCTTGGGTCTCACTGGTTTGATCTAGTGGTAATCTGTTGTGGGTGGTATGCGGCTTCAGGATGTTTTATCCTTTCAACAAGCCGTGTTAGTTGTTCCGGGTAGGATGACTTCAGGTAGGATGACTGTTGGATGGCTTCGACTTCTCCTCTTCAGGTAGGATGGCTTTGGTTTCCCCACTTTTGACGCTGGGTCTTATACGTCGGGCTTCAATTTTTTTGCTCCTTTGCGCTTCAAGTGGTATGTCATTCCACCTCTTCAGGTAGGATGGCTTAGGCTTCAGGCTATTTTATCTTTTCGGTAAGTTCTGTTAGTTACTTCGGGTAGGACGGCTTCAGGTAGGATGGCTATTGGATGGCTTCGGCTTCCCCTCTTTAGTAGAATGGTTCAGATTCAGGCTGTTTTTCTGTTCGGCTTCACGATAGGTTGGGCTCTCATGTTTAGGTCCACTTATGCTCAATCTCAGATTGGATCCCATGAGGATAGGGTTCGGTCTTTGGCTCTGGTCGGCTTGTTTGTTTTGATTTGTTTGCTTTACTGTTCGGACTTAGTGTTACTGTGTTATAGGGTTGTTGTTCCCTTGTGGTTTTTGTTCCTTCGTGTTGGCTTTGTTTTTTTCGAGCCTGCTTTTTATAGTCATGACATCATAGGGTCTGTCCTATGATGTCTATGTTATATCCTATTGGTGTCTTCCAATGCCCCTTGTATCACGTTTCTTTTTCTTAATATAGTTTTAAAATTTTAGCAAAAAAAAGAAGATAATTACATGAACTACCTAGCCTTTTAATTTTTGATGATGATTCCAAATTGCAATTTAGATAATCATGCAAATTTTATTAAAAAGACAATTAGCAACTAATGAACTTGATGTATCCTTGTACCATTCTTGGATTTGTTTATAAAAGTTGTCTATGGAACTTTATGTTGATATTATATATCTATAGGAGTAGGTTTCTTTGATTATGCTATGAATTTTATGTGTTCATGTCTTGCATTGGATTCTAGTATTCAGGAAAATGGTACAATAGATATTGGCTTTATATCAAGGAGTTTTCCATATATATATATATATATATATATATATATATATACAGTTCTTAGATGATGGTGAAGAGACCTTTGCAGATGCATTGGCATTGTTGTTGATAATTTCTCTTTGTACAATTACATATCTATTCACAATTCAAAAATCTAGAATATGGTAGAATGATAAAAAAAAATGTGTTAATTGTTGAATCATTGAGAACCTTGTATACTTTACGAAGTGTCTCCCATAGTTTCCATCAAACATAATAGTGAAATGATTTGCATGTTTGTGGTTTCGAGTTTATGACTCTACATACTACTTTGTTGAGGCATGAATTAGTTTGAAAACCTAGGGAAAAAGAAAACAGAATTAATTTTTTTAAAATTTTTAAAAGGTTATTTCCGACATAATTTTCCGTGGGAAATAAAACTTAATTTCGTGGGAAATAACTTATTTCCATCTGAAATAACTACTTTCGAACAAATTCTTGACAGACTTATCTACAACGAGCATATTTTCGATTGAATTCTCGACGAACATTTTCGTCGAAAATAAGTTAATTCCGATGGAATTTTCTTATTCCCAACGAAAAATTCCGTCAAAAATAATGTTTTTTCTTGTAGTGTACGTCCAATTTCTTCATCTTTCGTAATTCATATAGTTTTAGGACACTTTATTTGTTTGCAATTTTTTATTTTATTTGTGCATTCTCATTTGTAATTTAACTTAAGGACACGACCCATAATAAGATAAGGTGGGGTAAATCATCACCCTTTTTTGGCTAACAAAACTCTCCATTCATTTTGCATAACCTTGACAACTTAATAAAATCAAGTAGACGTAAGCCCCTAGGAATTTCTAGCTTAATGAGGACAAGAGACTCTAGTATAAGACTAAATTTTAAATTAATCAAACTACTGGTGTCTAGACAAGTGGTTCAAAAGGCAAATACCTCAAGAATGTGTGGTTATTCAATTAGTTACCGTTCTTACTAAGGCTGTAAAATGAGTAAACAGTTCGGGCCCGATTCATACTCGCTCGACTAAAAGTTCGATTCGAGCTTGCCGCGAAATATAAATGAGTCAAATATGAGCACATTTTAAAAATTGATAAATTCCTTGAACCTTCTCAAATTATAATTTTTTATTGATACTCAGATCATATTCGTTGAAAAAGTCCAAACTGGTCGGGCTCGATTCAGAATCATGCTTGACTCTCACTACAACAAAAAGGGTTATTTTCGACGGAATATTCTGTCGAAATTAAAGTATAATCCGTCAAGATTATGATTAATTCTGACGGAATATTTGGTCAGCAATTTAGTCGGATATAAGCACGTCAAAATTAAGTCAGTCGATCTTTCAGTCAGGAGATATCTATCCTCGACCGAACTAAACTCGACAGAATGTTTGGTCGATATTAAGATATTATCGACTGAATTAAATTCATCGATTATGTCGAGTCTAAACCTGCCATGTGGCATCTCATAAAAAATAGAAGGGGCTTAATTTTAACGGAATTCCGTCGAGGATATACTTATTCAGTCGAGGTTAGTCTTTTTTTTAATATTTATTCTGTTTTGGCAATATCCAGGGTAATAACCCACATTTTTTGTACCTGTAAAACTATTTTTTTCCCAACAACACATAAAACATAACTATAATCCAAGGCCAACAATAATAATATTTGCAAGGCCAACATGAATATGAATTACCAAGGCCAACATGAATATGACATTAAACTAATGTTCTAATCAACTAAAGTATATCAAATATGCATTTAAACTAATGTAAATATGTCAAACTAAAGTAATGATAATTAAAAGCTACAATACGTCAAAAATCAACTAAACTATATAAATTTACATCGCAATAATCTAAAAACTAAGTAAATATGTACAAATCATCTACAAAACTAAGTCACGGGTCGTTGTCATCCAACCGCTCAGCATCGTCAGCTCGCTCGTCACCCTATTGATACAATATAATGTAACTCATTAGTCCATATATATAATACAGTTAAAGATAACTAAATGAAAATTAAATAACATGCAGAATATATACTTGAATTTAAAACTAATAGTATACCTGAGTAGTCGAGAGCTGACTCAGCATCGGCCCAAACGCGTCCATAAGTAAGGTAACCACCATCTGAATAATCTCGTCGCGTATCACGGCGAACAGCACTGGAGGGATACCCGTACTATCGGTGGTGGCACCAGCTGCAACGTCCTGCGCAAGCTGATGGAGATGAGAACGACTGGGTAGGTCCTAACGACGGAATAACGGATTCGTCTCAAACCTCTCCGACTCCGCAGCCATAACCCGCTGGAACAAAGCATCGTCTAAGCCAACGCCTGTATGTGATGGTCCCACGGGGGCTCTCGGACGTAGATGCTGGCTAGAGCCTACAAAAATAAATATAACATGAATAATATTATAAGTTTACCTTTTTCACAAAAAAGAAATAAACTAAAATATTATACCTCCGGGCAGTGTATAGGCTGGTATCCTCGGCAACCTCAGCACTCGATACCGGTCGGTAGTGTTAGTGGGAGTATCCTGAGACGTGACTCGAAGATCCGTCTCCTCATCTTGAGATAAACTAATCTCGGGCGGAGGGATGGTGGAATCATCTATCTCAGCATTTCCCCTAGCAGCCTGCAACTCTGCTATACGCTGGTTGCGAAGCTTCTCAAACCGGTCCTATAATTTAATATATGTACATGTGAGTTAACTTGGTATCATCCTATAAATTATGTAATATGATCCTAAATTATAGAGATTATAGTAAATGTATTACCCGTATAGCTAGTGTTGCTGGAGACATTTACCAACATCATTTACCCGTATGGACTCTATCCCAGATTACCCGTATGGACTCTATCCCAGAACTCATTTACCAACATCATTTACCAACACATCGCCATCATATAGCAATACGTGGCTGGGATTGCTAACTTGTTGTTGGAACGGGTCATCCATTCCAGACAGATTAGTACCATTAAATGACCGAGTCTTCGTTGTCACAACTGTATACCAGGGGGTTCTATAATTTACGACATTAGGGGCATAGTACACTAGAGTTGCTTGGCTGGCTAACACAAATACGTCATCACACTATAATTTGGATTTTATATCTACTGTGACGATTCTATTACGATCAACTTTAACACCCTTTGCAGTATCAAACCAGCGACACTTAAATGTAACAACCTTTTTGGCCCCTGGATAATTAAGCACAACAACTTCCTCTAATCTTCCATAGTAATTGGACTCAGAATCTCCGTAACAACTTCCCAACATGACAACGCCAGAGTTGACTGATGTCAATTTATTCGCGTCATCAAACTTGAATCTATACCCATTCACGATGCAGCCTGGAAATGAACTAATAAGTTTGTATGGGCCTAAAATGACATCTCTAAAATGATCATAAACATTCATGCCCTTTCAATTCAAATGAACTGCATACAATAATATGGCAATTGTTTAATTATTGATTAAGGTTAGATAAATCATTTTCAATTTTTAATAATACATACTTGATGTACGACAATACTTTAGGCATATTTAGAAGCACGTATATAGATACAATCTTTAAATCTTTATCAGTTAGGTAAGTCTTCGTCTCATGTCCAAATGGTTTAGCCGGATAAGTGAATATAACCAACTCATCAGCACGACCAGACGGATCGACGACCTCATTCTGACTGAAACGGTTGAGCTTCGTTGTGACTACATCGTCAAAGTACAATGAGCAGAAGTTGACAAGTTCTTCCTCCGTATAGCGTTCAGCAATAGAACCCTCTACATGAGCTTTGTTTTTAACTTTTTACTTTAATCGATGCATATACTTGAAATATGACAGTATCAGATAAGTTAATTATAAAGATGATGAATATTGCATAATGTATATGATATTACCTCTCAAAAAGATATATCCATCGATATTGCACCGGTCCTCCAAGCTTAAGTTCATATGGCAGATGAATAGGCAAATGCTCCATGCTATTAAAGAACCCCCGATGGTAAGATCATTTTGAGCTTGCACATTGTCAACACTATGTTTTTCTCCATCTACTCCACATCACTATACCTTATAACAGTTGAGCAAATATCCAGAAAGAAATTTGAAAGTGAGGTAAAGGTATCATTAATATTCCTGGGTAACACCTCATGAAATGTATTTGGCATCAACTTTTACATAAATACATGACAGTCGTGACTTCTAAACCCAGTAATTTTCAACAACTCAACCTTAATACAACGCGATATGTTAGAAGCATATCCATTTGGGAGCTTCAATGCGTTAAGCCACTTGCAAATGTTTTCAACCTCTTGCTTGGTAAGACAAAATGGAGCTTTTGGTTTTGAGTTGTTAGGTCAGAGCCAAAATTCCCGCCTGATATTCATTTCCTCCAAGTCTTTACGTGCTTTATCGTTGTCTTTTGTTTTACCACTCGTATCTAGTACGGTATAAAACAAGTTCTCGAATACATTTTTTTCTATATGCATAACATCTATACAATAATGAAGTGTTAGTGTGACCCAGTATGGCAACTCAAACCAAATCGACGATTGTGTCCAGTTATGACTTTTCCCATATCATATTGCTCTCAACTTACCATGCTCCTTCTCAGGTGGTGGAAATGTTAGATCATTTAGCCATCCCAATAGGTCGATGCCCGACAAGCGACCAACTACCCCCTTCTTCTATGTCTTTTTGTTGAACTGTGTAGACATCTTTCTATAACTGTGCTCAGCATGCAAGAATCTATGAGCAGTTCCAAAGAAACTAGTTTTCTGGCCATAACGTAGTTGAGTGCCTTGCACATCCCCCATACAGACTGGAGATGACAACTTACCATGAGTCAACCAACCACTAATCATCCCTAGTGGCGGAAAGTCAGTAATAGTCCACAACAAGGCTGCCTTCATCATAAAATTTTGCCTGACAGATTATCAAAAGTCTGAACACCTGTTTCGCACAACATCTTAAGTTCATCGACTAACGGCCTAAGGTACACGTTAATGTCTTTTGTAGGACTATTATCCCCCGGTATAAGTAAGGTCAAAAAAAGATACGGATCCTTCATGCACATTGACGGTGGAAGATTGTAAGCTACCATAATCACTGGCCAAACAGAGTAAGGCTGACTAAAATTATTAAATTGAAAAAATCCATTTGTAGCCATAGCAAGCCTGATAATCCTAACTTCATCAGAAAATTATGGAAAATTGGCATCAAAATTCTTCCATTCATCTCCATCTACTAGATGAGTCAGCTGACCAAGCACGACATCCCTTAGTTTATGCCAACTCATATGCTGAGCAGTGTGCGCAGACATGAATAGCCGCTGCAACCTCAGCGCAAGAGGAAAGTACCGTAAAATCTTCTTTGGAACATGTATCCTTCCCCCCATGTTTTGTGATCTTGTACCGAGGCGAGTTGCAGATATCACAGTACACCTTATCTTTGTCCTCTCCAAAGTATAACATGCAATCCTCCTCATAAGAATCGATCTTCTCATATCCGAGATTCAACCCCTTAACCATCTTCTTTACTTCATAGTAATTCGCAGGCAGAGTATTATTCCTAGGTAAGAACTCGCTGAGAATATCAAGAAAATCATTGAATCCTCTCACTACAGTCATGCTCATTCATGAAATGTAAAAGCTTTGTAACTGCAGAAAGCCTGGTGTGCTTATCATTTCCAAGATACAATGGGACACCCGATTCAGATAGCAACTTGTAGAAAGCAGCTGCTGAATCATTTGGCTTTTGCTGAGCACTGCTTGACACATGCTCATTTTCAGCCCAGACAATATTGGTAGGGCCATACGCATCAGCCAACAACTGCATGACATCATAGTTATCTGATTGTGAATTTATGTGAACCGATTGGTCTACAGTACTATCTGTCCGTTCTCTAAACTCAGTTGATTCCCCATGATGAATCCATACCGAATACCCATCCACAAACCCACGTGAATATAAGTCAAATTTAACTTCATCGGCAGTCTTCTATATCATGTTCTTACACTTGAAACACGGGCATCTCATCTTTTCGTTCGGATCATCAATATGTTTTATTGCATTGTTCATAAAATTGAACACCCCATCACGGTACACATCAACTAATCCCCTCCCATCAATCTGTATCCTACGGTACATCCAACTCCGGTCGGCTGACATCTTTAATTGAAAAAAATACCCAATTTGATCAAGAATAATCATGAATGTGGTCCATGCATGTATTTAGTTTACCTAGTATATATCTCCACTCTACATGGGGTTAGGCTTCTATCCCGTTCCTGGATGCGTCTCCTCACTAGTGCCAATCTTGAGCACGTTTCTTCTATTTTAAGAAAATTTCAGTAGCACCTCCCCATGGTCACCAAGTACATGAAATAGACCAAGACAACTTAGTCTAAGTATGCACTCGGAGAACATGTAGAGACACTTGCTGAAAAATCCTCAAAAGTTTATAAAAACGCACCTTGTGAATTGGTACTGACCTAAGTGAGAGACATAACATCCAGTAACAGTCCCAAACTGGGGAGTATTCGACATTCACTCATTAGGAGTGAATGTCAAACGGGTTTCTAAGCTCCTATTAATACTACATGCACATGCAGTATATATATATATATATATATATGCAGTTTATTGTAATTATGAAAAACTAAGCAAATGCTACTTAGTTTATTTTTCCAATGATATAAACTAAGTAAGTGCTACTCAGTTTATTTTTCCAATGATAAAAATTAACCAAATGCTACTCGGTTTATGCTACTTAATTTATTTTTCCAATAATAAAAATTAACTAAGTAAGTGTTACTCACTTTATGCTACTTAATTTATTTTTCCAGTGATAAAAATTAACAAAGTAAGTGCTACTCAGTTTAATTAGTTTATTTATTTATTAATTTTGATTTTATTTAACTAAGTAAGTGCTACTCAGTTTAATTATATTTATTTTGTATTATATTATCTTAAATTAAATTAAGTTAATTTATTATTTTATTTTATTTAAATTAAATTAAATTATATTATAATATATTATATTATATTATATTATATAATTTAATTTATTTAAATTGTATTATGTTAAATTAATTAACTTTAATTAAGTTCAATTTAATTATATTAAATTAAATTAATTTTTTTTATTTTATTTTACTTCATTTTAAATTTAATTTAATTTTTGATTATATTATATTACATTATATTATATAATTTAATATTAATTTATTTATTTAAATTTTATTATCTTAAATTTAATTTAATTAAATTTAATTTGTATTATATTATATATTTCAATTTATTTAAATTGTATTTTAGTTTTGAGATACTAATAACTATACATTAATATAATAAAGAAGGTGTTGCAATTGCTGAATTCTGACATAATTATGTCGGGAATTCTGTCGGATATAAAAAATATGACAATATTAAGACATAAAGTAATCCACATATATCACAGCAAGAATCAATACCAATACCAACACAACCAACCCCAATCAATTAATCAACTATAATGAGATGAACAACCAACAAGTTTATATAATTCAACAATACAATTCAATAATTGTATATACTTAAATCTGCAAAATAGGCAATAATTAATATTAACGGGAAAAAATTTAATATAATGAAGTTCCAAATTTAGCAAACTATCACAAAAAATCCCAATTTCAACAACACTGCAAAGGAAATTTAGAGTTCAACAACATTTCAACAGAATATTTCAACACTTTCAACAACATTTAAATAGAATATTTGCTAAATCTAAGTACTTATACCCAAATTTATGTATAACCATATATATATATATATATATATCTAAAAATTTAGGGTTCTTAATTTAAAATTAATTGATTAAACTAACCTTAACTTGAGAGAGTAAGGAGGAGGGGAGAGGGACGAGAGAGAGATAGCAGCAGAAACCAGTCTGAGGCGGGGCCGGAGTTGCGGCGGTCGACGAAGGCCGGCGAGGAGAGGGACGAGATTGAGAGCAGCAGTAGTGGGAGGAGAGAGAGCGATCAGCAGCAGAGAGAAAGAAAGAAATGAGCAGCAGCAGAAGTGACGCGCGCTGCTGATAGCAATTAGGTTTTAACTACTATTTTCGACGAAATTCAGTCGATGTTAATTCCATCGATAATAATGTATCCTCAACACACAATTTGTCGATCTTAATAGTTATTCTGTCGAGGTTGTTATTCGCGCAGGAAGAAAACTTTCGCGCCCCAACCATGGTCTAAGATCGACTGAATTCCGTCGACTTTGTTCTATTATCGAGGGATTTATGACCGGCTGAATATTCCATCGGTAAGACATTAATTTCGAGCAAATCAAATTTGGTCAACCTTAATTCCGTCGAAAATAGTCCTATTTCTTGTAGTGTCGATAGCTAAATGAGCCTCAATCAAACCATTTTATACTCGATAAATTTTTTGAACCAAATCTGAGCAACTCAATACTCGGATCAACATGGTTCGTTTACACCCTTAGTTCTCAGGGAGAGACTCACATCATTCTTACACTTACCTGGCTAGTGGTTGCTTAATTTTGAATTTGGTGTATCTTGAGGTGTAACTTGAAATAGTTAGGAGATGTCTAGATTTTATTTAGGTTAACAGTAGAATTATGATTTTTATTTCTTTTTTCTTTTGTGTGACTTTCGTGGTTAGTTGTCTATTTGTTTTGTGATTTGTAAAAAGATGTACTCCTATTATAGTTGGAATAATATTTTGCTTGGAATCAAGAACCCTATAAAAATTTTAATGCACACTAAGTAAATCAATTTTTTCCAAGTTATGAAAATCCTTATCTAAGTTCATATCCATATTCATATTCATATTCGGATCCAGAACCTCAGTATCCACAAGAATTTTCAAATGAAAAAGATGAAAGACTCAACACCTTAAATTAAGAAAACTACGGAAATTATCATGCAAAACACGAATCAAGTTATATCTCGTCTAGAAATTCAAATGAGTCGGTTAGCCACCATAATAAATGAACAAGAGATTGGTGAATTTTCTAGTGACTCTGAGGTTAATTTTGAAAATCATGATGACTATGGAAATGACGAGAAAAATGAAAATTTGTATTCAATTCTACACAGTTTGAGTCAAGCCAAATTAAGGAATCTAAAAATTATGAGTCTATGACCAAAATTGATCATGTTGAATTTGATAAGTCTGTTGAAAAAAATCTATAAAGTCTAAAGTTATATATCCTGAAAGACTTATTCCTAGAAAATCACATTATGATTTTTTAGATCAATACATTGAATTAAACATGATCCAAGAATTGTATAACATGACCCAAGAAATAATTAAAAATAGACTCATGATTGAAGATGATCCAATTAATTTTTTCTTAAATCACCTTGATCAAAACTAGAATGAAACTGAATATTTAAATAAGGTTAATGGAATGTTGATATTCACTACACATAAGTCAACTAAACGAGAATATGCATTTGAACTAATTCTTTCATCCTTTGAACATATTAGTGAATACTTTCCCAAGATCAATTCTAAATATAATTTTGATGAAAATTCTAATTATTTTCAATTTTATAGACCTCCTGAAAATCATAAAAAGTTCATTCACTTACTCATTTGTATCATTCATTTTATAGTCACATACTTTTTAGGATATATGAAATTCGTAGGTATGTACATTTGGCTTCCTTCTCACCACATTTTCTTGCAGAACAAATGCACCACATACAAAGTACAATTCTTTCATTTATTTGTTCTCTATTTTTCATTTGTATACAATGAGGACAATGCATGATTTAGGTATTGGAGGGGCGTTTGTTTGTATTATTGTAATATTATTTTTTTTATTTTTTTTAAATTTTTAAGAAACTAAGTAAAAAACACAAAAAGATTTTAAATTTTTTTCAAAAAATTAAGAATTTTAAAAATATATATAAAAAATTGTTTGATTTTTTATAAGTTAGATTAATTCTAATAAATGGTTTTGGAGTTGAAACTCATGAGTAAGATTAAAAGATTTAGAACTCTTGAACTTTTGATTAGATACAAAATCTTAGTTTGAAACACCATATGACCATATGGAATAAAATTGATTAATATGCATTTTTACACTACACATTTGCACTTACTCTTAGTTGCAGATATAAACTATGAGTCAAACAATTTCAAGAAAGAAGAAAAAGAAAAAATAAGTTGAAAAAATAAAGAAATAAATAACTGCTTTAATATCCATTGAGCGAAATAACTAGGTATTCAAGCCTCAGGAAATATTGATATTCACGCTAAAAAGTGTGATGTATAAAAGCAGATTGACTAGTCTAATTTTGTGGTAAACTATTAGGAGTGTCTCTACACCTAGTGTTCTAAAGTTAACTGGTTTGGGAGTCATTGATCCAACACTCGATATATGGGTAACTCTGAAAAGCCTAAGAAAACTAGACATTGCACAAGTCAAAAAAATTGAAAAAAGAAGGAAAAAAAATTAGTTTGCTTAGTTTTCATGGTAAAAATCTCTACTAAGAGTTACATCAAATACACAATGTATGCATGACATGAAATTAATTTTATGAACAATGATATCTAAAATGAAGATTGAGTATTTTTTATAAAGTGAAAGTGTAATTTTGAATAATCTTGCATATGTATAATGTTCATGTATACTTGGAAGTTTTCTTTCGATTTTATAATTGGTTAAACTCAAAAAAAAAATTATTTTGAATTTTGTGGGTATATTTACTGCAAACTCTCACGAGTTACAACTCGTCCACTTTGGTTAACTCTAAGGTTTAAAGACTTGTTGCACATGCTAAGTGCAACCATGTTTCCTACGAAAATGGGGTAGTCCTAGTTTTCTTTTTTTTTCTTTTCTTTTATTTTAATTTACTCGAGGCCGAGTAAAAACTAGGTATGGGGTATTTAATGTGACGCCCCCAAATCCGGGTTCCCTAACATCAGGTTCGGTGTTTACGATCAATCAAACATATCATAACTAACCACCCATTCATTTAGAATTACAACATTCGTACCATTACTTAATACAAATTTTAACTATGTCTCAGGTTAACTAACCTTAACATTACATGCCCTATAATACAAAAGGATTAAACCAAAATATAACTTAATAATTATCATTACACAATTGATTATACTCGGTCGCCTTCACTTTGTCTTTATCCTTCTTAGATTCTTTGGCTACCTCAACTTTAGCTAAAATGTTTTATTTAAATAAGGGTGAGCAACGAGTTTTTTCAGCAAGTTAAAGCGTACAATAAAAGATATAGAAGAATCTAACTTTCTAGAATGTCAACAATGTTCAAAAGATTTCGAAGTAGCTGAACATTGAATCATTTTAAATAACAAAAAATTTCTTGAATTCCAGAATAAATAACATTTCAAGAATGCAAGAATTAAATTCATTCGAAGATTCAATATTATTCATTTAATTAGGAATAATTAGCAATAATGCAACAATATTCAATAAAGTGAGATATTCCCAGATTTCATGTTTAGTGATCATAAATGGATCAAGAACTAATAGAAGAATTATCAGTTAATTAATATTGAATTACCTCAAGAGTATCAGTTAACCATAAAGATTGAATCATACTCTTCTGCGAGTACATGAAGTGATCAGTCTCATTGTACCCTATATTATGCATAATACTCAAAAATAGCGCAAGGGTTGGATGACCGACAATAAAATTCCCCTTTTTATAAGGGTTGTTCATATCAATCTTACATCATGAGTCTATACCACAACAATATTGTAAAATCTCAAATTTTACGAATAAAAATTTAATTTTCTCAAAATATTTTTTTTCAAAATTGTAGTGTGAATTTGAGATAATGTTATAGTTGTGGGTAATATTTATAAATTTTAAAAAGTATGCAAGTTGTTGTATAATATTCGATTGGTCGGAGAATATTTTTTTGTCGGAGAATATCCGTATGACGGTACAATCATTGGTGGACCCCATAACGAAATTATTGTCGGATTGAGAAAACGACAAAAATATTTTTATGAAAATAACGGCGGAAGTTTTACCGTTAAAACTGTTGAACTACTCGGTAGTAAAAGTATAGTAATATGTTTGGTTGCATAGTAGCACACGGTATTGATTATTGATGCTTACGAGAGAAGTCACTCAGTTTTGTTCAATTATTGCTACAGTAATTATTGCATAGTATCTCATGTTATTTGATTTAATTATTGTCGATATTTTATATATTATTAAATCAATAATTGAGATGACAGAGTTATTAATATTATTATTTGCAATATTGTCAATGTCTAGAAGTTCTATTAAGAAGAGGTTTGGTCACCTAATTGCGCGACAATATGGACAAATCCTTATTGGAAAGCCCCCTCTTTCTTGGAAACGACCTGGTCGATTAATATTGTGAATTATAATAGTGGTGATTAATTTTGTTTTATTATTATTATAAATGTAATAAAATAGAAAATCTTTTATATAAAACAGAATACTTTTTGTAAAGTTTTGTTTTATTTCATTATAAATAGAATATATTATATTTTATTATGCATAGTGCCTGCATATTGTTCGCATAGTAAAATCTTTTTATATAAAATAGAATACTTTTATAAAGTTATTTGTTTTATTAGATTTCAAATAAAATATATTATATTTTATTATGCATAGTGTTTGCATAGTGCATGCATAGTGTTTGTATAGTAAAAACTTTTTATATAAAACAGAATAATTTTTATAAAGTTTTGTTTTCTTTGATTATAAATAGAATATATTATATTTTATTACATAGTGCAACATAGTATTCTTTCCATTCTCCTATAAATAGGATGCTTAGTTAGAATTGAAAATCACAACAGAAATTTAGAGAATTCTTCTTCTATAATCTTGAGCGTATTTTTTTAGAGTTTAAGAAAGCTTTGAGCGTAGAAAATAGTGTAAGTTTTTCAAGTCTATCCCCGCCCTACCCGTCGGAATACTCTTCTTTTTAAGGTAAGGGTATTATTCTTTCGTATTCATGAAGAGAGTTATTTTCTTTCAATACTCGTAAGGGTTGTTATTCCATTCTTTATTATTATGTTGGAATAACCTGTCAATGCGAAGTACCGCATATATACATGGTGCAATTATTCTGTTATTCTATTCTTTATTATTTTGTTGGAATAACCTGTCTGTGCGGTCTATCGCATGCCTGGTGAATTATGTTGTTATTCCATTCTTTATTATTCTGTTAGAATATCCTGTATGTGCGAATTACGCATGACCTGGTTCTATTCTTTATCATTCTGTAGGAATATCCTGTCTGTGCGGATTACGCATGACCTGGTTCCATTATTTATTATTCTGTTGGAATATCCTGTATGTGCGGGTTACGCATGACCTGGTTCTATTCTTTATTATTCTGTTGGAATAATCTGTCTACGTGGATTACCGCATGGCGGCAAAAATCCATTTACGGTTTCATATATTCTATTATACTGAGTTGGTTAAAATTTTGGCTTCTATACTCTATGAAATTAGTGGAATATCCTTGATATTTGCGCTTCATCCAGTATCTTTTCATGGAAATATTCTTCTGAGCATTTTTAAATTTTACTCCACAAAACAGTATCATGTTGACAATTTGGACATTATTGATTTCTGGATAAATTAAATTATAAATCTTTAAAAATTTATCCTTGAACTTGTTTTATTGAATTCTTATATCATTGTCATCATCCTCATGTTTATAATATGTTTAAAGTCATCTGTGGCCTGTAGTGCATAGATGGACTTGGTATGATTATGAACAGGGATTATTCGGTATAATCATTACCGTAATGTTACAAATGATGTGGTAAAAATCCTCATTGGCCATAGTGCATTGATGGACAGTTGTTGGCATGATCATGACCATTGATGAATACACGAATATCCTTGGCCCGTAGTGCATGAATAATTTGTGGTCGTGATACTAATGAATATCCTTGGCCGTAGTGCAGGGATGATGTAGATTATTTATTAAGCTGAGTCTCAGCGATAAAAGTGATGAAAAACCTTTTAAATCATAGAAGATAGTAGATTTTATTCTCTATTTGACTCTTCTAATGGATTTATTGTTCCGCTGCAGTTAAACTTGATGTTTGTTATATTTTATTAGTTTAACACTGTTGAAAACTAATGATAATTTATTCTGCATTATCTTAGTTATAATATTTCTTACTAGGCTAGTTGATCTCACCATTTTGCTTTCATTGTTCTCTTTAGGAAATGAGAACGTAGCAGGGACTAGTCGGGGAATGGAGTGACGGTCCAGATGATAGCATTAGTAGTCTTCACTATTCTATGAAATAGTATGATAATAAATGTATTGAGGACTTATTTTGAGTTTGAATACTGTCTAGAAGACAATATTTATATTAAAACTCACAGCTCATGTTGTATATTTAAGGTTGTATTTGTAGTCTGTACCATGTATTTGGCGACTCAGAATAGGTGATGTATACCTATTTTGGGGGCGTCACAGTTGGTATCAAAGCTTAGGGATATGATCCATGGCTGAGATGTGAGACAAGAACAAGGAGGGGAGAGACGGAGAATTCCTTCGCTAGTATGATCTACCTAAGTTTATTTGGTATTTAATTGGTTGGTCAGAGTATAGGGATAATATGTGATATGTTAAGTAACCCTTGTCTTGTGGCAGTGTTTGAAAATGACATCCGAGAATGTTGAGAATAACAATGGAGCACAGGAGACCGTTGAGTCACCATAGATCAATACCCAGAATAATGTGCAACAGGAAGACAATAATCCTCAGGTAAACAACAACACTGACCAAATGATGAACGATGGAATGTTCAGAGGCTTTATGCAATTCATGCAACATTAGGCGAGAGCGACTCCTATCCAAAATGCAGGTGGAAACACTAGCAACTCTTGGACGGTCACAGCTAAACAGTTCAAGGAGCTGGGACCACCAGAGTTTTGGGAAAGCCAGAACCGCTTAAGGCAGAGACGTGGATAAAGTAGATTACCAAGATATTTGATGTCTTGGAATGCTCAGAGGAGCAAAAGGTTCCATTCGCCACATTTATGTTGCGTGAAGAAGCAGATCATTGGTGGGAATCTGTAAAACATACCCAGCCTGACGCACTCAAGATGTCTTGGGAGAAGTTTCAAGAATTGTTCAACGACAAGTACTTTCCTGAAAGTATTCGTCACATGAAGGAGGTATAATTCATCAAGCTGGAGCAAAACAATATGACTATATCGCAGTACGAGGTTAAGTTTGCGGAGTTATTCCGGTTTGCATCCCATTTGGTCGATAATGAGGAGAGAATAACGCGAATGGTTCTGCAAGGTTTGAAACCCAAAATACGTCAATATCACATTTCTCACAAACTTTTTTTATATTCAGATATTGTGAACAGGGCTCAGTTATTGGAGCGCGATAATGAGTCAGCACAACCAAAAGGCAACGACTAACAATACGATAATAATCGTACCGGTTGCAACGACCATCGAAACAATGATAACCATCGTGGGGGAAATTATCATGCCAAGAATGGTAACCACTTCGGTGGTAATCATGCCCAAGATAATAGAAATGGATATTTCAAGAAGAGAAGGTTCAATAATGATGGAAAGACATCAGTACGAGCACCCGATTCAAAGGAAGAAGAACGACCACCGGTCGTATGTTTCAAATGCGGACAGGAGGGACACATCCATCTAAACTGTACGCAGCAATCAAAAGTGTGTTTCAATTGCGGAAGAGAAGGTCACCTAGCTCGATTTTGTCCTGCAGTGAAGTCAAGTCCAGCTGGGATAGTGATGCCAAAGGATGTCTCAGACAAGTCAAAACCGGTAGTTTAAGTGAGAACGTTTATCAAGGAACCTGAACGAGGTTATTACGGGTAAGTTAATCATAAGCTCTTACGAAATCTATACCTTATTCGATACCGATTTTACCTATTCTTTCATCTCTCTTGCTTAAGCATAACATTTAAATTTGACTCCGAAGAAATTAGACTTTGACTTATCTGTTAAAACTCCATTTGGAGAAACCTTCGTTACATCTACTGTTTATAAATCTTGTTGATTTAAATCGACACTTTCATGTTACCTGTCGATCTTATCTCTTTGAAAATACTTGCCTTTGACGTGATTTTAGAAATCGACTGGTTAACTACTCATCGTGCTAAAATTGATTAATTTCATAAGGTGGTTAACTTTTATATTCCTAACCAACCTGTTATACGAATTCAAGCAACCAAATCACTAAAGTCTATCACTGTTATATTAAGCCATACGTAAAGAGCCCCGAGCCTTTATCTGGTGACTTCTTTGTGTGGAATGCACTAAAGCCAGACTTTCCGTAGGAGACGTCGTGAATAACGGTGGCAAGTTGATAGGTATCAATGTGACGTGCTATCCAAGTCTTGGATGAGGGTCACAGTTTTGAATGATATTTCTATCGTTAATAAATTTTCTGGCGTATTCTTGAAAACTTAGCCTACCCCTAGAACGTGAAATCGAATTTTGTATTGACCCCAGTACAAAACCCCATTTCTAAAACCCTTAAATATTTCTTCAACTAAAATAAACGTATTATGCGCCAAAGACGTTGGCTTGAGCTGTTGAAAGATTACGATAATACCTTTCAATACCATCGTGGAAAAGCGAACGTGGTAGATGACGCATTGAGTAGAAGATCGTATGCGTTTACGAGTGCGAATATACGAACATACGTGAAGATAACGAATATATGATTAGAATCAACTTTAGTCAATAATGTTAAAGCTGCTAAAGCTACAGACCTGGAGCTGATGAATACGAAGAAGAAGGTTCAAGAGGGAGTTATTTTAAAAGCAAGAGTTACTGAAGAGAGGAAATCTCAACCCTTGATTTAATTGGCCCATTTGAAATCCTCGATTGAGTAGGAACTGTGGCTTATAGACTCGTTTTATCGTCAAGTATGTCGTGTGTTCATAACGTTTTTAACGTATCGATGTTACGTAAATATGTGGACGACCCGAACCACATTATTAATTTAAGAACCGGACAAGATAGCGGATAATTTAACGTATGAAGATGTACCTGTTAAAATCTTGAAATATATTTTACGCTCAAAGGTTATACCTCAAGAGTTAGAATCTGGCAAAGTGTCCTCATTTGTTCGGCATATCAAGTACGTACATAAATTTCGAGGGTGAAATTTCATAAGGAGGGGAGATTGTAAAATCCCAAATTCTACGAATAAAGATTTAATTTTCTCAAAATATTTTTTTTCAAAATTATAGTGTGGATTTGAGATAATGTTATAGTTGTGGGTAATATTTATAAATTTTGAAAAGTATGCAAGTTATTGTATAATATTCGATTGGTTGGTAAATATTCTTTTTGTCGGAGAATATCCGTATGACGGTACAATCATTGGTGGACCCCACAACGGAATTATTGTCATATTGAGAAAATGACAAAAATATTTTTATGAAAATAACGGCGGAAGTTTTACCGTTAAAACTGTTGAACTACTCAGTAGTAAAAGTACAGTAATACGCGTGGTTGCATAGTAGCACACAATATTGATTATTGATGCTTACGTGACAAGTCACTCAGTTTTGTTCAATTATTGCTACAGTAATTATTGGATAGTATCTTACGTTATTTGATTCAATTATTGTCAATATTTTATATATTATTAAATCAATAATTGAGATGACAGAGTTATTAATATTATTATTTGTAATATTGACAATGTCTAGAGGTTCTATCAAGGAGAGATTTGGTCAAGGAGAAATTCTTATCGGAAAGCCCCCTCTTTCCTGGGAACGACCTGGTCGATTAATATTGTGAATTATAATAGTGGTGATAAATTTTGTTTTATTATTATAAATGTAATAAAATAGAAAACTTTTTATATAAAACAGAATACTTTTTATAAAGTTTTGTTTTATTTGATTATAAATAGAATATATTATATTTTATTATGCATAGTATTTGCATAGTGCCTGCATAGTATTTGCATAGTAAAATCTTTTTTTATAAAACATAATATTTTTATAAAGTTATTTGGTTTATTAGATTTTAAATAAAATATATTATATTTTATTATGCATAGTAGTTGCATAGTAAAAACTTTTTATATAAAACAGAATAATTTTTATAAAGCTTTGTTTTATTTGATTATAAATAGAATATATTATATTTTATTGCATAGTGCAGCATAGTATCCTTTCCATTCTCCTATAAATAAGATGCTTAGTTAGAATTGAAAATCACACCAGAAATTCAGAGAATTCGTCTTCTATAATCTTGAGTGTATTTCTTTAGAGTTTAAGAAAGCTTTGAGCGTAAAAAATAGTGTAACTTTTTTCAAGTTTATCCTGCTGTGTCGTCCCCAAAATTAGGTATACATCACCCATCTTGAGTTGCCAGATACATGGTACAGAATTCAAATACAACTTAATTATACAACAGTCGTGTAAAATACGACAAAACATAGGTTGTGAGTTTGAATACAAATATTGTCTACTAGAGAGTATACAAACTCAAAAGGAGTCCTCATTACAATTATTATCACACTATTTCACAGAATGGTGAGGACTACTAATGCACCATCTAGGACCATCACTCTGTTCCCCGACTAGTCCCAGCTATGTTCTCATTTCCTGAAGAGAACAGTGAAAGAAAGGGTGAGCTCAACTAGCCTAGTAAGAAATATTATGACTAAGATAATGCAGAATAATTTATCGTTAGCCTTCAACAGTGTTAAACTGATAAAATATAATAACTATCAAGCTTAACTGCAGCGGAACAAGCAATCCATTAGAAGAGTCAAGTAGAGAATAAAATCTAGTATCTTTTATGATTTAAAAGGGTTTTCATCACTTTTATGGCTGGGACTCAGCTTAATAAATAACCCACATCATCGAATCACCCCTGCTCTACGGCCAAGGATATTCTTTAGTATCACGACCACAATTATCCATACACTACAGGCCACGAATATTTGAGTATTCATCAACGATCCTGATCATGCCATAAAACAATTCATCTTTGCACCATTAGCCGAAGAAAATCCATAGCCATAATCATATAAAAAACTGTCCATCAATGCACTACGGGCCAATGAGGACTTTTTCCACATCATTTGTAACATTACGGTCATGATTACACAGCATAATCCCTGGTCATAATCATACCAAGTCCATCAATGCACTACAGGCCACAGATGACTTTCAACATAATATAAACATGAGGATGATGACAATGATATAAGAATTTAATAAAACAAGTTCAAGAATTAATTTATTCATGAACCAATAATGTCCAAGTTGTCAACATGATACTACTTTGTAGAGTAAAATTCAAGAATGCTTAGAAGAATATTTCCATGAAAAGATACGGGATGAATCGCAAATATCAAGGATATTCCACTAATTTCATGGAGTATAGAAGTCAAACCTTTAACCAACTGAGTATAATAAAGAATGGAATAACAAAAGAAATCACCATGCCTACGGTACTTCGCATAGACAGGTTATTCCAATAGAATAATAATTAACGGAACCAGGTCAGGCGAAATTCACATTGACGGGATGTTCCAACAGAATAATAAAGAATGGAATAACAACAGAAATCACCATGCATGCGGTACTTCGCATAGACATGTTATTCCAACAGAATAATAAAGACGGAACCAGGTATGTCGTAAAACGCACAGACAGGATATTCCAACAGAATAATAAAGACGGAACCAGGTCCGGCGTAAAACGCACAGACAGGATATTCCAACAGAATAATAAAGACGGAATCAGGTCCGGCGTAAAACGCACAGGCAAGATATTCCAATAGAATAGTAAAGATGGAATAATAGAAGAATGTCACTAAGTATAGGGTAGCCCGCGTATACAGGTTATTCCAACAGAATAATAAAGAATGGAATAACATAAGTTCTCTTCATGAATACAAAAGAATAACACCCCTTACGAGTACAAAAAATAATATTCCCTACCTTAAGAAGAAGAGTACTGGATATATAAGTAGTGAAGTAGCATAATACTTTCTTCTTTCTCTCTATAGTTTATCTCTCTAGAGTTTCAGTGAATTCGTAAGAAAATAATGAAGGAATGAGGTTCTATTTATAAAAAAATGGACTGCATAGTAACTAACTCATGAACGATTCAGATTGATTTACTTTAATCTGACGACCCATATTTAAAGCAAAATCTTTTAAATAAAAATATAATATATTCTATTTATAATCTAATAAAATGAATAACTTTATAAAAGATTTTACTATGCAAACACTATGCAGGCACTATGCAAACACTATATATAATAAAATATAATATATTCTAATTATTGTCTAATAAAACAAATAACTTTATAAAAGTATTTTGTTTTATATAAAATAATTTTACTATGCAAGATACTATGCAAACACTATACAACACTATGAATAATAAAATATAATATATTCTATTTATAGAATAACTTTATAAAATATTTTGTTTTATATAAAAAAGATTTTACTATGTAAAATACTATGCAGACACTATGCATAATAGAATATAATATATTCTATTTATAGAATAACTTTATAAAAGTATTCTGTTTTATTACTTTAATAATACCAATAAAACAAAACTGAGTAACTTATCACGTAAGCATCAATAATCAATACCGTGTACAACTATGCAACCACGCGTATTACTGTACTTTTACTACCGAGTAGTTCAACAGTATTAACGGTTAAACTTCCGCTGTTATTTTCATAAAATATTTTTGTCGTTTTCTCAATCCGACAATAATTCCGTTGCGGGGTCCACCAATGATTGTACCGTCATACGGATATTCCCCGACAAAAAGAATATTCCCCGACCAATCGAATATTATACAACAACTTGCATACTTTTCAAAATTTATAAATATTACCCACAACTATAACATTATATCAAATCCACACCATAATATTTAAAAAAATTATTTCTAGAAAATTAAATCTTTATTCATAAAATCTGGGGTCTCACAATCTCCCCTCCTTACGAAATTTCGCCTTCGAAATTTACGTACATACTTGGTATGCTGAATAGGTGAGGATACCTCGACTTCATTTCAAATTCTAACTCTTGAGGTATAACCTTTGAGTGTTGAATACGATTCTTTTTATCCAAAATTTTAACACGTATCTCCTCAAACGTTAAATCATCCGCTATCTCGTCTGGTTTTAAATTAATAATGTGGTTCGGGTCGTCCACATATTTACGTAACATCGATACGAAAAAATATTATGAACAGCAACATACTTGGCGGTAAAACGAGTCTATAGCCCACAATTCCTACTCGATCGAGGATTTCAAATGGGCCAATTAAATCAAGGGTTGAAATTTCCTCTCTTCGTTGATTCTTTCTTTAAGAATAACTCTCTCTTGAACCTTCTTCTTCACATTCATCAGCTTCGGGTGTGTAGCTTGAGCGGCTTTAACTTTATCGATTAAAGTCGATTCTACTCGTATACTCGTTATCTTCACGTGGGTTCCTAGAGTCTTTAACTCTATCTTCATCATTTGTAAGTCGTACGAAATGGGTATTTTTGTTAACAACATCGCACTCGTAAACGCATACGATCTTCTACTCAACGCGTCAGCTACCACGTTCGCTTTTCCACGATGATATTGCATTGTACGATCGTAATCTTCAACAGCTCGAGCCAACGTCTTTGGCACGTTATACGTTCATTTTAGTTGAAGAAATATTTAAGGGTTTAAGAAATGGGTTTTGTACTGGGGTCAATACAAAATTCGTTTTCACGCTCTAGGGGTAGGCTAAGAAGACTTCAAGAATACGTCAGAAAATTTATTAACAATAGAAATATCATTCAAAACTGTGACTCTCATCCAAGACTTGGATAGCACGTCACATTGATACCTATCAACTTGTCACCATCATTCACGACGTTGCCTATAAAAAGTCTGGCTTCGGTGCATTCCACACAAGAAAGTCAACAACGAAAGGATCGGGGCTCTTTATTTATGGCTTGATATGACAATGATTGACTTTAGTGGTTTGGTTACTGTTAATTTGCATAACAGGTTGGTTTGAAATATGAAAACTAACAACCTTACGAAAAGCATGATGAGTAGTTAACCAATCGATTCCTAAAATCGCATCAAAAGGCAAGTATTTTCAAAGATATCAGATCGACAGGTAACATGAAAGTGTCGATTTGAACAAGATTTATAAATAGTGGGTGTAACGAAGGTTTCTACTAACAAAGTTTCAATCAATAAGTCAAAGTCTAATTCTCTGAAGTTAAATTTAAATGTTGAGCGCAAGCAAGAGAGATAAAAGAATAGGTAGAACTGGTATCGAATAAGGTATAGACTTCGCAAGAATTTATAATTAACTAACCCGTGATAGCTTCGTTCGATTCGTCGTCACGAAAAACGCTCTCCCTTAAACTACCGAATTTGACTTGTTCGGGATAGTCTTTGGTGTCGTCATTACCACTGGAATTGACTTTTGCTATAGGGCATATTCCACCCTCAACTGCTTTGTCGTACTCTTGCTCCGTGATCTAAATCATTAGCCTTCGATCCATATCGAATTGGAGTTGACCGCAATGTATAGGGTAATTCAAAATTCGATGTTGGGTTCTCCCAATTGCTATCGAAAAAGAGAAATACATATCATTTATTTTAGTTTTCTTGGATCAGACTTCTCTTTTCACAATATCAACGCGTCGTGTGGCTTTTACCCATGCATCATTCATTTTCACTCATTTAGTTGTTTCTTCTTTCAGCTGTTTCTTGACATTTGAATTCTTAGATTCCAGCTTTAATATCGTATACTCTGCCAAAGAGCGCTCCTGTTCAGCTAATCGAACACCGGGTAATACAATTTTGAATTATTACATTCCTTTGCTCCACGACCGCCTTCCGTTCTTCAGCCTACTCTTCTAACTCATGAATACGACTTTGCAATTCTATATTTTGATCAATAAGTTATTCTAATAAATCCTCCTTAGGTTCCTCTTCTTCCTCACTCTCAGTTGCTACCTTGGCGACTAGCTTGAGTGAAACTTTTGAATTCCTCAATCACCACATGGATATCTCTAATCACATTATCTTGGTTGGTAATTAGAGGTGTCTCCACAGTCTCATGTGCTCCATTGTTATTCTCAACATTCTCAGATGTCATTTTCAAATACTGCCACAAAACAAGTGTGACGCCCCCAAAATAGGTATACATCACCTATTCTGAGTCGTCAAATACATGGTACAGAATACAAATACAACTTAATTATACAACTATCGTGTAAAGTACGACAAAACATAAACTGTGAGTTTTAATACAAATATTGTCATCTAGACAATATTCAAACTCAAATTCAATATTATTAGATTTATTTTCCACTATTTCACTGAATAGTGAGGACTACTAATGTTATCATCTGGTCCGTCACTCCGTTCCCCAACAAGTCCCTGCTATGTTCTCATTTCCTGAAGAGAACAATAAAAGTAAAAGGGTGAGCTCAACTAGCCCAGTAGGAAATATTATGACTAAGATAATGCAGAATATATTATCGTTAGCCTTCAACAGTGTAAAACTAATACAATATAACAACCATTCAAGTTTAACTGCAGCGGAACAAACAATCCGTTAAAAGAGTCAAGTAGAGAATAATATCTACTATCTTTTATGATTTAAAAGGTTTTTCATCACTTTTATCGCTGGGACTCAGCTTAATAAATAATACACATCATCGAATCACCCCTACACTACGGCCAATGATATTCTTTAGTATCACGACCACAATTATCCATGCAATACGAGCCAAGGATATTTGTGTATTCAATAATGGTCATGATCATTCCAACAACTGTCCATCAATGCACTACGGGCCAATGATGACTTTTACCACATCATTTGTAACATTACGGTCATGATTACACCGAATAACCCCTGGTCATAATCATACCAAGTCCATCTATGCACTATAGGCAACAGATGACTTTCAACAAAATATAAACATGAGGATGATGACAATGATATAAGAATTCAATAAAACAAGTTCAAGAATTATTTTATCCAGGAACTAATAACGTCCAAATTGTCAACATGATACTGCTTTGTAGAGTAAAATTCAAAATTGCTCAGAAGAATATTTCTATGAAAAGATACTGGATGAAGCGCAAATATCAAGGATATTCCACTAATTTCATGGAGTATAGAAGTTAAAACTTTAACCAACGGAGTATAATAAGGAATGGAATAACAAAAGAAATCACCAGGCATGCGATAGACCGCACATGCAGGTTATTCCAACAGAATAATAAATAACGGAATTAGGTCCGGCGTAAAATTCATAGACATGATATTCCAACAGAATAATAAAGACGGAATCAGGTCCGGCGTAAAACGAACAGACAGGATATTCCAACAGAATAATAAAGACGGAATCAGGTCCGGCGTAAAACACACAGACAGGATATTCCAACAGAATAATAAAGACGGAACCAGGTCCGGCGTAGAACGCACAGACAGGATGTTCCAACAGAATGATAAAGAATAGAACAATAGAAGAATTTCACCAAGTATAGGGTAGCCCGCGTATACAGGTTATTCCTACAGAATAATAAAGAATGGAATAACATAAGTTCTCTTCATAGATAAGAAAGAAATAATACTTCCTACCTTTAGAAAAATTGGATACTGGAATAGTGAGGTAACAGACTTCTCTTCTTCTTTCTATAATTCTCTCTATAATAATCGCTCTAAAGCTTTTGTGAATTGGTGAGAAATGAAGGAAGAATGAGCTTCTATTTATAGAAAAATATAGTTTCGATAATTGCACGTTTTGGGGCTCAAAAAATTTCAGTACAATACCTCCAACTTTTCCTTTATTTTTAATTTAGTCATGGAAGTATTATCAAACTTGCACCACCTCCCCTAATAGTAAATAATGTGATTCAATAGTAAATTATGTGAATCAATAGTTCTAGACATGTGAAAATACGAATTACAGTATAGTACATCCATCTATACCTCCATTTTTAACTTAGTCTTGCAAGTATTATCAATCTTGCACCAACTCCCCTAATAGTAACAAGAATGTGAAACAATAGTATACACATGTGAACAAATAGTTATAATCATGTGAAATAATAGCAATCAATTGCTCATTTATCTGGTTAAATACTCGATTGGTCAATATAACCTCCAGACATCAATTATTATCGAAATAATTGTCGATTTTCACTAACACAAATAATTCCAACACAATGAAATAATTTTTATCAAAAATATAAATTTTGAAATTTCAAAGTTTGATTTTCTCGAAAAAGTCAACTGTTGACTTTTTGACTAAATAGTGAATTCCAGGAAAATTTTGTGTTTCTAGACTATTTTTACTAATTTCATCGCTCCGGACTCAAATATCACGTCCGCATATCCAAATTCAACTCCGAACACAACTTCAATTTTAATAACATTCATTATTAATATTATAACTCATAATATTTATCAACCAGATCGTTCCTAGGAAAGAGGGGGTTTTCCAAAAGGATTTCTCCCTATTGGCGCGTAATTAGGTGACCAAACCTCTCCTTGACAGAACTTCTAGACATTGTAAATATTGTAATTTAATAATATGAATAACTTTGTCATCTCAATTATTGATTTAATAAAATAACATATTATGCAGATGATACTATGATAATAATCGAATCAATAATATGAGAGATATAATGCATCAATTACTGTAGCAATAATTGAGTATAACTGAGTGACTTCTCACGTAAGCATCAATAATCAATACCGTGTGCTACTATGAAACCACACGTATTACTGTATTTTTACTACCGGGTAGTTCAACAGTTAACGGTAAAACTTCAGTCGTTATTTTCATAAAATATTTTTTTCGTTTTCTCAATCCGACAATAATTCTGTTGTGGGGGGTCCACCAATGATTGTGCCGTTGTACGAATATTTCCTGTTGAAAATGAATATTCCCCTGACTAATCGAATATTTTATAACAACTTACGTACTTTGCAAAATTTGTAAATATTACCCACAACTATAACATTATATCAAATCCACACCATAATATTCAAAAATATATGTCGAGAAATATTAATTTTTATTCAAAAATTTGGGGTCTTACAACCTCCCCTTCTTATGAAATTTCGTCTTCGAAATTAGGGTGCGTACCTAGTATGTCGAAGAGGTGAGGATACTTTGATTTCATTTCAGATTCTAACTCCCAGGTCATTTCCTCAACATCATAGTTTCTCCACAAAACTTTGAGTTGAGGTATAACTTTGGAGCGTAGAATATATTCCTTCTTATCCAAGATTTTAACAGGAACCTCTTCTTACGTTAAATCTTCCTCTATTTCATCCGGTTCTAACTCAATAATGTGGTTCGGGTCTTTTACATATTTACGTAACATGGATATGTGAAAATCGTTATGAACACAAGATATACTTGGCGGTAACGTAAGTCTATAGGCCACAGTTCCTACTCGATCGAGGATTAAAAATTGGCCAATGAATCGAGGATTGAGCTTTCCTCTCTTTCCAAATCTTGTAACTCCTTTCCATGGAGCAACACATAACAACACATGATCTCTAATATCGAATTCTACATCCTTTCGATGAAGATCAACATAACTCTTTTGTCGATCTTGTGAGATTTTTATACGTTGTCGGATCATTTAAATCTTTTCCGTAGTCATACGTACCAACTCTGGTCCCAACAACGTTACTTCACCCACCTCATCCCAACATACTGGAGAACAACACTTTCTTCCATACAACGCCTCGAATGGAGCCATGCCAATACTTGCTTGATAACTGTTGTTGTAGGAAAACTCCACCAATGGTAAGAACTTGTCCCAACTTCCCTTGAAGTCAAGGACATAAAGTCTTAATAGATCTTCAAGAGTTTGAGTCATCCTCTCCGACTGCCCGTCCATCTGAGGATGATATGCCGAGCAAAATCGTAAATCCGTGCCCATAGGTTTTTGCAAACTAACCCAAAATCTTGAAGTGATTCTTGGGTCTCGATCAGAAACTATGGATACTAGCATACCATGAAATCTTACAACCTCGTTTATGTACATACGAGCAAGACGTTCAAGTGTATAAGTTTCTTGTATCGGTAAGAAATGAGCAGACTTGGTCAATCTATCAACAATGACCCAAATCGCATCTATGCCTTAAGAAAATTTGGGAAGACCGGTAACGAAATCCATGGTAATGTGCTCCCACTTCCATTCTGGAATTTCAAGTGATTGCAATGGACCTTTTGGTACTTGATGCTCCGATTTAACTCGTTGACAAATTAGACACCTTGAGATAAATAGCGATATCTCTCTCTTCATATTGCTCCACCAAAATGTATGACGAAGATCATGATACATTTTGGTACTCCCGAGATGGATTGCAAACGGTGTGTTGTGCGCCTCCATCATGATTTTATACTTTAAATCAGGGTCGTTAGGAACACAAAGTGTGGAGTTGACTCAAAGTATTCCTTCTTTATCGATTCTTGCTTCCAGCATAGCACCTTCTTGCACTTTCTTCCTCATACGCATCAGCTCCGGATCTGTAACTTGAGCAACTTTAACTTTATCAATTAAAGTCGGTTCTACTCGTATATTCGCCATCATCACATGGGTCCCTGGAGTCTTTAACTCTATCCCTATCCTTTGCAAGTCACACAAAATGGGCTTTTGTGTTGTGAATATTGCACTCGTACCCGCATATGATCTTCTACTCAATGCGTCAGCTACCACGTTCGCTTTTCCAGGATGGTATTGGATGGTATGATCATAATCTTTCAACAGTTCTAGCCAATGTCGTTGTCACATGTTGAGTTCCTTTTGAGTGAAGAAATATTTGAGGCTTTTATGATCCGTAAAGATCTCCACTTTCTCGCCATACAAGTAATGCCTCCAAATTTTAAGTGCGAAGACAACAACTGCCAACTCTAGATCATGAGTAAGATAATTCCTCTCATATTCTTTGAGTTATCTTGAGGCATAGGCTATGACTTTCCCATGTTGCATGAGAACACATCCTAACCCTTTGCCCGAAGCATCACTGTAGATGACAAATCCCTCCGAACCAGATGGTATTGTCAGAATAGGTGTTGAAATGAGTCTCCTTTTGAGTTCTTGAAAACTCTTCTCACAATCCTCGTTCTAACCAAACTTTGTATCTTTCCGAGTTAGCTGAGTTAATGGAGTAGAGATTCGAGAAAATCCTTCCACGAATCTCTGATAATAACCAGCTAAACCGAGAAAGCTACGTACTTCGGTCACTGATTTGGGTTGCTCCCAGCTTTAAATAACTTCAATCTTTGTTGGGTCAACGGATATTCCATGACTTGATACTACGTGCCCAAGGAATGCTACTTCCTCAAGCCAGAACTCACATTTATTTAACTTGGCATAAAGCTTATATTCACGAAGCATTTGGAGTATCAGCCTCAAGTGTTGCTCATGATCTTCACGGCTTTTGGAATAAATAAGGATGTCATCAATAAAGACGACCACAAAGTGATCCAAATATTCCTTGAATACTCGGTTCATCATATTCATGAAGGAAGCAGGAACATTAGTCAATCCAAAAGACATGAGTAGAATTCATAATGCCCGTACCAAGTTCTGAAGGCAGTCTTTGGAATATCCTCAGTTTTAACCTTCAGCTGATGATATCCAGAACGAAGATCGATCTTTGAAAAAAATTGTGCTCCTTGTAACTGATCAAACAGGTCATCAATACGTGGCAATGGGTACCTATTTTTGATGGTGACATGATTCAACTCCCGATAATCAATACAAAGTCGCATACTCCCATCTTTCTTCTTCACGAATAGAACAGGAGCACCCCAAAGAGACGTACTAGGACAAATGAAACTAATGTCTAACAATTCCTGTAATTGGGTCTTTAACTCCTGAAGTTCAATAGGAGCCATTCGATATGGGGATTTGGAAATGGGTTTTGTACCGAGTTCAAGGTCGATACAAAATTCAACTTCACGCTCTGGGGGTAGGCCAGGAAGTTCTTCAGGGAATACGTCAGGAAATTTATTAACAATAGAAATATCCTTCAAATCTGACGTATTTTTGTTTAAATCCGTGACATGAGCTAAGAAAGCTTGACATCCATTTTTCAATAAACGAATAGCTTTATGGCTTAAGATGACCGTGATTGATTTTAATGGTTTGATCGCTTGAATTTGCACAATAGGTTTATTAGGAATATGAAAGCTAACAACCAACATATGATATGTGGTCGTTCTCCTTCCTTAACAACGGGTGCTGGTGCTGACGTCTTTCCATCATTGTTGAATCTCCTTTTCTTGAAATATCCATTTTTATTGTCTTGGCTATGATTACCACCGAAGTGGTTACCATTTTTGGCATGTTGATTCCCTCCACGTTTGTTGTCACCGCTTCAATGACTGTTACCACTAGTATTTTCATTCTGCCAGCTGGTTTCTCTTGGTTGCGTTGACTCATTATCACGTTCCAACAACTGAGCCATATTTATAACATCTGAATACAAACACAGTTTATGAGGAATAAGATATTGTCGTATCTCTGGTTTTAAACCTCTTAAAAACATTCTGGTCATTCACTCCTCATTATCAACCAAATGGGATGCAAATCGGGATAACTCCTCAAATTTAGCCTCGTATTGCGACACGGTCATATTGTTTTGTTCTAACTTGATAAACTCCACCTCCTTCATGTAACGAATACTTTCGGGAAAGTACTTGTCGTTGAACAGCTCTTGGAACTTCTCCCAATACATCTTGAGTGCGTCAGGCTGGGTACGTTTTACAGATTCCCACCAGTAATCTGCCTCTTCACAGAACAAAAAGATGGCGAAGGGAGCCTTTTGTTCCTCGGAGCATCCCAAGACATCAAATATCTTGGTTATCTGCTTTATCCATGCTTCCGCCTTAAGTGATTTTGGCTCTCCAATAAACTCTGGTGGTCCCAACTCCTTGAACTGTTTGGCGGTGACCGTCCGAGAGTTGCCAGTGTTTCCACCTGCATTTTGGACAGGAGCCCCTCTCGCCTGATGTTGCATGAATTGCATGAAGCCTTGGAACATTACATCGTTCATCATTTGGTCCGTGTTGTTGTTTGGATGAGGATTGTCGCCTTCCTGATGCACATTGTCCTGGTTATTGATTTGTGGAGACTCAACGGTCTCCTGTGCTCCATTGATGTTCTCAACATTCTCAGATGCCATTTTCAAATACTGCCACAAAAAAGGGTTAATTGACATGAAACATATTATCCCTACACTCTGACTGACCAATTAAATACCAAATAAACTTAGGTAGGTCATAGTAGTGAAGGAATTTCCCGTCTCTCCCCTCCTAGTTCTAGTCTCACATCTTAGCCAGGGATCATATCCCTAAGCTTTGATACCAATTGTGATGCCCCCAAAATAGGTATATATCACCTATTCTGAGTCGTCAAATACATGGTACAAAATACAAAATAACTTAAATATACAACTGTCGTGTAAAGTACGACAAAACGTAAGCTATGAGTTTTAATACAAATATTGTCGTCTAGACAATATTCAAACTCAAATTCAATATTATTACATTTATTTTCCACTATTTCACTGAATAGTGAGGACTACTAATGCTATCATCTGGTCCATCACTCCGTTCCCCGACTAGTCCCTGCTACATTCTCATTTCCTGAAAAGAACAATAAAAGTAAAAGGGTGAGCTCAACTAGCCTAGTAGGAAATATTATGACTAAGATAATGCAGAATATATTATCGTTAGCCTTCAACAGTGTTAAACTAATACAATATAACAACCATCAAGTTTAACTGCAGTGGAACAAGAAATCCATTAAAAGAGTCAAGTAGAGAATAAAATCTAATATCTTTTATGATTTAAAAGGGTTTTCATCACTTTTATCATTGGGACTCAGCTTAATAAATAATCCACATCATTGAATCACCCCTGCACTATGGCCAAGGATATTCTTTAGTATCACGACCACCATTATCCATGTACTACGGGGCAAGAATATTTGTGTATTTAATAATGGTCATACTCATGCCAACAACTGTCCATCAATGCACTACGAGCCAATGAGGACTTTTACCACATCATTTGTAACATTATGGTCATGATTACACCGAATAATCCCTGGTCATAATCATACGAAGTCCATCTATGCACTATAGGCCACAGATGACTTTCAACAAAATATAAACATGAGGATGATGACAATGATATAAGAATTCAATAAAACAAGTTTAAGAATTATTTTATCCAGGAACTAATAACGTCCAAATTGTCAACATGATACTGCTTTGTAGAGTAAAATTCAAGAATGCTCAGAAGAATATTTCCATGAAATGATACTGGATGAAGCGCAAATATCAAGGATATTCCACTAATTTCATGGAGTATAGAAGTTAAAACTTTAACCAACTGAGTATAATAAGGAATGGAATAAAAAAAGAAATCCCCAGGCATGGGATAGACCGCACAGGCGGGTTATTCCAACAGAATAATAAATAACGGAATCAGGTCCGGCGTAAAACGCACAGACAGGATATTCCAACAGAATAATAAAGACGGAATCAGGTCCGGCGTAAAACACACAGACAGGATATTCCAACAGAATAATAAAGACAGAATCAGGTTTGGCGTAGAACACATAGACAAGATGTTCCAACAAAATGATAAAGAATGGAACAACAGAAGAATTTCATCAAGTATAGGGTAGCCCGCGTATACAGGTTATTCCATCAGAATAATAAAGAATGGAATAACAGAAGTTCTCTTGATAGATAAGAAAGAAATAATACTCCCTACCTTTAGAAAAACTGGATACTGGAATAGTGAGATATCAGACTTCTCTTCTTCTTTCTATAATTTCTGTCTAGAATAATTGATCTAAAGCTTTTGTGAATTGGTGAGAAATGAAGGAAGAATGAGCTTCTATTTATAGAAAAATATAGTTTCGATAATTGCAGGTTTTGGGCCTCAAAAAATTTCAATACAATACCTCCAACTTCTCTTTCATTTTTAATATAGTCATGGAAGTATTATCAAACTTGCACCACCTCCCCTAATAGTAAATAATGTGATTCAATAGTAAATTATGTGAATCAATAGTTCTAGACATGTGAAAATACGAATTACAGTATAGTACATCCATCTATACCTCCATTTTTAACTTAGTTATGCAAGTATTATCAATCTTGCACCAACTCCCCTAATAGTAACAAGAATGTGAAACAGTAGTATACACATGTGAACAAATAGTTATAATCATGTGAAATAATAACAATCAATTGCTCATTTATCCGGTTAAGTACCCGATTGGTCAATATAACCTCCAGACATCAATTATTATCGAAATAATTATCGATTTTCACTAACACAAATAATTCCAACACAATGAAACCAATTTTATCAAAAATATAAATTTTAAAATTTCGAAGTTTGGCTTTTCCCGAAAAAGTCAACTATTGACTTTTTGACCAAATAGTGAATTCCGGAAAATTTTGTGTTTATAGACTATTTTTACTAATTTCATCTCTCCGGACTCAAATATCACTCCCGTGTCTCCAAATTCAACTTCGAACACAACTTTAATTTTAATAACATTCATCATTAATATCATAACTCACAATATTTATCAACCAGGTCGTTCTTAGGAAAGAGGAGGCTTTCCAATAAGGATTTCTCCCTATTGGTGCGCAATTAGGTGACCAAACCTCTCCTTGACAGAACTTCTAGACATTGTAAATATTACAATTTAATAATATGAATAACTTTGTCGTCTCAATTATTGATTTAATAAAATAACATATTATGCAGATGATACTATGACAATAATCGAATCAATAATATGAGATATATGATGCAGCAATTACTGTAGCAATAATTGAGTATAACTGAGTGACTTCTCACGTAAGCATCAATAATGAATACAGTGTTCTACTATGCAACCACGCGTATTACTGTATTTTTACTACCGGGTAGTTCAAAAGTTAACGGTAAAACTTCCGTCGTTATTTTTATAAAGTATTTTTGTCATTTTCTCAATCCGACAATAATTTCGTTGTGGGGGGTCCATCAATAATTGTGTCGTTGTACGAATATTCCCTGTTAAAATGAATTTTGCGTACTTTGCAAAATTTGTAAATATTACCCACAACTATAACATTATATCAAATCCACACCATAATATTCAAAAATATATTTCGAGAAAATTTAATCTTTATTCAAAAAGTTGGGGTCTTACAACAAGGGTTAATTAACATATCACATATTATCCCTATACTCTGACCGACCAATTAAATACCAAATAAACTTAGGTAGGCCATACTAGCGAAGGAATTCCCCATCTCTCTCCCTCCTAGTTCTATTCTCACATCCTAGTCAGGGATCATATCCCTAAGCTTTGATACCAACTGTGTCACCCCCAAAATTAGGTATACATCACCTATCTTGAGTCGCCAGATACATGGTACAGAATTCAAATACAACCTAATTATACAACAGTCGTGTAAAATACGACAAAACATAAGCTATGAGTTTGAATACAAATATTGTCTACTAGAGAGTATACAAACTCAAAAGGAGTCCTCGTTACAATTATTATCACACTATTTCACAGAATAGTGAGGACTACTAATGCACCATCTTGGACTATCACTCTGTTCCCCTACTAGTCCCAGCTACGTTCTCATTTCTTGGAGAGAACAGTGAAAGAAAGGGTGAGCTCAACTAGCCCAATAAAAATATTATGACTAAGATAATGCAGAATAATTTATCGTTAGCCTTCAACAGTGTTAAACTGATAAAATATAATAACTATCAAGTTTAACTGCAGCGGAACAAGCAATTCATTAGAAGAGTCAAGTAGAGAATAAAATCTACTATCTTTTATGATTTAAAAGGTTTTTCATCACTTTTATCGCTGGGACTCAGCTTAATAAATAATCCACATCATCGAATCACCCCTGCTCTACGGCCAAGGATATTCTTTAGTATCACGACCACTATTATCCATGCACTACGGGCCAAGAATATTTGTGTATTAATCAACGGTCCTGATCATGCCATAAAACAATTCATCTTTGCACCCTTGGCCGAAGAGAATCCATAGCCATAATCATACCAAAAACTGTCCATCAATGCACTACGGGCCAATGAGGACTTTTTCCACATCATTTGTAATATTACGGTCATGATTACACCACATAATCCCTGGTCATAATCATACAAAGTCCATCTATGCACTACAGGCCACAGATGACTTTTAAAATAATATAAACATGAGGATGATGACAATGATATAAGAATTCAATAAAACAAGTTCAAGAATTAATTTATCCAGAAACCAATAACGTCAAAATTGTCAACATGATATTAGCTTTGTAGAGTAAAATTCAAGAATGCTCAGAAGAATATTTTCATGAAAAGATACTGGATGAAGCGCAAATATCAAGGATATTCCACTAATTTCATGGAGTATAGAAGTCAAAACTTTAACCAACTGAGTATAATAAAGAATGGAATAACAAAAGAAATCACCATGTATGTGGTACTTCGCATAGACAGGTTATTCCAACAGAATAATAATTAACGGAACCAGGTCAGGCGAAATTCACACCGACAGGATGTTCCAACAGAATAATAAAGAATAGAATAACAACAGAAATTACCATGCATGCGGTACTTCGCATAGACAGGTTATTCCAACAGAATAATAAAGACGGAACCAGGTCCGGCGTAAAACGCACAGACATAATTTTAGTATGCAAAACACTATGCAAATACTATGCAACAATATGCATAATAAAATATAATATAATCTATTTATAGAATAACTTTATAAAAGTATTCTGTTTTATATAAAAAGATTTTACTATACAAAACACTATGCAGACACTATGCATAATAGAATATAATATATTCTATTTATAGAATAACTTTATAAAAGTATTCTATTTTATTACATTAATAATACCAATAAAACAAAACTGAGTGACTTATCACGTAAGCATCAATAATCAATACCGTGTGCTACTATGCAACCACGCGTATTACTGTATTTTTATTACCGAGTAGTTCAACAGTATTAACGGTAAAACTTCCGTCGTTATTTTCATAAAATATTTTTGTCATTTTCTCAATCTGACAATAATTCTGTTACGGGGTCCACCAATCATTGTACCGTCATACGGATATTCCCCGACAAAAATAATATTTCCCGACCAATCGAATATTATACAACAACTTACATACTTTTCAAAATTTATAAATATTACCCACAACTATAACATTATATCAAATCCACACCATAATAGTTAAAAAAATTATTTCGAGAAAATTAAATCTTTATTCATAAAATCTGGGGTCTCACACCTGCCCTACCCGTCAGAATACTCTTCTTTTTAAGGTAAGGAGTATTATTCTTTCGTATTCATGAAGAGAGTTATTTTCTTTCAATACTCGTAAGGGTTGTTATTCCATTCTTTATTATTTTGTTGGAATAACCTGTCTATGCGAAGTACCGCATACATGGTGAAATTCTTCTATTATTCCATTCTTTATTATTCTGTTGGAATAACCTGTTTGTGCGGTCTATCGCATGCCTGGTGAATTCTGTTGTTATTCCATTCTTTATTATTTTGTTGGAATATCCTGTCTGTGCAGATTACGCATGACCTGGTTCTATTCTTTATTATTCTGTTGGAATATCATGTATGTGCGGGTTACGCATGACCTGGTTCCATTCTTTATTATTCTATTGGAATAATATGTCTACGTGGATTACCGTATGGCGGAAAAAATTCATTTGCGGATTCATATATTCTATTATACTTAGTTTGTTAAAGCTTTGGCTTATATACTCCATGAAATTAGTGGAATATCCTTGATATTTGCGCTTCATCTAGTATCTTTTTTTGGAAATATTCTTATGAGCATTCTTGAATTTTACTCCACAAAACAATATCATGTTGACAATTCGGACATTATTGATTTATGGATAAATTAAATTATAAATCTTTAAAAATTTATCCTTGAACTTGTTTTATTGAATTCTTATATCATTGTCATCATCCTCATGTTTATAATATGTTGAAACTCATATGTGGCCTGTAGTGCATAAATGGACTTGGTATGATTATGACCACGGATTATTCGGTATAATCATGACCGTAATGTTATAAATGATGTGGTAAAAATTCTCATTTCCCATAGTGCATTGATGGACAGTTGTTGGCATGATCATGACCATTGATGAATTCATTAATATCCTTGGCCGTAGTGCAGGGATGATGTGGATTATTTATTAAGCTGAGTCTCAGCGATAAAAGTGATGAAAAACCTTTTAAATCATAGAAGATAATAGATTTTATTCTCTACTTGACTCTTCTAATGGATTGCTTGTTCCGCTGCAGTTAAACTTGATGTTTGTTATATTTTATCAGTTTAACACTGCTGAAGGCTAATGATAATTTATTCTGCATTATCTTAGTCAAAATATTTTTTACTGGGCTAGTTGAGCTCGCCCTTTTAATTATATTGTTCTCTTCAGAAATGAGAACGTAGTTGGGACTAGTCAGGGAACGAAGTGACGGTCCAGATGATAGCATTAGTAGTCCTCACTATTCTATGAAATAGTGTGACAATAAATGTATCGAGGACTTATTTTGAGTTTGAATACTGTCTAGAAGACAATATTTGTATTAAAACTCACAGCTCATGTTGTATATTTAAGGTTGTATTTGTAGTCTGTGCCATGTATTTGGCGACTCGGAATAAGTGATGCTTACCTATTTTGGGGGCGTCACAAATATGGTTTGGATTGCTTTCAAAGAAATGTTATGATTTCAACATATAATATCAATATTTATCTATCTGAAATAAATGGCATAAATTTTTCAATAACAACTTAGTTCAAATAATAGAACGATTCATCAATTATTAGTCTAGCCGAAACGAATAAGCTGAGACATGGCTCATAAACAGTTCAAGAATAAAAAAAACTTTAAATTTATTTCACAGTTCAAATAATAGAACAGAAAATCTAATGCACTATGTACGAATAACAATAATCATTATAGATGTGAATAACCAACAATAAATTATCCACTAATCATGCTTTGAAATTAATAGCTCAAATTGAGTTCGGAAATTTTTCTTGGTCGTTGACTACTGCTACATAATTTAATTTAACTTCGTTTAAAAGACCTATCATTTAATAATAATGATCTCTCAATTAGCATACCATATTATAACTCATAACACCACTATTCTTATAATAAATTATCTAACATGTAATCATGAAATCAAACATTCAATAATACCTTACTCATTAGGAATATTATCATCCCTTGATAATATTATTATCATATATTTATTGTCTTAAACTCTTGTCTAATATTATTAATCCTTTAATAATATTTTATTCACTTTTTAATATTATTAACTATTTAATAATATTTTAATCCCTTATTAATATTATTAATCATTTAATAATATTTTATTCACTTGATAATATTATTAATCACTTAATAATATTCCGTACATTAATCACATCTTATCTAATTACTAATATTATTAATCAATTAATAATATTTTAATCAATATTTAATATCTTAACCATTCATAAATATTATTAACCATTTAATAATATTTTAATCAATTAATAATATTATTAATCATTTAATAATATTCTTGTTTAACTTTAATCCAATATTATTAATCATTTAATAATATTTTAAATCGTTATCTAATATTATTAATTATTTAATAATATTTTAAATCATTTAATAATATTTTAATTTAACTCTAATCTAATATTATTAATCATTTAATAATATTTTAATTTAACTATAATATAATATTATTAATCATTTAATAATATTTTAATCCAATTTTAATATAAATATTATTAATTAATTAATTATATCTTAAAGTAATATTATTAAGCTCTTAATAATATTTTAATCATTTATTAAACTAATAAACAATTAATTCTAATTGTTTACCCTTTACTAATTCATTCATTTAATAAACCTAAAATTTTATAAATATAAAGTTTATCAAAAATGACCAAACTACCCTCTAAAAATCTGATTACCTTATATCAAGGGTCTTTGGTCAAAAAAATTACATTTTTACCCTTTAATAACATCACATTATTTATTTTATTCATTTATGCATAACTCAATCATTTACATGAAAAATACCAAATCAACTCCAAATATATTTATTTTTTGGACAATATCAGTATATGGTATCATGATGAACATGTAATTTTTCTAAAATTTTTGGATTTATTTTACTATTTTTAAAATGACCAAAATAGCCAGATCTTGCAACAATTATCATGAACAGTTTTTAAGTCACAAAATTACGAAATTTTCAGGAGATGTTCATGTTATGTATATGTTCTTACAGTAAAATTTTTACAATTTTTGGACTTACACGGAAAATGTTATTTTGGTTTACTTTTAAAATAGTCCTTCCTTGTAAAATCCATAACTCTCATTCTACACATCCAAAAATATCAATCTTTGGACACGATCTAGATAAATCATCATATTAACATACCAAATTTCTCAGAATTAAAATTTAAAGCATAGAAAACGGACGAAACTGCCCTGGCAATAATAGGCCAGAAACTGTTCTTTAACAATTTTTCTTTCAACTCGATTGTTTCTTTTAAATTAGCTGCCAAAGCTTGAAAAATCAACATTTTTGAGTGCTACCACTTGGGTTTGAAAGTTAACTTACATATCTAGCACCTCTCTTTGACGGATCACAAAAAGAATGTGTAGATTTCAAATGGTGGATTTTCAAAGTAGAGAAAGATTAGGGTTTTCTAAACTAGCTAGAAAACATCTTTTTCTTTTCTATCTTTTGATCAACATTTAAACACTTAAAATGGTTAGATCTAAACATAAAACACTTATTAACATGTGGATATAAGGTTTTTGAGTTTTGAAATCGTAGGTCTTTATTTTATCAAAACAAATTAACTAGAAGGAATAAACTAGTTTATAGATGGACTTTTATACCTTTGATTTATGACTTCTTCTTCTCCTAATATATGAGATGGAACTTGGGTGTATGAAGAAATTTCTCCTTCTTCCTTCTTGTATCCCCACTGTTTCTCTCTCTTTCTTTTTCTCTTTAGTTGGCTAGTTTGGAAGAAATGAATAACCTTTTGATAAAGAGTGAAGTGAGGTTTTTATTGTTAGTAAAAAAAAGTATACATATAATATATGTATGTATATACATCTCCCCACCAATCTCTCATACCTCTTTTATCTAGCCTTCACTTGCTTGTAAATCTAGGTAAAAGAATAAGGTTAAATGATATGGAGACACTTGGCTTGGACTAGGTAGATTTTATTTCACTTTGGAGAGATATGAATTGATTTGGGCATGTGCTAAGATCCCCCTTTGATTGCCAAACACCCCCCCTTAATTTGCCAAATTTTTATTTTTTTATTTACTTACTAATTTAGCTTGGATCATCTTCTAGAAAATCCAATTTACTTGGGCTAAAATTTGGGTCACTTGATTTATTCTTTGGGCTTTCCAATTTAATTGTTTGAGCCCGACAAAATAACCATGATTCAATACCTTGATTTTATCTTACCCTAATTATTTAATTAGGGTTTCTAATCCATTTATTTCGGAATTTAAATGATTACTTATGTATATTTAATTATGTAACCCAATTAGACTTGTTTTAATTAGGTTTAAAATATATAATAAATTATCCATGCACTACGGGACAAGGATATTCGTTATTATCACCAATGTTCATGATCATACCAACAACTGTCCATCAATGCACTACGGGTCAATGAGGACTTTTACCACATCATTTGTAACATTACAGGTAATGATTATACTGATACATAGTCATAATCATACAAATTAACATTACATCTATGCACTACATGCCAAAGATGACTTTCATCACAATATAAGCATGGGAAAGATGATAATGATATACGAATTCAATTAAATGAGATTAAGGATAAATATTAGAGATTTATAATTTAATTTATCCAGAGTTCAAAAATGTCCAAATTGTCAACATGATAACTGCATTGTGGAGGAAAATTCAAGAATAATATTCATGTATCAAAAATAATTTGGACAAAAAGAATTTAATTTTTGTCGTGAATAGTACCTCGAGTGAATAGTACCACATGAATAGTATCCGAATAAATAGTACCGAATGAATAGTACCCCGTCATGCAAAGTACCCTGAGTGAATAGTACTTGAGTGAATAGTAATTCGTCATAAAAAGTAACCCGAATAAATATTACACCGAGCGAATAATATCCGCGTGAATAGTAACTAATGAAAGTAACCCATCATAAAAAGTACCCCGAATACCCAAGTGAATAATACCCGAGTGAATAGTACCCTGAGTGAAAATATGGAATTTAATAATAAAGTTCACACCAATATTCCAATGAAACGATACTAGATGAAGTGCAAAACTCAATGATATTCTACTAATTTCAAGGATTATAGAAGCCATACTTACCATAGTAAGTTTAGATTTAAGAATATGAAAAGAAATAATACATCTTACCTTAGTATAGGACTGGATACTGCTATAGTGAAGTAGCAGAATACTCTTCTTCTTGCTCTCTATAGTTTCTCTCTCTACCGATACTCTTGTGAGTCTTAGTGAATTTGTGAGAATGAAAGAAGAATTAAGCTTCTATTTATATGAGAATGGACTAAATAGTAACTGATTCATAAACGGTCCAGATTGATTTACTGTTAAGAAAAACGGTCCATATTGATTTACTATTAAACCTTAAAGTAAAGGTCCATGCTGATTTACTATTAAAACTTTAAACCAGCGATCCATATTGATTTACTATTAAAACTTTAAATCATTGATCTATATTGATTTACTATTAAAACTTCAACCAACGGTCTGAAAAATTAGCACATCTCCTCATGGGATAATAAGCAACACTTATAACAACGCCTCATAATAAACCCCTCTATTTATATCAAAAATTGAGTAAATATTTACCACAAATCACTTATCTTTAATCAACAAATTTTTAATCTTTCAACAATTATTCATCATTTAATATTATAATTCACAATATAAACAAGCAGATAATTCCCAGGAAAGAGGGGGATTTCCGATTAGGATTTCTCCTTATTAGCGCGCAATTAGGTGACCAAACCCCTTTCCTTGACAGAACTTTCTAGATATCGTCAATAATGCAAATAATAATATGAATAACTATGTTGTCTCAATTATTGATTTAACAATATAAAATATTATGCAGATAATACTGACAATAATTGAATCAATAATATGAGATACTATGCAGTAACTACTGTGGCAATTATTGAATAAAACTGAGTGACTTCTCATGTAACCATCAATAATCAAAGATATTGTATAATATTGTGTGCTACTATGCAATCACATGTATTACTGTACTTTTATCACCGGTATTTTAACAATTAATGGTAAAAGTTTTGCCGTTATTTTTATAAAAAAGGTTATCTTTGTCACTTTCTATATCCGACAGTCATTCCGTTGTGGGGTCCACCAATGATTTTACCTTCATATGAATATTCCCTGATAAAAAGAATATTCTCCGACCAAACGAATATTTTATAACCACTTGCATACTTTACAAAATTTTCACATATCACCTTTAACTTTAACCTTTTTTCAATTTAACCATTTACTAAATAGAATAATAATTATAAGAAAATTGAATACTTTTATTTCATAAAATTTGAGGTCTTACAATCTCCCCTTCTTATGAAATTTCGTCCCCGAAATTTACATACGTGGTATGTCGAAGAGGTGAGCATACCATGCTTTTATTTTAGATTCTAACTCCCAGGTTATTTTCTCAATATAATGGTTTCTCCATAAAACTTTAACTTGAGGTATAACCTTTGAGTGTAGAATATGCTCCTTCTTATTCAAGATTTTAACAGGTACCTCCTCATACGTTAAATCTTCAGCTATCTCGTCTAGTTCTTATTCAATAATGTGGTTTGGGTCTTCCATATATTTACGTAACATAGATATATGAAAAACGTTATGAACATGAAACATACCGGGCGGTAAAATGAGTCTATAGGCCACAGTTCCTACTCAATAGAGGATTTCAAATAGACCCATAAATCGAAGGTTTGAGCTTTCCTCACTTCGTCGATTCTCGCTTCTAGAATAGCACCTTCTTGTACTTTCTTCTTCATACGCATCAGTTCCGGGTCTGTAGCTTGAGTAGTTTTATCTTTATCGATTAAAACTAGTTTTACGCGTATATTCAACATCATCACGTGGGTCCTTGGAGTCTTTAACTCTATTTCCATCCTTTTTAAGTCATATGAAATTGGTCTTTATGTTAACAATATCGCACTTTTACCCGCATATGATCTTCTACTCAACGCGTCAGCTACCACATTCTCTTTTCAAGGATGGTATATTGAATGGTATGGTCGTAATCTTTCAACAGCTAGAGCCAACATCTTTAGCCTATGTTAAGTTCGTGAAGAAATATTTAAGGCTATTATGGTCTATGTAGATATCTATTTTCCCCATATAAGTAGCATCTCCAGACTTTTAACGCGAAAACGACTACTACCAACTCTAGATTGTGAGTAGGAGAATTCCTCTCATATTCTTTGAGTTCTCGCGAGGCATAGGCTATGACTTTCTCATGTTACATGAGAATGCAATCTAAACCTCTGCTTGAAGCATCGCTGTAGATGACAAATCCAACTGAGACTCCCATCCCTTTACTTGGATAGCACATCACATTGATACCTATCAGTTTGTCAACGAACAAAGATGGCATCCCCTACAAAGAGTCTGGCTTCGGTGCATTTCACAAAGGAAGTAACCAGATAAGGCTTGGGTAACAACTCCTGTAGTTGGGCTTTTAACTTCTGAATTTTAATAGGAGTCATTTGATATGAGGTTTTGGAAATGGGTTTTGTACCGGGTTAAAGGTCAATACAGAATATGATTTCATGCTCTGGGGGTAGGCCAAAAAGTTCTTCAGAAAATACGTCAGGAAATTCATTAACAACAGAAATATCATTTAAATCTGACGTACTTTTATTTAAATCGGTGACATGGGCGAAAAAAAAACTTGACATCCATTTTTCATTAAACGAATGACTTTATGGCTTGATATGACAGTAATTGACTTTAGTTGTTTGGTTGCTTGAATTCGCATAACAGGTTGGTTTGGAATATGAAAGCTAACAACCTTACGAAAATAATCAATTTTAGCATAATGAGTAGTTAACCAGTCGATTCCTAAAATAACATCAAATGCAAGTATTTTTAAAGAGTGATCGACAGGTAAGGTGAAGGTGCCAATTTGAATCAAACAAGACTTATAAACAATGGATGTAATGAAGGTTGTAGGATTTAAAAGATTAGGAGAGAGGGCAGAGCGATAAATTAGGAGAGAGGACATGAGATGAAGGTTTCTACCAACAGAGTTTCAAAATAAGTCAAAGTCAAATTTCTTCGGAGTTAAATTTAAACATTGAGCGCAAGTAGGAGAAATAAAAGAATGGGTAGAACTGGTATCAAATAAGGTACAGACTTCGCAAGAGTTTATGATTAGCTTACTTGTGATAACGTCGTTTGGGTTCCTCGCTTTTTGGGACGTTACGACAAACGCTCTCCCTAAAACTACTGACTTTGACTTGTCCAGGACGACCTTTGGTGTCTCCATCCCCGCAATTGTGACACGCTTTGGGTTGCTGCGTGTAGTTTGGACTGATGTGTCCCTCCCCTCCGTATTTGTAGCATACGACCGGTGGTCGTTCTCCCTCTTTGAAAATGGGTGCTGGTGTTGTTATCTTTCCATCGTTATTGAACTTTCTCTTCTTGAAATTTCAACTTCTATTATCTTGGCCAGGATTACCACCGAAGTGGTTACCATTTCTGGCATGATAATTTCCTCCACAATGGTTATCATTGTTCTGATGGTTGTTGCCACTGGTACGATTATTATCGTGCTGTTGGTCGCTGTCTTTTGGTTGATTTGACTCATAATCGCGCTCCAATAACTGAGCCATATTCATAACATCTGAATTTAAACAAAGTTTGTGAGAAATGAGGTATTGATTTATTTCGGGTTTCAAACCTCTTAGAAATATTCACGTCATACGCTCCTCATTATCTACCAAATAGGATGCAAACCGGGATAACTCCACAAAGTTAGCCTCGTACTGCGATACGGTCATATTGTTTTGCTCCAACTTGATGAATTCTACATTCTTCATGTGACGGATACTTTCGGGAAAGTACTTGTCGTTGAACAATTCTTTGAACTTCTCCCAAGACATCTTTAGTGTGGCAGGTTGAGTACGTGATAAGTGGATTTTATATCAATGAATTGATGTCTAATTTAATCTTAATTGTGGTTAAATCCTCATTTTTATGATCTTTTTTTACTTGTTTCTTGTTATTTTATATATAGGATGGATGGTGTGTTGAATGAGTGAAGAAGGGAGTCATTTGGAGCAATTATGGAAGCAAACATGTAGTTTAAGCAAGCCCCGCCGGGCTGGGCCTATTTTGCCTTTACACCCCTGCCAAGGCGGGGGGTCTTCATGTCTGCGTGACAGGGCTTATGCCCACCGGGGCGGGCTATTCCTATACAACTACCCTCACTGAGGCGGGGGGTGCCGAAGCTGGACTTTCCTATCTTGCTTTGAACTATGCTGGGACATGGAAATTAGCACTTCGATAGCATATGGACTCTGATTAGCATGGGATTTTGACCAAGACTTGTGTGCTGGATATATATTTCTTAACAAACAACAAAATCATCATCATGCAAAGCAATTAACATCAATTAATTACAGATTTTCATATTGAGCAACGGAGTGAAGATTTTGAAGAACGGTCATATCGGTTGCGGATAGAGGCTAAAGTGAAGGGTGTTCTGCGTTATTCTTATACTTTAGTTTATATTTGGAATTGAGAAGATGTTATCTTTAATTTATTCAGTTATTATTTCATTTATTATGAACTAATTAATTTTTAGGCTTAAGACGGATCTTTAAGTGGAACGATGATTATGTAATCTTTGAATTCAGTTTAATAAGCTATTATCTGGTTTATCTATATTAATTTGAGTGTGAATTTATAAATTGCCTGATCAACGATTCTTTGTGGACTTGTATGAACTCGAGAGATGAAATACGAGTCTAGCCTTAGTTAATATAACATGTGTTCTTGATTTGTGTGAATGAACATAATCTTGATGAATGTTAGGGTAGATATATGCTTGACATCGCATGTAATCAGATAAAAAACTTGAACTTCATCCTTCTTTAATTGTAATTCATATAGAGATATAGTGAGTTAGTTGATTAAGGTGTTTAACGCAATTCTATCTTAATTGTAGATTTGGGTTAATACGGTATTAGTGCATCGAGAGGTGGCTAGTGCTATGTGCGTGTTCTTGATTAATAAACTGGGATAGTGAATTAAACTGGAATAAAGGTGTAAAAATCTGAGTGATGCTTAGAGTGAAGTCGACATACGTAATTTCCAAGAGGTTATTAGGACTGCTTGGATAATCCCCATTTTTTGGTGACCCTCTTCAAGTCCTTGTTGGGAGGCTAAAATATGTTAAAAAGGCTCTTATTGGGCTGAATAGGAGCAATGGTAACCTATCTTCAAATGTTGATCAAATTCGGTCACTTCTTCATTCCACTCAGACTTCTATTTCCCTCAACCCTAATGATCATGGTTCGCTCGAGAGGTAGAAGGATCTCACTAACGGTCTTTGAGAAGCTCTTTTATGGGAGGAAAACTTCTCCAATAAAAATTCAGGGTACAGTGGCTTAAGGATGGTGATAGGAACTCTGGATTCTTTCATAACCAAGTTAAAACTTGATGGAACTAGCACAAAATTTTATCTATTATAAATGATGAGGGCCACCTAGTGAGCAAGCAGAATAACATTTAGCTGATTGCAGTGACCCATTTCAAATCACTACCGGGTAGAATGATTGGTGACAACATCCTTATTGCTCAGGAGCTTTTCAGAAACTATCATAGGAAATCTAGCCCACCTCGACGTGACTTAAAAATTGATCTCCAAAAAGCCTTTGACTCGGTCTCTTGGGAGTTTATTCTGGAAGCTCTGAGAATCTTTAAATTCCCTCCAAAGTTCATCTTTTGGATAAAGGCTTGCATCTCCACCCCTACCTTCTAAGTCAAAGTCAATCGGGGTTTGTATGGCTATTTTAAAGGTGTCAGAGGGCTTAGACAGGGTGATCCCTTATCCCCCTTTCCTATTTGTCATTGATATGGAAGCTCTTTCCATTATTTTCACAAAGGAGTCAAATGGGCCTAATTTTAAATTTCATTAGAAAACCAAACATCTAAGGATACCCATTTGTGTTTCGTAGATGATCTTCTATTCTTTTGCCATGGCGACCCTCGATCAGTCAGCATCCTTAAAGAATGCCTCAACATGTTCTCCTCTCTTTCTGGCCTTCGTTTGAACCCCTCAAAAAGCACTTGCTATTTGGCAAATGTCCTCCCGATAAACTATGCCTCCATCCTTTCCTTACTGGAGTTTCATGAGGGGACCTTCCCTGCAATGTTCCTTGGGTTTCCCCTTCTAACCTCAAAGCTTAGCCTGGCCGAGTGTAGACCTCTCCTTGACAGAATTACAAAAAGGATTTCCTCTTGGACCAACAGATTCATTTCCTATGCGGGCCACCTGCAGCTTATCAAATCAGTTCTCTTTGCTATCCAAACCTACTGGTCCTCAAACTTCATTCTCCCTGCTGCTGCCTTAAAAGACTTGAAGACCACCTTTTTTTGATTCCTTTGGAAGGGCCCTACTCTTTTAAAGCATGGTGCTAAAGTGGCTTGGAGTAAAATTGCCCTCCCTACCCCTGAAGGAGGGTTGGGGATTAAACAACTGGATGAGTGGAACCGGGCCTCCATTATCATGCATCTATGGGATATCATCAACCCCTCTTCTTCTTCTTTTACTTGGGCTAAATGGGTTAGGACTTTTTCCCTTAAGGGAAAACATTTCTGGTGCATGGACATTCCTGGAGACTACTCCTGGATTTGGAGGAAAATCCTTAACCTTAGGCATGTTGCTCTGAGCCACACATCTTACCTCATTGGAAATGGTTGTCGAACAAAACTATAGTTTGACCCATGGATCTTGAGAAAACCACTTGCCTACTCTAACTCCTCTTCCCTTATATCCAACTCTAGATTGGGCCCTGAGGCAATGGTTAGTAGCATCATCAGCAATTTCGATTGGGTCCTCCCAAATTCTAACCATCACTCGGTAATTGAATTTAGACAGCTCTTCTCTCCGGCCATAGGTTACGATCCCACCAAAGAGGACTCTGTTCCATAGGACAACACCAATACCTCAGGAAAAGCAACCTCTTTTTTTTGGAAATACATCCGGTCCTATGGAAATCTAGTGGCTTAGGGCAAATTGGTTTGGCACAAGTTCCTCCCTCCTCGGTATTCCTTCTTCTTATGGCTTGCCTTCCACAATGGTCTGCGTACCATGGATCGGCTCTTAAATTATGGGCTCGCTGTTAACCTTATTTGCCTTCTCTGTTACTCCCACAATGAGACCTTTGGTCACCTTTTTTTCAACTGCCCTTTCTCCTACCACATGCTTATATCTTTGCTCAGGAACTGCGGGTGGAAGGGGTCCTCAAGGTGCTGGCTTTCCATCCCTTCCTTCCTCATCGCCCATCCTAGCATCTCTGTTCAGTAGGGTATTCTCCACCTCGGGTTTGCCACGGTCGCTTATCATATTTGGCAGGAAAGAAATGTCAGGCTTCATGGTAAAGGGCCCATGCCGATCTGGACTATCTCCCGCAAAGTTATGCAGATCTTGAAATACAAACTTCACTCCATTCGAAGATTCCAAAAAGTGAAAGATAGGCATTGGTTCTCTAATCTAGCCCTCTAGGGCCCTCTAGAGTCGGTTATGTTCTACTAATGTGTAGGAAGATTGTTGTCTGTTCCTCAAGTGTTTGTTCTACTATTGTTCCACTTTGTGGGATCTGCTCTTGAGGGGAGGTCCTGCTCTTGGTCACCCTCTGCTGGTGGGGATATCATTTTGTTATGAGTTCAAGCTCCTCGTATCACTGCTAATTGTTTTCAATATGTGCTATGGGTCGTGGATTTGGTGGTTTTCAATTGTCATCTTTTAGACTTGGCCCATATACCATGCAGTTCGGGAAAACCTATTGGGCGAGGTGGTAGGGCGAGGGGAGGGGCTGGATGGGCAAGGTGCCGAGATGGGATGATTGGTGGTTGGGCAAAGAGAGGGGCAGGTTGAGCGTGGTTGGTTTGGACGAGGAGAGGGGCTAGTTGGTGGTTAGGCGAGGTGGTTTGGATGATGAGCGGGGCAAGTTGGGCATGGTGGTTATGGGCGAGGAGAGAGGCTAGAGATTTTGGCCTTCGGCATCGAGAATTTGGGCTTCGGCATAGAGGATTTGGGCGATGAGAGGTGGTTATGGGCGAGGAGAGGGGCTTTGTAAAAGCAGGAGATGAAGGTGAAGAGGGTTGGACTTCGGCATAGAGTTTTTTTGGGCTTCGGCATAGAGGGGTTCAGATTGGTGAAACTTTGGCTTCGGCAATAGGAGTTTTGGGATTGTGGTGCTTCGGCCTTATGGGGCTATGGTTTGGTGGAGCTTCGTCTTAGCCCAGATGGTTGGTTGGTTTTGCTTAGAGGGCATCGGCTTCGGTTTGGGGAGGCCTTTATTTGGGGAGGCTCGGCATCGGGCGTTGGCGCTGGTTTCAGATGGTTGTCCCGTGCTTTGGTGCTCGGGCGTCTTGTAGATTGGTTTTATTAATGATGTTACTCGCACTATTAGTTGTCTGTTTTGGGCGTCTGCATGTAATCTTTTATAGTCCTTACATCACAGGGTCTGTCCTATGATGTCTTTGTTATATTCTGATTGGGTTTCTCCCATGAGGTTTCGTAATCCCCCATTTATTTATTTCAGTCTAAAATTAGTAACAACAAAAAAAGGCTAATTCTCCATTATTGTTTGAAAATTCAGTTTTTAGTGTTTATTGTTGTAACACCCCAGTCCCACATCGAAAGATAGGAAAAAAATTGTCTCCATATAAGGAATTAAGTAACTACCAATAGTACCTTCAAAGTCATGACATTTTCGGAGCCTGTGGTGGGCTAAGATGACCCAAGAAGATACTATTGGGCCAGTAGTTTGAGGCCTTATTTTGATGGATTTGATTCGATTCAGACTTGGGATTTGACCCGAGATTTATTCCGGACTCGGGATTTGACCCGGGTTATTTCATATGGTATCAGAGCCGACTCTCGAAAGCTCGGGTCGGGTCATCCGATCGAGTTGCCGGAGGTGGGGACACGAAGGCTGGTGGTAGTATCCCACAATGGAGAGATGAAGGTCCGGAGGTGGGGACACGAATCCAGCCGGTATTATCCCACAATGGCTAGAGAGGCAAAGATCTTTGGGCCGTGTGTGTGATTGGTTCTGACGGGTACGTCAGAAATCCGTGTGTGTGATCGGTTCTGACGGGGATGTCAGAAATTTAAGTGGGAGAGTTTGTAACACCCCAGTCCCACATCGAAAGATAGGGAAAAATTATCTCCATATAAGGAATTAAGTAACTACCAATAGTACCTTCAAAGTCATGACATTTTGGGAGCCTGTGGTGGGCTAAGATGACCCAAGAAGATACTATTGGGCCAGTAGTTTGAGGCCTTATTTTGATCGATTTGATTCAATTCGGACTTGGGATTTGACCCGAGATTTATTCCGGACTCCGGATTTGACCCGGGTTGTTTTAATTGATTGTTTGGTTATTTTATTATTTTTAATACTTTTAGTTACAACTTGGAAATTGATTAGTTTGATAAAATTAGGATTAATAAGAAATTGGTAATTGTTAGGTTTAAATTATATTTACAGTCTCTGAGGGAACGATACTCTACTTTCTATTATATTACTTGTTGACTACGTATACTTGCGTGCTGTGCATAATTAGATTTTACCCAACAAGTTTTTGGCGTCGTTGTCAGGGGACTTTAGTATAGATTTTATTATTTTGAAATATCAGTTTAATTAGTCCAGTTTTACTTAAACACTTTTTGTTTTTGTTTTGTTCATCTTATTTCAGGTTTTTGAAGTTGGTTTATGCAAACTCGATCCAAAAAATCAAGACTTGCTTCCTTTTGAGGACGACATTGAGAGAAGGTTTCAGAGGTTAAGTAAGTGGATCAAGGAAACAAGGGACGATTTTGAAAATTCTAAAAAAGAAGAAGCAATGGCTGCCTAAGACCAGAAAATGTTGAGGGATTTTGATACACCCAAGGTGACTGAACTGCAATTGAGTATCACTAGGCCTGCAACAGCTGCGAATACTTTCAAGATTAAGCCTGGGACTATTCAGATGATCCAAAACTCGGTTCAGTTTGGGGGACTTGCAAATGACGATCTGGACGAGCATTTGATCAGTTTTCTAGAAATATGTGACACTTTCAAGTACAATGGGGGTGTCGGATGAAGTAGTTAGACTTCGCTTGTTCCCATTCACTCTGCGGGACAAGGCAAAGAGTTGGTTACACTCTCTACCAAGCAGGGTTCGATAACGACATGGGATGACCTGGCTCAGAAATTTTTAGCAAAATTCTTCCCGCCAGCGCAAACTGCAAAGATGAAGAATGAGATTACCATGTTTGATCAGCAACATGGGGAGTCGTTGTATGAGGGATGGGAGAGATACAAAGAATTGCTCAAAAAATGCCCACATCACGGATTGCCTAAGTGGTTGCAGATGAATACATTTTATAACGGACTACATGGGAATCTCAGGACTAGTATTGATGTAGCATCGGGGGGAGCTTTTAGGGCAAAGAACTATAAGGACACATATCAGTTGATAGAGATAATGGCTGCTAACAACTATCAGTGGCCCACGAAAAGAATGACACAACCTACAGTCGTTGTAGTGTTAGAGGTAGATGGAGTGACGGCAATACAAGCGTAAATTTTAGCACTCTCCAAGAAGTTTATCGTTTTGTCAAGAGGACAGACACAACACGATGCAGTTATTTGTGAGTTGTGTGCGGGTGAACATCCGACGGATCAATGTGTAATCAATCCAGAGTCAGTACAATTTATGAGTAGCTATAACAGAATTCCTCATAATACATACCAGGATGCATATAATCAGGGGAATAGGAATCATCCAAATTTGTCGTGGAATAATAATCAGAATCAGCAAGCTCCACGACCATCGTATCCCCCTGGATTTCAGAATCAACAATAACCAGTTCAACGTCAAGAGAGGAAATCAGATTTAGAGGAGTTGTTATCAAAGTATATAATGAGCAACGAGGTAGCTATGAAAAATCAAGCAATGGCAATGAAATCGCAAGAGATAGCCATCAAGAATCTAGAGAATCAGATGGGATAAATTGCATTAGCGTTGAACAATAGACCACAAGGGACTCTACCAAGTAACACCAAAAGAAATCCGAAGGGAAATCATAAACAATGTCTGGCAATCACCTTGAGAAGTGGAAAACATGTAGATGGAAAAGGTGCAGAAAATTCAGCTATCTCGGATGATTAAATTAATGACAACAAGGTGGTTGAAGAAAAACAGGGTGAAGATAAAAAAATTGAGAAAACAAAGATAGATGACAAGCCAGTTGTGTATCCTCCACCGCCGTTTCAGTAACGAGATCAAAATCAGAAATTAAACAAGCAGTTTGCAAAATTGTTGGAAGTTTTTAAGAAACTTCATATTAATATCTCGTTCGCAGAAGCCCTAGAGAAGATGCCAAGTTATGCGAAATTTATGAAAGGGATCTTGTCTAGGAAAAAGAAATTGGAAGATTTCGAGACAGTGGCATTACTAGAGGAGTGTAGTGTGGTTTTACAGCGAAAGTTGCCACCAAAGTTGAAAGATCTAGGGAGTTTCACTATTCCGTGCACGATTGGGAATATGGCATTTAATAAATGTTTATGTGATTTGGGAGCGAGTGTGAACCTTATGTCGTTATCAATATATACAAAATTGTGTTTGTCTGCTCCAAAGCCTACGGACATCTCTTTACAGTTGGCAGATAGATCGATCACATACCCAAGAGGCATTGTGGAGGACATATTGGTTAAATTAGACAAGTTCATATTCCCCGTGAATTTCTTTATTCTGGATTTTGAGGAAGATAAGAATATCCCAATAATCCTCGGGAGACTGTTTTTGGCTATGGGTAGGACACTCATCGACGTATAAAAAGGTGAACTAACGATGAGGGTCCAAGATCAAGAAGTAAAATTCAACGTTTTCAAGGCCATGAAATTTCCTACGGATGAAGAAGATTGTTTCCGGATGGATATCATTGATCAAATAATCAGCGAAGACTTGGGCAAGAGTTTTGTTAACAATCCATTGGAAATGACACTATTGGGAGATGAAGACTCAGAATTTATGGAATACTTGCAGATACTAGACTCCCTGCCACGGGTTAGCCGATTTAGAGCACCATTTGAACCATTGCACACGGATGAGAAAGCCACAGCAAGGATAAAACCGTCATTGGAGGAACCACCGACTCTTGAACTTAAGCCACTCCCTAAACACCTCAGGTATGCATACTTAGGCCATTCTAATTCTTTACATGTCATTATTTCTACTGTACTTAACAAATTGTAGGAAGAAAAGTTGCTGAGAGTGCTTAGAGACCACAAATCAGCTATAAGATGGACAATCGCGAATATCAAAGGAATCAACCCATCCTTTTGCATGCATAAAATTCTGATGGAAGACGATGCAAGACCGATAGTGGAGCAACAGAGATGGTTTAACCCTATTATGAAAGAAGTGGTTAAGAAGGAAGTCCTGAAATGGTTGGATGCGGGTATTATTTACCCGATTTCAGACAGTAAATGGGTCAGTCCAGTGCAATGTGTGCCGAAAAAGGGTGGAATAATCATGGTTCAAAATGATGACGATGAGCTAATTTTGACAAGGATAATGACTGGTTGGAGGGTTTGCATGGATTATAGGAAGTTGAATAAGGTGACCTGCAAAGATCACTTTCCTTTGCCCTTTATCGATCAGATGTTAGACAGATTAGCGGGACATGAGTACTATTGCTTGTTGGATGGATATTCGGGTTATAATCAGATCAGTAAATGCTCCTGAAAACTAAGAGAAGACTATATTCACGTGCCCTTACGGCACATTCGCATTAAGGAGAATGTCATTCGGCTTGTGTAATGCACCCGCTACTTTCTAGAGGTGTATGATGGCCATCTTCTCGGACATGGTGGAGAAAAATATGAAAGTCTTCATGGACGACTTCTCTGTCTATGGGGATAACTTTGATACATGTTTGGAGAATTTGGTGATGGTATTACAAAGATGCACTGACACGAATTTGGTCCTTAACTAGGAAAAGTGTCACTTCATGGTTGAAGAAGGCATAATTTTGGTCCACAAGGTCTCGGCTCAAGGATTAGAGGTTGATTAATCGAAGCTGGAAATGATTGAAAAGCTTCCTCCACCGAGTTCAGTTAAGGGAATTAGAAGTTTTCTTGGGCATGCTGGATTTTACAGACGATTTATAAAAGTCTTTTAGAGAAGGATTCGGTTTTCAAGTTTAATGAGTAGTGTAAATTAGCATTCGAGTTATGAAGAAGAAATTCACCATAGCTCCCGTTATCATCGCACCGGATTAGAGCATGCACTTCGAATTAATGTGTGACGCAAGCGACTACGCGATTGGGTCTATTTTGGGTCAACGCCGAGAGAAGGTATTTCATTCCAAATATTATGCAAGTAAGACACTCACGGAGACGCAAATGAACTACACAACTACGAAAAATGAATTACTTGAAGTGGTGTATGCGTTCGATAAATTCTGGGCATACTTGATCGGGGCAAAGGTAGTAGTTTATACAGATCACTCGGCCATTCGGTACTTAATTTCAAAAAAAGATGTAAAGCCACTCCTTATTCGATGGATCCTCCTGTTACAAGAGTTTGATTTAGAAATAAAGGATAAAAAGGGGACGGAAAACCAAGTCATTGATCATTTGTCTAGGTTGAATAATCAGAATAAAAAGGAAGAGGACAAGTGTGTAATCAACGAGTCATTCCCAGATGAGCAACTATTTGGGATAAATGCAGAATTTCCATGGTACGCAAACTTCGAAAATTATCTAGTGAGTAACATTCTTCCGCCTGATTTTACACGATAACAGAAAAAGAAGTTTCTTCATGATGCCAAGTGGTATATGTGGGATGAGCCTTACTCTTTCAAATAGTGCGCCGACAAGATGATCCGAAGATGTGTGCCTTATAGTGAAGTGAGGAACATATTGCATGAATGCCACTCATCGACGTATATGGTAGTGAGAGAATAGTGGCAAAAGTCCTTCAAGCTGGGTTTCATTGGCCTACATTATTTAAAGAGGCCCCCAATTTGTTAAAACTTATGATAGATGTCAACAAGTGGGAAACATATCGAAAAGGAATGAGATGCCATTATAAACAATTTTAGAAGTTGAGATATTCGATGTATGGGGCATAGATTTCATGGGGCCATTCCCTTCCTCATTTACCAATCAGTACATTTTGTTTGCGGTGGACTATGTATCAAAGTGGGTGGAAGCCATAGCACTCCCGACTAACGATGCCAAGGTGGTTCTCAAATTTTTGCAAAAGAATATTTTTACGAGGTTTGGCACACCGAGAGCTATTATAAGTGATGAAGGTAGTCACTTCTGCAACAAATCGTTCACAGCTGTATTGGCAAAGTATGGGGTCAACCACAAGGTAGCTACAAAATATCACCCCCAAACCAGTGGGCAAGATGAGGTTTCGAACAGGGAGGTGAAGAGAATTTTGGAAAAGGTAGTGAATCCAAATCGAAAGGATTGGTCTATCAGGTTGGACGATGCACTATGGGCTTACCGGACTGCGTATAAAACACCGATTGGTATGTCATCATACCAATTACTTTACGAGAAAGCTTGCCACCTACCTGTCAAGTTACAACATAAAGCTTACTGGGCAATTCAGAAATTAAACTTTGATCAAGCAGCTATGGTTGAAAAGAGGCTGCTCCAGTTAAATGAGCTTGATAACTTCCGACTGCAAGCTTATGAGAACTCAAAGTTATACAAAGAAAAGGTCAAGAAATGGCACAATCAAAAAATCATGCACCAAATGTTCAAGCTGGGGCAATCAGTATTGTTGTTCAACTCACGATTGAGGTTGTTCCCAGGAAAGCTTAAGTCAATGTGGTCGGGACCATTCACCATCAAAATAGTTTTCCCACATGGCACCGTTGAACTCTGCAGTCAAAATCCATTGGAAACTTTCAAGGTCAACGATCAACGGTTGAAGCATTATTGGGGTGGCGAGTCTAAATGGGACGTCATTGCAATCACACTGACCGGCGCACCATAAACAGGGAGTAGTCAGGCTGAACGACTTAAAATCAAGCGCTAATTGGGAGGAAACCCAATCGTACTATTATTTTTTATATTTCTATTCACACCCGTCACATTATAGTTAGTTTAATTAGTAATATATAATAAGTTCTTATACTAATTAGTTAAGTTGCATACTCATGATATTCTATCCATCGTGTTGATAATTAACTCATAATGAAGTTTCATGGCTTGCAGGATGTTCAAACATTCATTAAGTGGACTAACATGAAAGAAAAAAAGAGCACAGAGCTCAGTTTGTAGTGTGCATGCCTGCCGAGGCAGCCCCATAATACATTATACCCCCCCCCCCAGGGCGGGGATCCTGGATTTGAAGGGACTGGATTCAGGCAGTTACACACGCCCAACTTCTTCTCCTTCTCCAATTCAAACGCCACTCTCCAACATCTTCCATCAATTCTCTCCATCTTCATAGGTTCTAGCAACTTCAATTCCATCTTCCCACTTCTTTCACACATTCACCCACTAACCCATTATCTCCATTACTCCAACACACAAACATCTCCATCACACCACCTCTATATAAACACAGCCTCACAACCCCAGTTAATCACCTACATTCAATTTAAACTAAAAAAGTGTTCATAACGTGGGAATTCATCTTGCACTTGAGAGTGAGTAACCTATCTTTAAGTTCTTCATCTTCTCCTACTATATTTGCCACAAAATTGCCAAGTTTGGGGGAAGAAATCAGTTGCACACCAAGTGTTCGACAGAGTGTGTGAGCTAAGTTTGGGGGAAGAAAGAAGGATTTCTGAAATAAATGGCTTCTAAACCGACTTCTAAGAGGCAACGGGGAGAGAGTTCCACAATAACTCTGTAACAATCCAGATTTTTAATTATAATATTTAAATATTTATTGAATTATATAAATATTTAATGGATGTGTTTATCGTTGAATAAATATTTGTTTAATTGATTCGATTTAATTTGGTTAATTATTTGTTTGATAAATATTTAATGAGTTAAGGAAATTAATTATTATGAGATAATATTCTAATTTAATTTAATAATTAAGTTAGAGAGTTTATAATGATTAACTAAATTATTATATTATGCAATGAATTGTTATTAGAATTAATTAAATTAAGTATGAAAACTTAATTAATTAGAAGTATGACAAATAGCTATATTATAAGTAGTTATTAAAATAAATTAAAGTAGTTTTGAATTAGTTTGCCAAACAAAGCATTATGGCTTTTGTATTTCTTTTGAATTTTAAAATATAATAATATAGATTAATACATAAAATAAATCAATAAAATATAAATACAAGTTATATGTTATATGTTTGGTCACTGCTAAACAAGATTTCTTAACAACACAAAGTATGTCTATGACCTTAATATTAGATACTCATATATGTTTTACGTTATAATATATCTATGTGTTCTTCTTTTTCATTGTGTATAAGGTTTTTTACAAAATTCTTCTAAACCATGTTTTTGTAATTGTTATACTAACATATATAGATATGTGATTGTATGTTTAATACATATAGACAAGATTGTATGCTAATTACGTGTTAAAGAAAAGGAATTAGTTTTTACAGTAAACATTCACGTATGAACGTGGTTTGTAGAAATATCAAAATTAGTATATGTTAATTGTGAAATTGAACTGCGAATAGTTCATTGGGTATGAACTATAGAGAATCAAAGTTTAAAATAATTAAATTTGGAATCAAATTGGTATAACAATGTTCACTGTGCTAAATAACTGTCAATAATGGAGTTTTGGTTTTTAAAATAGTGCGTACAATGATTTAAGTTTTCTAAAATTATTGTTTAGTGGTTTAAACTAGTATATGCATGTTGGGTAGTGTGTATATGTGTAATTTATATAAGTTAGCATGTTAATTTAGATGTTAGCAGTGTTAAATAGACAAAATTTAGTTGTTTTGTTCTCTCGTGGTTGGGTTCTGCAAGTTTTGGCGCCTCAGCGCCAGAAATTCGCGCCCCAGCGCTGAAATTCGAGCCCCAGCGCCAAAGTTCGCGCCCCGGTGCCACTGGCTAGCTTAGTCCTCGCGCCCCAGCGCCAGAATTGTAGTCTGAGTCAGACAGTTTTGACCTCTAGTAGTAAAACGACCATAACTTTCTCATACGAACTCTGATTGAGGTGATTCAAGATGATCCGGATCGAGGACGAGTAGACCTACAATTTTTGTTCTTTAAGTTTTGCAATTTGAGGTCTGTAACAGTAGTCAAAATGGTCATCTTTAGGACTGTTGTGGTTTTGGGGGCAATCGGAGGGCGTCGGGCATTGAACATATGCATGTGTAGTGCTCCTGACGATAAAAGATGATGTCCTAAGTTATAAAACATGTATGTTAGTAAATATAATGATGCTTAAAATTAATAAATAATGTATTAGATAAGTTATAGAATCATAGTAAGCATACACAAGAGAGGCAAATCGGGCGTGTGACGATTGAACGTCGAAACGCCGTGTCAAGTGTTAATGAACTTAAAAAGTGTTTCAATTCAATTGAAATGAATATTATAGGATATTAAATGGGTTTAATATAAAACCAATAAGTAGTCCTATCAAGACTTAAGCACTTGAATGAACTTCGATTATGAAATATAGTGAGATATAAGTTGAAAGTTAACACAATCTAATTGAACATTGTGTGCAAATTAATAGGAAAGATTATGAGATGTGGAGTAGAGTTTACATTACAATTACTATGTGTTGTTATGTGAATAATAGTTGATGTGTATGATTATATAATTGTGTAGGCACGTGAAGTGCAGATAACTATAAGTTGTTAATCTATTATTGGTAAACAGCGATCAAGGCAAGTCTTTCGGTTCCTATTTGATACGTGGACTTGATGAACTATTTTAAATTGCATGATATGTTATACATGTTGAAATCATGAAATGTTAAAGTCAATTTATGACTGCATTATTTTGGTTAAATAACGAGGATTGAGTAAGGAACACAATCTTTATATTTGCTATGTGAACTAAAAGCATGTATGCCGTGTTGTTTTAGTTATTATGATATGTATGTTTAGCATATTATTACGTGTTATGTGATGCATGAAAACTATTAGATTTTGCTGGGCTGTCGAGTTCACTCTTGCAAATAACCACTTTTACAGGTTAAGATTTTAAGGTAAAGATATGTGTTAAGTGAGTTATAGAGATCTATATTCACGAAGATTACTTATGTTTTATGAGAAATGTATTTCACATTTTGAACGTAACATGTTGTTGAATTGAAAGTTGAGCTATCCAATGTATATGGATATTTAGTTATAATGTAAGACTTTGTATAGTCATTTTGTTGTAACGATTCATGATATAAGATTGAATCAAAGAGATGTAATATAAAGGTTGCGATTCAAGGCAAGGAACAAGGAAATGTATAAACGTTTTAAATATTCCGTAATTTTAGTGTTTTTAATATCGAATAATGATGTAAAATTAGAGATTTAATGTATGGTTAACGACCGAAGTTGAGATTTAAAGATGTTAATCTATTATTGGTAAACAACGATCAAGGCAAGTCTTTCGATTCCTATTTGTTACGTGGACTTGATGAACTATTTTAAATTGCATGATATGTTATACATGTTGAAATCATAAAATGTTAAAGTCAATTTATGGCTGCATTGTTTTGGTTAAATAAGGAGGATTGAGTAAGGAACTCAATCTTAATATTTGCTATGTGAACTAAAAGCATGTATGCCGTGTTGTTTTAGTTATTATGATATGTATGTTTAGCATATTATTACGTGTTATGTGATGCATGAAAACTGTTACATTTTGCTGGGCTGTCGAGCTCACTCTTGCAAATAACCACTTTTGCAGGTTAAGATTTTAAAGTAAAGATATGTGCTAAGTGGGTTATAGAGATCTATATTCACGAAGATTACTTATATTTTATGAGAAATGTATTTCACATTTTGAAAGTAACATGTTGTTGAATTGAAAGTTGAGCTATCCAATGTATATGGATATTTAGTTATGATGTAAGACTTTGTATAGTCATTTTGTTGTAATGATTCATGATATAAGATTGAATCAAAGAGATGTAATATAAAGGTTGCGATTCAAGGCAAGGAACAAGGAAATGTATAAACGTTTTAAATATTCCGCAATTTTAGTGTTTTTAATATCGAATAATGATGTAAAATTAGAGATTTAACGTATGGTTAACGACCGAAGTTGAGATTTAAAGCTGTTAATCTATTATTGGTAAACAACGATCAAGGCAAGTCTTTCGGTTCCTATATGTTACGTGGACTTGATGAACTAATTTAAATTGCATGATATATTATACATGTTGAAATCATAAAATGTTAAAGTCAATTTATGACTGCATTGTTTTGGTTAAATAAGGAGGATAGAGTAAGGAACTCAATCTTTATATTTGCTATGTGAACTAAAAGAATGTATGCCGTGTTGTTTTAGTTATTATGATATATATGTTTAGCATATTATTACGTGTTATGTGATGCATGAAAACTGTTAGATTTTGTTGGGCTGTCGAGCTCACTCTTGCAAATAACCACTTTTGCAGGTCAAGATTTTAAGGTAAAGATATGTGCTAAGTGAGTTATAGAGATCTATATTCACGAAGATTACTTATGTTTTATGAGAAATGTATTTCACATTTTGAACGTAACATGTTGTTTAATTGAAAGTTGAGCTATCCAATGTATATAGATATTTAGTTATGATGTAAGACTTTGTATAGTCATTTTTCTGTAACGATTCATGATATAAAATTGAATCAAAGAGATGTAATATAAAGGTTGCGATTCAAGGCAAGGAAGAAGGAAATGTATAAACGTTTTAAATATTCCGCAATTTTAGTGTTTTTAATATCGAATAATGATGCAAAATTAGAGATTTAATGTATGGTTAACGACCGAAGTTGAGATTTATAGTGTATGGATTTTGGGGTCGTTACAAACTCCACCATCACGAACCTTTGACCGACGCAAATTCAAAAGTGTTGCCGCCGCCAACCGTTACGACTAAATGGTAACAAAGGCTCTTACACCGGAACGGAGGTTGGCACCGAATCATGTGGATGGGGAGACGATGCAACAAATTTATCAGAAATGATGGAACAAATTCACTGAGGAACCCAAGCCCACCGTTGTCAATGTGGTAAAAGAGTTTTATGCTAACGTCGAGGACAAGGCACCTTTCAAAGCCTTTGTGCGGGGTAGATTGGTCTCATTTAGTGTTGATGCCATCAACACTTTTTATCAATTACGGGTGCCTAGACAGTGTCAATATACTACCTTGAGGGATTTTGACCTCGACTATGAGGCAGTCCTCAAAGAAATGACTAAGCCGGGAACAACATAGATTAAGGGGCAGAAAGGAGGCACGGTGTTTCACAGCAAAGATCTTAGCAGGTATAGAAAGATTTGGTATGCCTTCTTATGTGCGAAATTGTTTCTGTCCACGTACACCTCTGATGTGACAAAGGAGAAGGCACTACTTCTATATGCCATTGTGCAAGACTTCATCATAGGCATCGGGGCGATAATCAGTTTTTCCATTCGTCGATGCCTACGGGGTAATTTTTTGGGTGGCCTGCCACACCCATCACTTATATGTGCGTTGTGTCACCAAGCAGGTGTTCGACGGTCTGATGACGAACCCACCCAAATGCCACTACAACTACTAGATTCCAAAATGATATTGCGGTATTCGGTGTGGATCAGAGGTGAATCACATCCTCGAGGGTTAGGTTTTGTATTTCCATCAGCTTTGGAGGTCAATGTTGACACTGAAGACACCTTGGATGATGAGGACGAGACTATGGGAGAGCAAGGAATTGAAGCGGAACCATCTTCCGATGCCATATCTAGCCCTTAGTTTCTTGTATTTCAACGACAAATGGAGGAGTACAACACGGCAGCAGGAAGGGAGATGAGCCGACTCGCAGTGAGGAAAGACCACATGTTTGAAGCTATGAATACATCTTTCGCTTCATTGACTGCAACACTCCAGAGCTTCAATCCAACTGCCCATTTCCCATACCAGCAGCCCATGCACACGCCAAGGTTTCCACCAATTGATTCGGAAGAAGAAGATTAACCACCACCACCACCACCACCACCTCAGACTTAGTCGATTACAGGGAAGTCCTCACTCATTTTATTGTGTTATCCATACAATGAGGACATTGTTGTTATCAAGTTTGGGGGAGTTATTTTTATTTTGCATTTTATGTTTGCATGCATAATGTCATTAGTTAGGTTTGTGTTTGTTATTGAACTTTAGTTTTGCATGTAGTGTTAAGCATTCATGTAATCATATAGTTTCATAGTAGCTTAGGTGAATATTTAGTTTTTATTTTTGTTTTATGTTTGAATTCGTATTATGTTTTCCTTATCTAAAAAAAAGAAAAAAATAAATATAAAAAAATAATTTAGTTAGAGTTGTGTTGTGGTTGCATATGTCCAGCAGTGTTGTGGTTCATTGTATTTTGGCCAATGATAAGATTAGGATTAAGTAAATAAATACAGTACCCATTATTAGAACTATGATGTAGTTTTGAATTATGACTCGGATCTTGTGTTTATTTGAAACTGATATAAAAAAGATTAGCACGTTAATAACATCGGTGTTGACTGATTAGATTAAAATTGATACATAAAGAGTTTCTAAAGGATAATGATAGTATAGATGAGAAAAGGACAAGGATATGCAGTTAAAACGAAGAATTGGACAAGAACCTAAGTTTGGGGGGATAAATGTGGGGTACATAAGCTTTATCTATTAAAAATAATAATAATAATAATAATAATAATACAATATATGTCGTGACTAGTCTTGTTTGTTACTTGAGTAAGTACGCCCGTAGGGGTGTCTCAACACCTAGCGCCCTAAGGTCTTTTATGGTCTGAGAGTCGTTGGTTGAAAGCTCGCTAAGGGGTAGCACTGTTAGCCTAATGGAATGAGGCATTACACAGTCATGTTAAAAGAAAAAGGAAATGATAATAAGATGGGAAAAGAGCAAAAAACCTCCGTGAAAAAAAATATAAAGTATAAGTACCCTATGTAAACCCTTGATAGTGGTAATTGTTTAATTTTAGTTGGAACTCGTCTGGTTTTAAAATTTTTGAGTTTGTTCTGTATGATTCCTTCTAAGAAGTTGGTTATGTATTGAATTTGAGTCTGTATCAGTTGTCATTGATATTACACATACACACATTATATCAGTGATGATAGTCTAAGATTCAAGGATTGATAAGAAGTTAGTGATTGGTTTTAATATGAAGTATTGTAGTGTTTACTTGGTTTTTCTGAGGCCAAAGGAATAAATTTTATTCTATAATATTGTTGGATTCGATGACATTTAGATTAGATACATTACATATCCTTGCATTGTATAGCATGTAGTTTGTTTTGTGCTAGAGGTCTAGCACAGTTTAAGTTTGGGGGATTTTGATAATTGGATTTTATATCCATGAATTGATGTCCAATTCAAGCTTAATTGTGGTTAAATCCTCGTTTTTATGATCTTCTTTTACTTGTTTCTTGTTGTTTTATATATAGGATGGATGGTGTGGTGAATGAGTGAAGAATGGAGTCATTTGGAGCAATTATGGAAGCAAGCATGAAGTTTAAGCTAGTTAGAAAGCAACAGGTACCCCCGCCGGGCTGGGCCTATTTTGCCTTTACTCCCCCGCCAAGGCGGGGGGTCTTCATGTATGCGTGATAGGGCTTATGCCCTCCAGGGCGAGCTATTCCTATACAATTACCCCTGCCGGGGCGGGGGGTGCCGAAGCTGGACTCTCCTATCTTGCTTTGAACTATGCTGGGACATGGAAATTAGCACCTGGATAGCATATGGACTCTGATTAGCATGGGATTTCGACCAAGACTTGTGTGTTGGATATATATTACTTAACAAACAACAAAATCATCATCATACAAAGCAATTAATAGCAATTAATTACAGATTTTCATATTGAGCAACGGAGTGAAGATTTTAAAGAATTATCATATCAGTTGCGGATAAAGGCTAAAGTGAAGGTTTTTCTGCGTTATTCTTCTACTTTAGTTTATATTTGTAATTGAGAAGATGTTATCTTTAATTTATTCAGTTATTATTTCATTTATTATGAACTAATTAATTTTTAGGCTTAAGACGGATCTTTAAGTGGAACGATGATTATGTAATCTTTGAATTCAGTTTAATAAGGTATTATCTGGTTTATCTATATTAATTTGAGTGTGAATTTATAAATTGCCTGATCAACGATTCTTTGTGGACTTGTATGAACTCGAGAGATGAAATACGAGTCTAGCCTTAGTTAATATAACATGTGTTCTTGATTTGTGTGAATGAACATAATCTTAATGAATGTTAGGGTAGATATATACTTGACATCGCATGTAATCAGATAAAGAACTTGAACTTCATCCTTCTTTAATTATAAATCACGTATAGATATAGTTAGTTAATTGATTAAGGTGTTTAACGTAATTCTATCTTAATTGTGGATTTGGGTTAATACTGTATTAGTGCATCAAGAGGTGGCTAGTGCTACGCGCGTGTTCTTGATTAATAAACTGGGATAGTGAATTAAACTGGAATAAAGGTGTAATAATATGAGTGATGTTTAGAGTGAAGTTGAAAGCCTAATTCTCCATTATTGTTTGAAAATTTAGTTTTTAGTGTTTATTGACTGTTTGGTGATTTTACTATTTTTAATACTTTTAGTTATAACCTGGAAATTGATTAGTTTGATAAAATTAGAATTAATAGGAAATCGGTAATTATGAGGTTTAAATTATATTAAAGTCTCTGAGGTAACAATACTCTACTTACTATTATATTACTTGTTGACCACGTATACTTGTGGGATGTGCGTAATTAGATTTTAACCAACGATACATTTTACAGATTCCCAACAATAATCTGTCTCTCCTCGCAACATGAAGATGACAAAGGGAACCTTTTGCTTCTCGAAGCATCCCAAGACATCAAATATCTTGGTAATCTGCTTAATCCGCGTCTCTGCCTTAAGTGGTTCTGGCTTTTCCAAAAACTCCGGTGGTCCCAGCTCCTTGAATTGTTTAGCAATGACCATCCGTGAGTGGCCAATGTTTCCACCTGCATTTTGAACAGGTGTCTCTCTCGTTTGGTTTTACATGAATTCTAGAAAGTTCCTAAACATACCATCGTTCGTCATTTGGTCAGTGTTGTTGTTTACAGGAGGATTATTGCCTTCTTGATGCACATTATCCTGGTTATTGATCAGTGGTGACTCAATGGTCTCATATGCTCCATTGATTATCTCAATATTTTCAGATGCCATTTTCAAACATTGCCGCAAAACAAGGGTTAATTGACATGTCACACATTATCCCTATATTCTGACCGACCAATTAAATAACAAATAAGCTTAGGTAGGTCATACTAGCGAAGGATTTACCCATCTCTCCCCTCCTAGTTCTAGCCTCAAATCTCAGCCAGGGATCGTAACCCTAAGCTTTGATACCAACTGTGACACCCCCAAAATAGGTATACACACCCATTCTGAGTCGCCAGATATATGTTACAAAATTTAAATACAAACTTAATTATACAACTGTCATATAAAATACGATAATACATAAGCTGAGAGTTTAAACACGAATATTGCCTCGTAGAAAATATCCAAACTCAAATGGAGTCCTTATTACAATTCTTATTACACTATTTTATAAAATAGTGAGGACTACTATAGCCACCATCTCGGACCATCACTCTGTTCCCCGACTAGTCCCAGCTATATTCTCATTTCCTTAAGAGAACAATGAAAGCAAAGGGTGAGCTCAACTAGTCTAGTAAAAAATATTATGACTAAGATAATGCAGAATAAATTATCGTTAGCCTTCAACAGTGTTAAACTGATAAAATACAATAGACAACAAGTTTAACTGTAGCAAAATCAACAATCCATTTGAAGAGTCAAGTAGAGCATGATATCTACTATCTTCTATGATTTAAAAGTTTATCATCAATTTTATCATTGAGACTCAGCTAAATAATCCACATCACTAAATTATCCATGCACTACAGGACAAGGATATTCATTATTATCACATCCACGAATCATCCATGCACTACGGGCCAAGGATATTCGTTATTATCACCAATGGTCATGATCATGTCAACAACTGTCCATCAATGCACTACGGGTCAATGAGGACTTTTAACACATCATTTGTAATATTACAGGTCATGATTATACAGATACATATTCATAATCATACCAATTAACAGTGCATCTATACACTACGGGCCAAAGATGACTTTCATCACAATATAAGCATAAGGATGATGACAATGATATAAGAATTCAATTAAATGAGATGAAGCATAAATATTAAAGATTTATAATTCAATTTATTCAGAGTTCAAAAATGTCCAAATTGTCAACATGATAACTGTTTTGTGGAGGAAAATTCAAGAATAATATTCATGTATCAAAAATAATTTGGACAGAAAATATATCAATTTTTGTCATGAATAGTACCCGAATGAATAGTACCCCGAATAAATATTACCCCTAGTGAATAGTAACAAATGAATACCCGTCATGAAAAGTTACTCGAATAAATATTACCCCGAGTGAATAGTAACCCATCATGAAAAGTACCCTGAATCTCCAAGTGAATAATACCTGAGTGAATAGTATCCGAATGAATAGTAACTCGTGAATAGTATCTCGAGTGAAAATATGGAATTTAATAATAAAGTTCAAGCCAATATTCCAATGAAACGATACTAGATGAAGCGCAAAACTATAGAATATTCAACACATTTTTAATCTTTCCACAATTATACATCATTTAATATTATAATTCACAATATTAACAACCAGATCATTCCCAGGAAAGAGGGGGCTTTCCGATAAGGATTTCTCATAATTGGCGCGCAATTAGGTGAACAAACCCCTTTCCTTGACAGAACTTTCTAGACATCGTCAATAATGCAAATAATAATATGAATAACTGTGTTGTATCAATTATTGATTTAACAATATAAAATATTATGCAGATAACATTGACAATAATTGAATCAATAATATGAGATACTATGCAACAACTATTGTGACAATTATTGAATAAAACTGAGTGACTTCTCATGTAAGCATCAATAATCAAAGATACTGTATAATATACTATGCAACCACGTGTAATACTGTAATTTTATCACCGGTATTTCAATAGTTAATGATAAAAGTTTTGCTGTTATTTTTATAAAAAGGTTATCTCTATCGCTTACTATAGTCGACAGTCATTCCGTTGTGGGGTCCACCAATGATTGTGTCGTTGATAAGTAGATTTTATACCTACTTATCCGGTATCTGTTTCTTGAATTAGTTACTTAAACTCGTGTTTCTTAGTTACTTTTCATGCATTTTCTGTTCATTTTGTAGATTATATGCTTGGGAGCTGTGTGAGCGACTATTGGTATGAAATCACAAAGAATTGGTATGAAATCGCAAAGAAAAACAATTCGGACATCGTTTGGGCTTTCATGTTTATTTCATGTTCTTGGCTTGGAACTTGAATTATATTGTAGAGCTTCTTTGTAGCTTTCCATAACATCTTGAATCATTCAAATTGAAGTTCAAATGCAAGGGTTATGATCTTTGTACGAACTGATAAGTGGATTTTATATCCATGAATCGTTGTCCATTTCATGTTTGATCATTCCTATTTTCTTGTTTTTATGTTCGTTTTTATTCGTTTTGTGGTCTTTTATGTGTAGGGTCGTTGTTGTGGCAAGTCGTGAAGAAAGGAGGCTTTTGGAGCAAAATTGGAAGCAAACTTGGAAAGTGGCACAGTCAACTACCAGAAGCTACCCCCACCGAGGCGGGCCCTTTTTGCCTATGTACCCCCGCCGGGGCGGGGGGTAGCGAATTATGGGCACTCCTGTTGTGTTTTGAACTCTGCTGGGATACAACTTTGAGCATTTGAATAGCATAAGGACTCTAATAAGAGAGGATTTCGACTGGGACTTGTGGATTGCATGCTTATTACTCAATTAACAACGAATTAAATAAGACATAAGGCAAATTACGAAGATCAATTCCAATTTTTTGATAGCAAGCTTTGGAGGAGTATTTTGAAGAAAATTTCGTGACGATTGCAGATTAAGGCTATTTGAAGGGTGGTTTTGCATTATTCTTCATCTTAGTTCTATATTTGTAATTGAAAGAATGTTTCCTTTAGATTATTCAGTTTTTATTTCATTCATTATGAACTAATTCACTTTTTAGGCTTATGATGGATCCTTAAGTGAAACGATGATTGTGTAACTTTGATTTCCAGTTCAATAAATTATTTCTCGGTTTATCTATATTAATTTGAGTGTGAATTTATGAATTGCATGATCAATAATTCGTTGTGGATTTGTATGGAATCGAGAGAGGATAGTCGAATCTAGACTTAGTTAATATAGCATGTGTTCATGAATTTTGTGAATAGCAGAATCTTGATTAATGTGAAGGTAGAGATATGCTTGACATCACATATAATCGGATAGAGAACTTAATCTTAAATCTTCTTTGATTTCAGTTCACATAGAGATATAGTGAGTTGGTTGATTAAGGTGTTTAACTTGTTTCTATCTAAATTGTGGATTTAAGTTAATACAGTATTAGTGCATCGAGAGGTGGCTAGTACTACATTCGTGTTCTTGATTAATAAACTGGGATAGTGAGTTGAATTGGAATAAAGGTGTGAAAATCATAGTGTTGCTTAGGGTGAAATCATAAGTCTAATTCTCCATTATTTGTTTAAAATTCCAGATTTTGATATTTGTGATTGTTTTGTGATAGTTTATTTATTTATTAATTTAGTTTCTATAAATTTAAATCATTAAATTGAATAGTTTAATAGAATCAGGATTAATAGGAAATTGGTAATTGTGAAGTTAAATTCCTTACTAATTTGTCTCCGTGGGAACGATACTCTATTCATTACTATATTACTTGTTGACCACGTATACTTGCATGTTTTGCATATATAGATTTTACCCAACAAGTTTTTGGCGTCGTTGACGGGGACCATTTAGTCTAGATTTTAATATTTTTACAATAACAGTTTAATTAGTCCAGTTTTACTTAAACACTTTTTATTTTTAATTTTCTTATTTCAGGTTTTTGACATTGGTTTATACAAACACGATCCAAAAATCCAGACTTGCTTTCTTTTGAGGACGACATTGAAAGAAGATTTCAGAGGTTAAGTAAGTGGATCAAGGAAACAAGGAACGAATTCGAAAACTCTGACATAGAAGAAGCAATGGCAGCTGAAGATCAGAAAGCGTTAAGGGACTTCGCCAAACCCAAGGTGACTGAACTGCAGTCGAGCATCACCAGGCCCTCAATTGCTGCAAATACATTCGAAATCAAGCCTGGGATTATTCAAATGATCCAGAATTCAGTTCAGTTTGGGGGATTATCTAATGACGATCCAAATGAACATCTAGTCAGCTTTCTGGAGATTTACGACACCTTCAGGTATAATGGAGTGTCGGATGAGGCGTTGAGACTTCAATTCTTCCCATTCACCTTACGGGACAAGGCGAAGAGTTGGTTACACACTCTACCGCTGGGATCGATAACTACGTGAGAAGACTTAGCTCAAAAATTCCTTGCCAAATTTTTCCCACCCGCGAAAACTGCCAAAATTAGGAATGACATAACAATGTTTGAGCAGTAACATGGGGAGTCGTTATATGAGGCATGGGAGAGATACTAGGAGTTACTTAGAAAGTGCCCGCATCATGGATTACCTAAGTGGTTGCAAATGAATACTTTTTATAACGAACTACATGTGAATCTAAGAACAGTTATTGATGCAGCGTCGGGTGGAGCGTTCATGGCTAAGAGTTATGAGGAAGCCTATAATTTGATTGAGACCATGGCGGCTAACAACTACCAGTGGCCCACAGCAAGAATGACACAGGCAAAGGCAGCTGGGGTGTTAGAAGTAGATGGGGTGACAGCAATACAAGCACAAATTTATGCGCTGTCCAAGAAGTTGGATGCCATGACAGGGGCTCAAGTATAGCAGGTTGCAGTAGTATGTGAATTGTGTGCGGGTGACCATCGTACATATCAGTGCGTAATCAATCCAGTGTCCGTGCAGTTCGTAGGTAGCTATAACAGGGGTCCACAGAATATGTGCCAAAACATTTATAACCAAGGGAATAGGAATCACCAAAATTTCTCGTGGAGCAATAATCAGCAACATCAAGCTCCACGACTGTCATATCCCCCAGGTTTTCAGAATCACCAACAACCAGCTCTACATCAGGAAACAAAATTAGATTTAGAGGAGTTGTTATCGAAGTACATAACTAGCAATGAGGCAGCGATGAAAAATCAAGTAAATGCCATAAATAACTTGGAAAATCAGATGGGGTAAATTGCCTTAGCATTAAATAATAGGCCACAAGGTACCCTACAGAGTGATACAGAGAGAAATCCAAAGGGGAACCACGAACAGTGTCAGGCAATTATGTTGAGGAGTGGAAAACATGTCATTGGCAAAGATGTAGAAAATTCAGTGATATCGGATGAAAAAGTTGACGACAGTAAAGTGGTTGAAGGAGACAAGGGTGAGGATAAGTAAGGTGAGAAAACAAATTTAGACGACAAACCAGTTGTATATCCTCCACCACCATTTCAGCAGAGGGTCCAAAAACAAAAATTAGATAAGCAGTTCGCAAAGTTTTTGGAAGTGTTTAAGAAACTCTAGATTAACATCCCGTTTGCAGAAGCCTTAGAGCAGATGTTGAGTTATGCAAAGTTCATGAAAGGGATTTTGTCAAGGAAGAAGAAATGGGAAGACTTTGAAATAATGGCACTAACAGAGGAGTGTAGTGCGGTGTTACAGCATAAGTTGCCACCAAAGCTGAAAGATCCAAGGAGTTTCACTATTCCATGCTGGATCGGGAACATGTTCTTTAATAAGTGCTTATGTGATTTGGGGGCGAGTGTGAACCTTATGTCATTGTCAGTATACACAGAATTGGGTTTTCCCGCACCAAAGCCTACTAATATCTCATTGCAGTTGTTGGATAGGTCAGTCAAATATTCGAAAGGCGTAGTAGAGGACATACTTGTTAAAGTGGATAAGTTTATATTCCCCGTGGACTTTATTATTCTGAATTTTGAGGAGGACAAGAACATCTTGATTATCCTAGGGAGACCTTTCTTGGCTACGGGTAGGACTCTCATCGACGTACAAAAAGGCGAACTTACTATGAGGGTCCAAGATCAGGAAATAAAATTTAACGTGTTCAAGGCCATGAAATTTCCTACGGATGAGGAAGAATGTTTCAGGATGGATATAATTGAGCAGATTATTAGTGAAGATATGGGCAAGAGTCTGGTCAACGGTCTATTAAAACAACATTATTGGGGGATGAAGAAGTCGATGACCCAGAATTTTTGGACTACTTACAGATGTTAGATTCATTTCCACGAGTTAGCCGATTCAGAGCACCATTTGAACTATTACACACGGAGGAGATAGCCACGGAAAAATTGAAACCATCATTGGAGGAGCCACCAACTCTGGAACTCAAGCCACTCCCTAAACACCTCAGGTATGCGTATTTAGGCAATTAAAATTCTTTACCTGTTATTATTTCTGTTGCACTTAGCGATTTACAGGAAGTAAAGTTGCTGAGGGTGCTTAGGGAACATAAAGCAGCGATAGGGTGGACGATCGTGGATATCAAGGGAATCAACCCTTCATTTTGCATGCACAAGATTTTGATGGAAGATGATGCAAAACTGACGGTGGAGCAACAACGACGACTTAATCCAATTATGAAGGAAGTGGTAAAGAAGGAAATTCTAAAATTATTGGATGACGGTATCATCTACCCGATTTTCGACAGTAAGTGGGTTAGTCCGGTTCATTGTGTGCCAAAAAAGGGGGAATGACTGTGGTACAGAATGATGATAACGAGTTAATCCTGACAAGAACAGTGACAGGTTGGAGGGTGTGCATCGATTATAGGAAGTTGAATAAAGCAACCCGAAAAGATCATTTTCCGCTACCCTTTATCAATCAAATGTTGGACAGATTAGAGGGACATGAATACTACTGTTTATTGGATGGGTACTCAGGCTATAACCAGATCACCATCGCTCCTAAGGATCAAAATAAGGCTACATTACGTGCTCTTACGGCATATTCGCATTCAGGAGAATGTCATTCAATTTGTGTAATGCACCTACTACCTTTCAACGGTGTATGATGGCCATCTTCTCAGACATGGTGAAGAAAAACTGTGGAAGTCTTCATGGATGACTTTTCTGTCTATGGAGACAATTTTGATACTAGCCTAGGTAATTTGGTAATGGTGTTACAATGATGCGAAGATACAAACCTTGTACTTAACTGGAAAAAATGCCACTTCATGGTTGAGGAGGGCATAATTTTGGGCCACAAGGTATCGGCTCAAGGACTGGAGGTCGACAAGGCTAAGCTGGAAACAATTGAGAAACTGCCTCCACCAAGCTCAGTAAAAGGAATTAGATGTTTTCTGGGACATGCTGGGTTCTACAGAAGATTCATAAAAGACTTCTCTAAAATGGCAAAACCTTTGTGCAGTCTTTTAGAGAAGGACTATGTGTTTAATTTTGATGAGGAATGTAAGTCGGCGTTCGAGTTGTTGAAGAATAAGTTAACTACAACCCCCGTGATCATCGCATCGGATTGGAATGTGCCTTTTGAGCTGATGTGTGATGCAAGCGACTACGCAGTTGGGGCTATTTTGGGACAATGCCGAGAGAAGGTATTCCACTGCCATATATTATGCAAGCAAAATGCTCACGGAGACTCAAATGAACTATACAACTATGGAAAAGGAATTGCTTGCAGTGGTGTATGTGTTTGACAAGTTCCGGGCATACTTGATCGGGACTAAGGTGATAGTCTACACAGACCATTCGGCTATTCGGTACCTAATTATGAAAAAAGATGCTAAGCCACGCCTTATTCGATGGATTCTCCTACTTCAAGAGTTTGATCTAGAAATAAAGGATAGAAAGGGGATCGAGAATCAAGTCGCCGATCACTTGTCTAGGCTGGAAAATCAAGGGAAATTGATAGAGGACAAGTGCAAAATCAATTAATCATTCCCGGACGAGCAATTGTTTGGAATAAATGCAGAATTTCCTTAGTACGCGGATTATGCGAATTATTTAGTGAGCATCGTTCTTCCACCTGATCTCACAAGATAATAGAAAAAGAAGTTTCTTCATGACGTCAAATGGTAAATGTGGGACGAACCCTATTTGTTCAAGCAGTGCGCCGATAAAATGATTAGAAGGTGCGTGCCCTACAGTGAAGTGAAGAATATTCTGCATGAGTGCCACTCATCTGCGTATGGCGGACATTATGGTAGTGAAATTACAAGCAGCAAAGGTACTACAATCTGCATTTTATTGGCCTACATTATTTAAGGACGCCCACCATTTTATCAAAACATGTGATAGATGTCAAAGGGTGGGCAACATTTCGAAAAGGAATGAGATGCCTCTACAAATGATTCTCGAAGTTGAAATTTTTGATGTATGGGGCATCGACTTCATGGGGCCATTCCCATCATCACTTAATAATCAATATATTCTACTCGCAGTGGATTACGTATCAAAGTGGGTTGAAGCTGCAGCAGTCCCATCTAACGACTGCTAAGGTGGTCCTTAAATTTCTATAGAATAACATTTTTACGTGGTTTGGCACGCCAAGAGCAATTATAAGTGACAAAGGTAGTCACTTTTGCAACAAATCATTCACAGCTCTATTAAAAAGATATGGGGTCAACCAAAAGGTAGCGACGGCGTATCATTCCCCAAACCAGTGGACAGGCTGAGGTGTTGAACAGGGAAGTCAAGAAAATATTGGAGAAAGTGGTGAATCCAAATCGTAAGGGATTGGTCGCTCCGGTTGGATGATGCATTATGGGCATACCGGACTGCGTACAAGACATCGATCGGGATGTCACCATATCAACTATTATCTGGAAAGGCTTGTCACTTACCAGTCGAGCTACAACATAAGGTTTATTGTACAATTCATAAACTCAATTTTGATCAAGCAGCTGTAGGGGGAAAGAGATTACTTTAAATAAATGAGCTCGATGAATTTTGTCTTCAAGCCTACGAGAACTCCAAGTTATACAAGGAAAAGCTCAAGAGATGGCACGACCAGAAAATTCTGCAAAGAACATTCGAGCTGGGACAATCAGTTCTTTTGTTCAACTCACGGCTGAGATTGTTCCCAGGAAATCTCAAGTCGAGATGGTCGGGACCATTCACTATAAAGCGTGTGTTCTCTCATGGAGCCGTTGAACTTTACAGTCGAAATCCGTTAGAAACTTTCAAAGTCAACGGTCAACGATTAAAGAACTATTGGGGTGGCAAGTGTGACGAACGAGATTTTTGTAATTTCATTTTAATATTTATTGAAGTAAATAAATATTTTTGATGATTTAATTATTAGATTAAAGAATTAATTGATGCAATTGTAGTAGATTAATTTAATTATGTGTTATATTTATTAAATTAATGTGGAGAATTTTTGTTATTCGAAGTATGTCATTATGTGAGCTTATTGTATTAAAAGAAATATTTAATAAGCCTAATGTTATTTTAATTAATTTAATTATTAATTAGAGATTTAATAATTTGATATAATTAATTAATGAGAAAATTAATTATGTGACTATGTGAATGAATGAGAAATTATTATATTTTATTTAAGTTAAATTAAATTAAATAAGATATTTGAAATGGGTGTGACATTATTTTGACTATATGATAAAAGGTTTTATTAAATTAAAAGAGTTTTGAAATCTATTATGCTAGCCAAATAAGGCCCTAAGAGAAGTTAATAATAGTTACCCATGACTGGGTAACTGACCATCATCACGTCAGTTTTTATACGCAATTTTCATTGTTACGTCATTTAGTTTTTATAAAAAAAATGGCTTTCATACATTCTATAAATCTCTGTAGATGGAGATTGTGTGGTTATATGGTTATATATAATAATTCGAGTAGTATAGTATGTTTTATATATATATTGCATGATTCTATATCATCAGTTTCATGAAATTATACAATATACGATTACAGAGTATGTTATATGGCCTTATACGTGGTATTTAATGCATTGATCATATATTATCCCTAAATTTTACACTTGTATATTTTTATGCATGTTAAAACGAATTAAATGAAACTTGAATGGTTGGATTTGACCTTATAACGAATCCGTAGTATTAAATTCCATGTTTTTGTTCAAGAACTTTAAAAACATCAAGAACAGTACAATTTTCATAATTTAATTCTGTGATTATGTGCTTTAATGGGTTAAAATCACTCTATAAATGTTGGGTATTGATTATATATGAATTCTAACATGTGGGTATGTTTAATTTGGAGAATTAATGATTATGTAGTGTTTATTTCGCTAAATTCTGTGTTCTTCGCGAACTGGAAATTTAGAATCTGGAGTGTCACGCCGTGGCGCCAACTCCAGGCCTGAGACTCGCACCGCAACGCCAGACACCTTAGCTGCAGCGCCACAGCGCCGCAGTGCCAAGACCCAGTACAAAAGTGGCACCGCAACGCCACTTAGCAGAATGTCCAGAAAATGCATTTTTCCAAAATTCAAGTATAGAAATGTGTTAGTAACCTAGTCTAATGAACATAAAAACTTGTTAGGCATATAATGAGATATTAAAATGAGTTTTTACCAAGTCAAGAAGAAAATTACATGTTGATTGAATCGTTGATTATGTAATTAACTTGTTGTTCGTGTAGTATAATATTATATGAAAACAAGTATGGTAATTTGACTAAGTATAGTCATGAATTTGAGTTAGACAAAGAGTAAACTTATGATGCTTAGTACGTTATTATTGACTGGTATTGTGAACGTAATTTATATGTAGCATTTAAATCAAAGAATGAGTTTAGTTAAAGTGTAATCTACGCACGAGGCAAGTTTCCTAACCCTACTTGTTATCGTTATATAAGTTGATTAATTCACCTTTCTACATTGAGCAAGTTCTCATTATTATTGACAAGTCTGTCTTGTATATTAAAGTTCATTAATCTTTCAAGCATGATGCTGTTATACAATACTTATTCTATTGTATACCTTTTGAAATTCTATTCAAGTTAAGTTATCAATTATTGTGTTAAACCTTGTTAGACTAGCGAACCCTTTTATGATTCGACTAGTCCATAGTTGATGAGCTTTCTAAATTTCAGAACCCTTGATGAAGTATCCAAACCAAACTTCCTTTGGTACGGACTCGAATGTCAAACTGAGATGAACAACTCTGTATAGGGGAATTACTTATGCGTTAACGTTAAGATATTGTGCACAGTATGGTACTAAGGGCCGATCCCCCTAAGTACGAGTAGAAAGGTCAATAGTCTTATGACTGTTAAAGGTTTCAAGTATAACCCTTGTTAACCTAGGACATATTTCAAGGTCTTATGACCCTCAGAAATCTTTTGATTCTTGTTATTCATTCTTGATTCAAAAGTTGAGCTTTTATATTCGAAGTTATTATTTCTCTCGCATGTTATTATTCATTTTTATATTGTTATACTTGTGGGCAATCGTGCTCAGTCTTGCGTAATAATAACATTGCAGTTAAGAACGAAAGAGCAGACGAACCTTCCACTAATCAAGGCAAGGGCAAGCTTAGCAAATAATGAAGACTGATTATTTATGTGATGTAATTAGAATTGATGTTACTAAGAATTATTTGTTTATGTTTCCGCACAGATGATTTAAGGTTAGAGTAACCTGGGATTTATTTATTATGTAGTCGATGTAACCCCATAAGGGGAGATTTATTATTATTTCTATCTATTGAATGGTTCGCATTTATTTATGGGTAGATAGATGGATGATGTTTGTACAGTGAACACAAAATCCTGTAGAAATGGAAGTACCGGATTTGGGGGTGTTACAAGTTGGTATCAAAGCTGTAGGTTATGAACCTTAGGTGGGGGAACAACCTTAGGTAGTAGCCTTATAGGAAGAATATAGTGATGGAAAACTCTTATCGAGTTCTAGGAAATGAATTTTTGTAATTCATTGAAGTTAATAAAAGACTTTATGTGCTTATGTGTTAAATTATGTGCTCACTAGTACGACTTAGTAACTAAAACTTGAAATTTTGTTGTCAGGATGTTGGATGTCGGAGGAACTAGTCTAGCAGGGGAGGAGGAACCCCGAGTACCTACAGTACCTACAGAGGAGGAGCCTAGAGACATTCATGTCATTAGGGAACAGTTGGTACAGAGGGAGTCATCTCCATTGATCACCGTTGTTGGTCAGGAGCATGAACCTGAGACTGATCCTGAGGAGGATCCTGAGGAGGAATTTGATGAAGAAGAGGAGTTTCCATAGCACTCCATTGATGCTGAGATGTATGACACATTATACGACCGTAACGTAGAGTTACGAGACGAGGTGCAGGATCTGACTGAGCGGGCGATTATTCAGCAGATTACTCTCGAGCAGAAGGAGAGGGAGATAGAAAGTTGAAGAAGGATCTGAAAGAGAGCTCAGAGAAGCTTGCCAAAGCAGATGAGGACTGGGTAAGAGTGTCACGTCGTGCTGATCTTGCGGAAGAGGATGGTCGTGCAAAGAAGGCAAAGCTTGGAGAGACATACTCTACACTTAATCATGCAATGGATGAGGCCCAAGATCGAGTTTTGAGGAATCCCATCCAGTTCGAAGGACTTCCATCATACATGCTGGATCGCAAGACGATGTCTCGTATCATGGAAGAGGAGTGTAACAAGGTTATTCAGCACTTTGACAGATAGTGATAGTATTAGTTTAATTATGTGAAAACTATTTAGTAGTTAATGATGTAAATTCCGATGTGATTATAAACAAAGGAATATTTTGATGTTTTAAATCTTGTAGATTCTTTATCTCGGGATAGTTGATGTAAATAGCAGTGATGCTATCTTATGATGTTAAAACTTTTGAATTGAATGAAATGTCAAAGTTTATTTAAATTGATGTGTTAAGTGAATTATGATTAAATGTTCTAGCTAAGCCTTAAATGTTTGAGGAATTGAATAAAGACCTAATAAGTGAATATTCTTAACAGAATTATGCCGCCAAGAAGAAGACAACAACGTCAACCAGCTCAGGAAGAGTCATCAAATAACAACAATAATGCCAATGATAATCTCGTTCAGCAGTTGGTTAACTTACTGACTGGAGCAATGAATAATCAACCTCAAGCTCCACCAAATACTACGTTTAAAGATTTCAAGGCGGAGGGACCGGCCAGAGTTTAAAGGTTCCATGAACCCGATCGAGGCTCAAACGCGGGTTATGGAGATGGAGAAGGTTTTCGACGTTGCTAGGGTTAGAGAAGACCAGAAGACCGCTTTTGCAACATTTATGTTGAAGTCTGAAGCTAGCTATTGGTGGCAAGCAAACAAAGTTCGAGGAGGTGAAGGTGTAATTAGTTGGGAGAGATTCAAAGAGATGTTTTTCGAAATTTATTTCCCGACCAGCTCATAGAACTAGATGGAGGTTCAATTTCTGGAATTAAAGCAGGGAAATATGAGCGTACCTGATTATGTGGCTAGATTCAACGAGTTGGCGAGGTTCGCCCCGTATCAAGTACACACGGACGAGAAAAAAGCCAGAAGATTCGAACAAGGACTAAAGCCTTGGGTATACAGTAAAGTATCAATGTTTCAGATAAACACTTTTATTGGAGTACTGGAAAAGGCCATCCTCGCTTAAGGTGAAAGTGATGCGGTGACCAAGTACAATCAAGATCAGAAGAAGAAGAAGAAGAAGAAGAAGAAGAGTGACGGTGAAGGAAATAACAAGACTAGTGCAAGTGGCACGGGAGGTGGTAATTTTAATCAGAAGAAAAGGTGGAATGAAAACTCATCATCGGGGAATCAACAAGGAAGTCAGAAGAAAAGAATCGAAGCATGCCCGACCTGCGGGAAAGCTCATCTGGGAGTTTGTATGAAGGGAAAAAGAGTTTGCTACAATTGTGGTCAGGAAGGCCACATAGCACCTAACTGTCCTAACCCAAAGAAGGGTGCCTGCTTCACCTGTGGTTCAAAGGATTATTTGGCAAGAGACAGTCCTAAGAAGGGATCGGGAGGGTCAGGATCAGGAGGAAACCGGGGAAACAACAGTGGAAATGCCTTAACTATCCCCGGACCAACCGCAACAAACCGACCGACCGCCAGGACTTTCAACATGATGGTGCAGGATGCAGCTCAATCTCGTGATGTGGTGTCAGGTATCATTCCGATCAATAAAATTAATGCTTATGTATTATTTGATTCGGGTGCTACTTGTTCCTTTATATCCGATAACTTTGCTAATAGTTTATATTTGCTTAAAGATGAGTTGGAATATCCCATGAATATAGAAATTGCGAATAGAGAGATAATCCTTGTTAAGGATGTGTATAAGAACTGTAGAGTGGATATTAAGGGTAATATCATGAACGTAGATCTTATGTGACAACCTGATATTTTTTATAAAAATAAATCATAAATTTTGCGTATAAATTTTTTTTTATTTATTTATTAAAATAAATATGGGTGATATGTCCCAAGGTGATGTGTAATTATAATTATATGTGTGATAAATATAATTTATTTATTACATTAAGTATTGCAAATAAAATTATTTTAGAATTATTAACTATTATCAATTATATATTTTATACTAATTAATTCCTTATTGGAAATGTTTTATTTTTCAAGGAAAATATAATCTTATATTATTTAAATGATATATGAAATGATTTTAGAATAATTATAATAATAATTCTTTTATTATATGATTTTGTCCAGATTATTAAGTTAATTATTTTATCTTATTTACTAAGAATAATTATAATGATTATTTCATTATATGAATTTTGTTCAGGATATTAAGTTAATTATTTTAACTTAATTAATAATGTTATATATGGCAGATAGATCAGATATGGAATCCAAACCCTAATTTTGGGTTTTGATCAAGGAATGAGAATAATAATATATTATTATTTGTCTGTGTTATAGATATGTATGGTTATGTGTGTGCAATGTTATTGTGTGAAACAGTTTTAGTGTTAATGATAAACCCTATTTCTGGTTCTGGAATAAGGAATGGTGATAATAATATAATATTAACTATAATTTGATTTTTCAGTGCTATAAAATAGGTGCTGTATGTACGTGTTGATGATGATTGGTCAATTATGGTGCTGAATTTCAAAACCCTAATGTTAATAGGGTAAACCCTAGTTTTTGTGAAAACCCTAATTTCCAATAACTAAAAAACCCTAATCTGGAAACCTAAACTGGAGATTTAATCTGTCAAGAATTGTGTTACGGTGATTAATAACACGTGTGATGAACTTTAATTGTTAATTAAAGTAAACTTAATTGGTAAATTAAAACCCTAAAACCTAGAAACCCTAATTGTAATTTTTAGAAACCCTAATTATCAAAATTCTAACCCTAATTGCTTTATTAGCAAAAGTTAATGGTGATTAAGGGTAATAAACCCTAATGTCCATGTATTAGATAATTACAAACTTACTTTAATTAACAAAGTTATTATTTTCAAAATTTTAGAAACTAAAATTATGTTATTTCATTTTCTAACCCTAGTTGTTAAATCCTAATTTTGAAATCCTAGACTTTTGCTAAAATTAGCTCAAACCCTAAACCCTAAACAAACTCTAAACCCTAAGGGTTTCATTAAATGGCAAATTCTAGAAATATAAGAAATTGTCCAAAATGCCCTTTTGTTTATTTTAGTTTGTTAACTTGCAAAATTGGCAAAAGCTTTAGTTGTTCACCAAACTCCTACCAATTCTCTTGACTTTAATGGACAGTACACAAGCCCTAATTAGCCAATGCATGAATCAACATTGTCTATAAATAGATTGAGAGAGAGAAAAAGTGAAGTTGCTAGCCATTTTTATACAATACTCAACCAAGCTCCTTTTCTCTCAAACCCACGAATTTTCTAAGGCATTTCAGTCCCTTTATCAAGCCCCACGTCCACCATAAGCAAATCACAAACAACTTGGAAAGCTAATATCAAAAATCAAAGCATAAAGGTCGTGATAGAAAGATAGAACTAAGTTGAGAATTGTAAGCAGCGCATCAGACAAGTATCCTCCTACCTTTGTATTTTCTTTATGCAATGGACAAATGTAAGAATGTTTCAAAATTATATTATTACTGTACAGATTGTTAAACCTATATTATATACACCCATTGATTATCAACATGTTATTATATGATAATTCAGTTATATATTCTGTTCGTTAATTTCTATAAATGATTATACAAGTGTCCCCACTTGGATAATCATTGTATTCAATCGCATGTTGATACACCTTTGATATACATATATGTTGAATTATATAAGACCTCTGTTATGAAAACCCGACAGGTATGAACATCCCGATAATGGGAAAATTTTTATGCGCCCAAGGCGGACAGAGTGAACGATAACATCGTTCTTGTATATGTAGTATTGATCAATACAGGGTACAACGGGGCTGATCACCCTCCGTGCCCATAAGCAATGGCCGGTTTACAGATGAATTTCTATTTAAACTCTTTCGAAAATGAAAACAATGTTCATAATATGTCACAGAAACCCATGTATATACAATACACAGTTTCAAAAATTTGAAAGAGGGTTGTTATGTTATTGTTATTGGTACAGATTACTTCACAACTATTGACCGGTTGTAGAAGAATATTATAAAGAAGACATTTAAATTCTTTCAACTTATATATATATAAATACTTGCTGGGAACTCAAATGCTCATCCTTGCTTAATTTTAATGTTTTCAGCTAAGTGTGAAGAACTGGAAAGTTCGGCCAAGAACAAGTGGAAAGTAAAGCAAACATGGCATGTTATTGGTATCATTTGTAATATATAAATTGTATTAAGTTAATGATATGTATCATATATCATGTAAAGAATGTAGTAAAGGTTGCGTACTTGGGATTAGACTCTGATAAATGTAAGGTAAGTTTAAAATTTATATTATTGTTATTATTATTAGTAATATTTCCGCTAATAGAAATGGTATCGTGAAGTACCAAATTCGGGTTTCAAGTATCCGGGTTCGGGGACCTCACATCATGGTATCAGAGCTATAGGGTTAGAAACCTTAGGTGGGTTAGACCTTAGGCTATAACCTTAGAACAGAGGGAAACGTTGAAAATACAAATAACTCATATAGAGTTAGTTGGTTGGTATGATTCAAAGATGAATCTTGGCGAGTTGTTAAGCCACAGAGTTTCCTAACTCCGATAATAAAGTTGAACAGTAATTGTGAATAGATCGAGTCTAAAAGACTGAAAGTGCATGGAAAGGAGATCGTAAAACAAAACAAATAAGACATAGAATTGAATCATTATATATACGATGAGATCACCCCGTGATCTGATAAAATTATGACAGCTAGAAAGAATCAATCTTATGATTGGAAAGTTTAAAGCAACATTGATGTGTGAATGATACAGATTCAAGAAAGGATTATGAATACGGATTAAATGAAATTTGAATGGAAAAAGGGGGTTAAGATTAGGTGGGGATTTCAATGAGGACTCATGTCGGCAGCTGAGTTGTATGATTCCTTGTATGGGCGGGGAATTGTACTTGGTGTAAAAACTACTTAGTATCTGACAATGATAATCATTGAAATGTTTGTGTCGCGCTATTTGCTATATGCATGTTAAGAGGTTGATTCCTTTCTCATGTGTATAAAAATAGATAGGTCATAGGTAGAGAACATAGGGTTGAGTACGAGTTCTTAAAACTCATACTTATATGACATTTTTGACTCATAGTTATATGAAATATTTATGAATCCCTCAGCGAATGGACGCCAAAGGTCTGACTAGGGTAAGTTCGTAAACTCATATAACTGTGACAAGTTTATGGACTCATAAGTGTGGTTTGACGAACTGGGTATAGTTAATTGTGAATGGATTATTGTGGATGATGGGAATAGATAAGATACTAAATAGCTAATCTTTAGTGAAGGAAAAGAAATAGGTAGTATTGGTATTAACTGAATATTAATGTTTCTGTGTGGTATATGTGATAAGTATGTTTGTGTAATGAAATATTTTTTTTACTTTTGTGATTGGTCGAGGTTGTAAATCCCAACTTTTGAGTCACGAAGGGATAGCGAATGTTTAAAGCACAATGTGTTATGGTATGTCAAGTGCTATGAATATGAGTCTATGTTGGATTAATGGGATAAGTTGGTATAAAGATAGTAGATATTTATTTGGTCACTGGTTATTACAGTAGACCGAGTTTTTAAAAATCTAATATTTTGAATACATGATTATTTGAATAGAAAGTTTTGAGTTATATGTTAAGCGTTTACGATAGGCTTAGTATGTAAGAATAATTTATGAAAATGCTGTCAAGACGAAAACGAAACCAAAGGATAGAAGAATCTGTCAACAAAGTTGGAGGACAACCAGACCCGACAAAGAATTTTACGATTGTGGACGCTGAAGCTGTGCAGAACGTAATACCAGCTGCGAAAGATCAACTAGATAATCAAACGTCGAACGTTAAAGACTTCAAGGCGGTCCTATCGCCAAAATTTAAAGGTACAAATTACCCTGTAAAAGCCCAAACTTGGGTTTAGGAAATTAAAAAGGTATTCGTAATAGCTAAGGTAGCTGAGGGGCAAAAGACCACTTTTGCCACCTACATGATGAAAGGTGAGGCAAATATTTTTGGTAGAAAGCGAATTAGACGAGGGTAGGAGCAGGTGTGGTAGCATGGGATAGGTTGAAGACTTTATTTTTCAAAAAATTATTTTTGCTACTAGTATACAGGCTAGAATTGAGGTGAAAATTCTAGAATTGAAGCAAGGGGATATGTAAGTTGCGGAATATGTCAGTGAAATTTAATGAGTTGACTAGATTGGCTCCGCATCAAGTTGATACGGAGGCTAGAAAGGCACGAAGGTTTGAGCTGAGATTCAAACCCTGGCTCTACAAAAAGGAAAAAAAAGAACAAGGGTAAGGTTGTAGGAGCAGGGAAGGTAGGAAATAATAGTGGAAGTAAGGGTGGAAGTGAAAAGAGGAAGGCGAATAACTTTGGAAGTGTGCAGGTGAAGCAAGAAGGTGTGAAAAAGAAGCAGGTGGTGTAATGACTTGTGGAAAGAATCACTCGGGGAAATATTTCCAAGGAAAATTTGTGTGTTATAAGTATAGGCGGAAGGGACATATCTCTGCCAACTGTCCCAATCCAAGAAGGTATAGTGAATGTGTTATGTACGAATCAATGGAAAATAAGGTGGGAGACTGTTCAAGAAGGAGAATGGAGGAAAGGAATGCGAATATGGGGAAAAGGCAGCAGGATATTGGCAATAACGGGACCGACAACAACAAATAAATCAATAGAATCAACTGCAAGCGTCTTCAAAACGACCGTTCAAGATATCGTGACAATCGAGGATGCAACTCCAGGTATTACTCGAACCAATTTTTATTTTCTTATATATTGATTTCTTATATATAGTAAGTTATTTTTATAAATTATTTTGAAGGAGGAATTTGAGTTCTTTTAGAAATCAAATTTTCGTTTAATCAGAAAGACAAGCTTTATGTGATAGTTAAAGATCGATTCGATCAATCATGATCGAGATCTATTTGCAATGATTGTGAATGTTATGTACCCTGGTATGTATAGGTTTTAAAGTGGTGATTCCGGGGACGGAATCTTTATAAGGGAGGGTGAATGTGACAACCTGATATTTTCTATAAAAATAAATCATAAATTTTGCGTATAATTTTTTTTTTATTTATTTATTAAAATAAATAAGGGTGATATATGCCAAGGTGATGTGTAATTATAATTATATGTTTGATAAATATAATTTATTTATTACATTAAGTATTGCAAATAAAATTATTTTAGAATTATTGACTATTATCAATTATATTTTTTATACTAATTAATTCCTTATTTTTCAAGAAAAATATAATCTTATATTATTTAAATGATATATGAAATGATTTTAGAATAATTATAATAATAATTCTTTTATTATATGATTTTGTCCAGATTATTAAGTTAATTATTTTATCTTATTTACTAAGAATAATTATAATGATTATTTCATTATATGAATTTTGTTCAGGATATTAAGTTAATTATTTTAACTTAATTAATAATGTTATATATGGCAGATAGATCAGATATGGAATCCAAACCCTAATTTTGGGTTTTGATCAAGGAATGAGAATAATAATATAATATTATTATTTGTCAGTGTTATAGATATGTATGGTTATGTGTGTGCAATATTATTGTGTGAAACAGTTTTAGTGTTAATGATAAACCCTATTTCTGGTTCTGGAATAAGGAATGGTGATAATAATATAATATTAATTATATTTTGATTTTTCAGTGCTATAAAATAGGTGTTGTATGTACGTGTTGATGATGATTGGTCAATTATGGTGCTTAATTTCAAAATCCCTAATGTTAATAGGTTAAACCCTAGTTTCTGTGAAAACCCTAATTTCTAATAACTAAAAAACCCTAATCCGAAAACCTAAACCGGAGATTTGATCTGTCAAGAATTGTGTTACGGTGATTAATAACACGTGTGATGAACTTTAATTGTTAATTAAAGTAAACTTAATTGGTAAATTAAAATCCTAAAACCTAGAAACCCTAATTGCAATTTTTAGAAACCCTAATTATCAAAATTCTAACCCTAATTGCTTTATTAGCAAAAGTTAATGGTGATTAAGGGTAATAAACCCTAATGTCCATGTATTAGATAATTACAAACTTACTTTAATTAACAAAGTTATTATTTTCAAAATTTTAGAAACTAAAATTATGTTATTTCATTTTCTAACCCTAGTTGTTAAATCCTAATTTTGGAATCCTAGACTTTTGCTAAAATTGGCTCAAACCCTAAACCCTAAACAAACTCTAAACCCTAAGGGTTTCATTAAATGGCAAATTCTAGAAATATAAGAAATTGGCAAAAGCTTTAGTTGTTCCCCAAACTCCTACCAACTCTCTTGACTTTAATGGACAGCACACAAGCCCTAATCAGCCAATGCATGAATCAACATTGTCTATAAATAGATTGAGAGAGAGAAAAAGTGAAGTTGCTAGCCATTTTTATACAATACTCAACCAAGCTCCTTTTCTCTTAAACCCACGAATTTTCTAAGGCATTTCAGTCCCTTTATCAAGCCCCACGTCCACCATAAGCAAATCACAAACAACTTGGAGAGCTAAGATCAAAAATCAAAGCATAAAGGTCGTGATAGAAAGATAGAACTAAGTTGAGAATTGTAAGCAGCGCATCAGGCAAGTATCCTCCTACCTTTGTATTTTCTTTATGCAATGGACAAATGTAAGAATGTTTCAAAATTATATTATTACTGTACAGATTGTTAAACCTATATTATATACACCCATTGATTATCAACATGTTAGTATATGATAATTCAGTTATATATTTTGTTCGTTAATTTCTATAAATGATTATACAAGTGTCCCCACTTGGATAATCATTGTATTCAATCGCATGTTGATACACCTTTGATATACATATATGTTGAATTATATAAGACCTCTGTTATGAAAACCCGACAGGTATGAACATCCCGATAATGGGAAAATTTTTATGCGCCCAAGGCGGACAGAGTGAACGATAACATCGTTCTTGTATATGTAGTATTAATCAATACAGGGTACAACGGGGCTGATCACCCTCCGTGCCCATAAGCAATGGCCGGTTTACAGATGAATTTCTATTTAAACCCTTTCGAAAATGAAAACAATGTTCATAATATGTCACAGAAACCCATGTATATACAATACACAGTTTCAAAAATTTGAAAGAGGGTTGTTATGTTATTGTTATTGGTACAGATTACTTCACAACTATTGACCGGTTGTAGAAGAATATTATAAAGAAAACATTTAAATTCTTTCAACTTATATATATATAAATACTTGCTGGGCACTCAAATGCTCATCCTTGCTTAATTTAAATGGTTTCAGCTAAGTGTGAAGAACTGGAAAGTTCGGCCAAGAACAAGTGGAAAGTAAAGCAAACATGGCATGTTATTGGTATCATTTGTAATATATAAATTGTATTAAGTTAATGATATGTATCATATATCATGTAAAGAATGTAGTAAAGGTTGCGTACTTGGGATTAGACTCTGATAAATGTAAGTTAAGTTTAAAATTTATATTATTGTTATTATTATTAGTAATATTTCCGCTAATAGAAATGGTATCGTGAAGTACCGAATTCGGGTTTCAAGTATCCGGGTTCGGGGACCTCACATCATGGTATCAGAGCTATAGGGTTAGAAACCTTAGGTGGGTTAGACCTTAGGCTATAACCTTAGAATAGAGGGAAACGTTGAAAATACAAATAACTCATATAGAGTTAGTTGGTTGGTATGATTCAAAGATGAATCTTGGCGAGTTGTTAAGCCACAGAGTTTCCTAACTCCGATAATAAAGTTGAACAGTAATTGTGAATAGATCGAGTCTAAAAGACTGAAAGTGCATGGAAAGGAGATCGTAAAACAAAAAATATAAGACATAGAATTGAATCATTATATATACGATGAGATCACCTCGTGATCTGATAAAATTATGACAGCTAGAAAGAATCAATCTTATGATTGGAAAGTTTAAAGCAACATTGATGTGTGAATGATACAGATTCAAGAAAGGATTATGAATACGGATTAAATGAAATTTGAATGGAAAAAGGGGGTTAAGATTAGGTGGGGATTTCAATGAGGACTCATGTCGGCAGCTGAGTTGTATGATTCCTTGTATGGGCGGAGAATTGTACTTGATGTAAAAACTACTTAGTATCTGACACTGATAATCATTGAAATGTTTGTGTCGCGCTATTTGCTATATGCATGTTAAGAGGGTGATTCCTTTCTCATGTGTATAAAAATAGATAGGTCATAGGTAGAGAACATAGGGTTGAGTACGAGTTCTTAAAACTCATACTTATATGACATTCTTGACTCATAGTTATATGAAATATTTATGAATCCCTCAGCGAATGGACGCCAAAGGTCTGACTAGGGTAAGTTCGTAAACTCATATAACTGTGACAAGTTTATGGACTCATAAGTGTGGTTTGACGAACTGGGTATAGTTAATTGTGAATGGATTATTGTGGATGATGGGAATAGATAAGATACTAAATAGCTAATCTTTAGTAAAGGAAAAGAAATAGGTAGTATTTGTATTAACTGAATATGTATGTTTCTGTGTGGTATATGTGATAAGTATGTTTGTGTAATGAAATATTTTTTTTACTTTTGTGATTGGTCGAGGTTGTAAATCCCAACTTTTGAGTCACGAAGGGATAGCGAATGTTTAAAGCACAATGTGCTATGGTATGTCAAGTGCTATGAATATGAGTCTATGTTGGATTAATGGGATAAGTTGGTATAAAGATAGTAGATATTTATTTGGTCACTGGTTATTACAGTAGACCGAGTTTTTAAAAATCTAATATTTTGAATACATGATTATTTGAATAGAAAGTTTTGAGTTATATGTTAAGCGTTTACGATAGGCTTAGTATGTAAGAATAATTTATGAAAATGTTGTCAAGACAAAAACGAAACCAAATGATAGAAGAATCTGTCAACAAAGTTGGAGGACAACCAGACCCGACAAAGAATTTTACGATTGTGGACGCTGAAGCTGTGCAGAACGTAATACCAGCTGCGAAAGATCAACCAGATAATCAAACGTCGAACGTTAAAGACTTCAAGGCGGTCCTATCGCCAAAATTCAGAGGTACAAATTACCATGTAGAAGCCCAAACTTGGGTTAAGGAAATTAAAAAAGTATTCGTAATAGCTAAGGTAGCTGAGGGGCAAAAGACCACTTTTGCCACCTACATGATGAAAGGTGAGGCAAATATTTTTGGTAGAAAGCGAATTAGACGAGGGTAGGAGCAGGTGTGGTAGCATGGGATAGGTTGAAGACTTTATTTTTCAAAAAATTATTTTTGCTACTAGTATACAGGCTAGAATTGAGGTGAAAATTCTAGAATTGAAGCAAGGGGATATGTAAGTTGCGGAATATGTCAGTGAAATTTAATGAGTTGACTAGATTGGCTCCGCATCAAGTTGATACGGAGGCTAGAAAGGCACGAAGGTTTGAGCTGAGATTCAAACCCTGGCTCTACAAAAAGGAAAAAAAAGAACAAGGGTAAGGTTGTAGGAGTTGGGAAGGTAGGAAATAATAGTGGAAGTAAGGGTGGAAGTGAAAAGAGGAAGGCGAATAACTTTGGAAGTGTGCAGGTGAAGCAAGAAGGTGTGAAAAAGAAGCAGGTGGTGTAATGACTTGTGGAAAGAATCACTCGGGGAAATATTTCCAAGGAAAATTTGTGTGTTATAAGTATAGGCGGAAGGGACATATCTCTGCCAACTGTCCCAATCCAAGAAGGTATAGTGAATGTGTTATGTACGAATCAATGGAAAATAAGGTGGGAGACTGTTCAAGAAGGAGAATGGAGGAAAGGAATGCGAATATGGGGAAAAGGCAGCAGGATATTGGCAACAACGGGACCGACAACAACAAATAAATCAATAGAATCAACTGCAAGCATCTTCAAAACGACCGTTCAAGATATCGTGACAATCGGGGATGCAACTCCAGGTATTACTCGAACCAATTTTTATTTTCTTATATATTGATTTCTTATATATAGTAAGTTATTTTTATAAATTATTTTGAAGGAGGAATTTGAGTTCTTTTAGAAATCAAATTTTCGTTTAATCAGAAAGACAAGCTTTATGTGATAGTTAAAGATCTATTCGATCAATCATGATCGAGATCTATATGCAATGATTGTGAATGTTATGTACCCTGGTATGTATAGGTTTTAAAGTGGTGATTCCGGGGACAGAATCTTTATAAGGGAGGGTGAATGTGACAACCTGATATTTTCTATAAAAATAAATCATAAATTTTGCGTATAATTTTTTTTTTATTATTTATTAAAATAAATATGGGTGATATATGCCAAGGTGATGTGTAATTATTATAATTATATGTGTGATAAATATAATTTATTTATTACATTAAGTATTGCAAATAAAATTATTTTAGAATTATTGACTATTATCAATTATATTTTTTATACTAATTAATTCCTTATTGGAAATGTTTTATTTTTCAAGAAAAATATAATCTTATATTATTTAAATGATATATGAAATAATTTTAGAATAATTATAATAATAATTCTTTTATTATATGATTTTGTCCAGATTATTAAGTTAATTATTTTATCTTATTTACTAAGAATAATTATAATGATTATTTCATTACATGAATTTTGTTCAGGATATTAAGTTAATTATTTTAACTTAATTAATAATGTTATATATGGCAGATAGATCAGATATGGAATCCAAACCCTAATTTTGGGTTTTGATCAAGGAATGAGAATAATAATATAATATTATTATTTGTCAGTGTTATAGATATGTATGGTTATGTGTGTGCAATATTATTGTGTGAAACAGTTTTAGTGTTAATGATAAACCCTATTTCTGGTTCTGGAATAAGGAATGGTGATAATAATATAATATTAATTATATTTTGATTTTTCAGTGCTATAAAATAGGTGATGTATGTACGTGTTGATGATGATTGGTCAATTATGGTGCTTAATTTCAAAACCCTAATGTTAATTGGTTAAACCCTAGTTTCTGTGAAAACCCTAATTTCTAATAACTAAAAAACCCTAATCCGGAAACCTAAACCGGAGATTTGATCTGTCAAGAATTGTGTTACGGTGATTAATAACACGTGTGATGAACTTTAATTGTTAATTAAAGTAAACTTAATTGGTAAATTAAAATCCTAAAACCTGGAAACCCTAATTGCAATTTTTAGAAACCCTAATTATCAAAATTCTAACCCTAATTGCTTTATTAGCAAAAGTTAATGGTGGTTAAGGGTAATAAACCCTAATGTCCATGTATTAGATAATTACAAACTTACTTTAATTAACAAAGTTATTATTTTCAAAATTTTAGAAACTAAAATTATGTTATTTCATTTTCTAACCCTAGTTGTTAAATCCTAATTTTGGAATCCTAGACTTTTGCTAAAATTGGCTCAAACCCTAAACCCTAAACAAACTCTAAACCCTAAGGGTTTCATTAAATGGCAAATTCTAGAAATATAATAAATTGTCCAAAATGCCCTTTTGTTTATTTTAGTCAGTTAACTTGTAAAATTGGCAAAAGCTTTAGTTGTTCACCAAACTCCTACCAACTCTCTTGACTTTAATGGACAGCACACAAGCCCTAATCAGCCAATGCATGAATCAACATTATCTATAAATAGATTGAGAGAGAGAAAAAGTGAAGTTGCTAGCCATTTTTATACAATACTCAACCAAGCTCCTTTTCTCTCAAACCCATGAATTTTCTAAGGCATTTCAGTCCCTTTATCAAGCCCCACGTCCACCATAAGCAAATCACAAACAACTTGGAGAGCTAAGATCAAAAATCAAAGCATAAAGGTCGTGATAGAAAGATAGAACTAAGTTGAGAATTGTAAGCAGCGCATCAGGCAAGTATCCTCCTACCTTTGTATTTTCTTTATGCAATGGACAAATGTAAGAATGTTTCAAAATTATATTATTACTGTACAGATTGTTAAACCTATATTATATACACCCATTGATTATCAACATGTTAGTATATGATAATTCAGTTATATATTTTGTTCGTTAATTTCTATAAATGATTATACAAGTGTCCCCACTTGGATAATCATTGTATTCAATCGCATGTTGATACACCTTTGATATACATATATGTTGAATTATATAAGACCTCTGTTATGAAAACCCGACAGGTATGAACATCCCGATAATGGGAAAAATTTTATGCGCCCAAGGCGGACAGAGTGAACGATAACATCGTTCTTGTATATGTAGTATTAATCAATACAGGGTACAACGGGGCTGATCACCCTCCGTGCCCATAAGCAATGGCCGGTTTACAGATGAATTTCTATTTAAACCCTTTCGAAAATGAAAACAATGTTCATAATATGTCACAGAAACCCATGTATATACAATACACAGTTTCAAAAATTTGAAAGAGGGTTGTTATGTTATTGTTATTGGTACAGATTACTTCACAACTATTGACCAGTTGTAGAAGAATATTATAAAGAAAACATTTAAATTCTTTCAACTTATATATATATATATAAATACTTGCTAGGCACTCAAATGCTCATCCTTGCTTAATTTAAATGTTTTCAGCTAAGTGTGAAGAACTGGAAAGTTCGGCCAAGAACAAGTGGAAAGGAAAGCAAACATGACATGTTATTGGTATCATTTGTAATATATAGATTGTATTAAGTTAATGATATGTATCATATATCATGTAAAGAATGTAGTAAAGGTTGCGTACTTGGGATTAGACTCTGATAAATGTAAGTTAAGTTTAAAATTTATATTATTGTTATTATTATTAGTAATATTTCCGCTCATAGAAATGGTATCGTGAAGTACCGAATTCAGGTTTCAAGTATCCGGGTTCGGGGACCTCACATCTTATCCCTATTCGACTTGTGGAATTTGACGTTATATTGGGAATGGACTGGTTATTCAATTACGGGGCTGTAATTGATTTCTAAAAGAAGTGTATTAACCTTATGACTCCGTCAAAGGTTATGTTTTATGGTAGCAAGTCTCCTAGACAAGCGAGTTGTCTGACGATGATGCAGGCCAGGAAGTTATTATGACAAGGCTGTGTAGGATACTTAGCTTACATAGTCGACAGTCGAAAAGAGAATCCGAATGTAGAAGAAATACTGATTGTGAGGGACTTCGTCGATGTATTTCCAGACGATTTGCCAAGACTTCCACCAGATAGAGAAGTAGATTTTGTGATCGAGTTGGAGCCCGGAACCGCTACAATATCGAAGGCATCATACCGAATGGCACCAGTAGAGATGAAAGAACTAATGTTACAACTACACGAATTACTGGACAAGAAGTACATTCAACCGAGCGTATCGCCATGGGGAGCACCAGTGTTATTTGTAAAAAAGAAGGACGGATAGATGCGGCTCTGCATTGACTACAGAGAACTGAATAAGGTCACGATTAAGAATAGATATCCATTACCGAGGATCGATGACCTGTTTGATCAATTGAAGGGAGCGAGATACTTTTCCAATATAGACTTGAGAAGCGGTTATCATCAACTGAAGATGAGGCCAGAGGATGTACTGAAGACAGCGTTCAGAACGCGATATGGTCACTACGAATTTTTAATAATGTCGTTTGGTCTTACGAATGCTCCTGTAGCATTTATGGGACTAATGAATGCTGTGTTCAAGCCGTTTTTGGACAAATTTATAGTGGTATTTATAGACGACATTTTGGTATATTCGAAAATCAAAGAAGAACACGAAGAGCATTTAAGATTAACGTTGGAGGTATTGAGAAGGGAGAAGTTGTATGCTATGTTTTCGAAATGTGAATTTTGGATCGAGCGAGTATAATTTCTTGGTCACGTGATCGATAAGAATGGAATTTTGGTAGATCCATCTAATATCGAAGCCGTGATTAACTAGGATCAGCCGAGGATGCCGTCAAAAGTACGAAGTTTTCTTGGATTGGCAGGATATTATAGAAGGTTCATACAAGACTTTTCCAAGATCGCAACTCCGTTAACAAATTTAACTCGAAAAGCTGTGAAATTTGTTTGGACAGAGAAGTGTGAGGAAAGCTTTCAAGAATTGAAGAAGAGGTTGAGTACAGCACCTGTGTTGTCTCTTCCAAACGATACAGGATATTTTATTGTTTATAATGATGCGTCGCATATAGGACTTGGTTGTGTGCTGATGCAAAATGGCAAAGTCATTGCGTATGCATCACGACAATTGAAGGATTACGAGAAGGGGTATCCGACCCATGACTTGGAGTTAGCTGCAGTTATTTTTTCTTTAAAAATTTGGAGGCACTGTCTCTACGGGGAGAAATGTGAAATATATACGGACCACAAGAGTCTGAAATATATTTTCACACAGAAGGATTTGAATATGCGTCAAAGAAGATGGTTGGAATTAATTAAGGATTATGACTGTGAGATTTTATACCATCCGGGTAAAGTAAATGTGGTTGCCGACGCCTTAAGTACAAAGGGTCGTGAGAAATTGATGATGTTGACTGGTCAGGAGGAGCTAATTACAGAAATGCAGAAATTGGAGTTAGAAGTGAAGTATCCTATAGGAGATTGATGAGAAACTATTTCAAATGCAATCTGGTACAACTCTACTAGATAAAGTAAAGGAGGCTCAGCTTTAGGACGAAGAATATAAAAGGGTAACAAAGAAGATATCTGAAGGAACTGAACCGAGATTTAAGATGGATAAGGAAGGAATACTGAGATTTGAAAGCAGAATTTGGGTCCCGCCAGTACAAGAATTAAGGAAGAAATTTTGAGCGAGGCTCATAGTTCATGATATTTGATTCACCCTGGTAGTAGCAAAATGTACCAAGATCTTCGACAACATTTCTGGTGGCCAAATTTAAAATGAAATGTTGCAGAGTGTGTTGCCAAATGTTTGACCTGTCAGAAAGTAAAAGCAGAGCATCAGAGACCGAGTGGATTGCTACAACCGTTAGAGATCACAGAATGGAAATGGGAACATATTACAATGGACTTCGTGGTTGGCCTTCCGACGACTTAGAAAGGCTATGACGCAGTATGGGTTATCGTTGACCAACTGACGAAATCCGCACACTTCCTTCCGATCAAAATCAGATTCAACTTAGATAAGTTGGCAAGGTTATATGTGAAAGAGATTGTTTCAAGGCACGGAGTTCCGGTGTAAGACCCCGAATTTTATGAAATAAAAGTATTCAATTTTTCTTATAATTACAATTCAGTAAATGGTTAAATTGATAAAAAGTTAAAGTTAAGGGTGATATATGAAATTTTTTCAAAAATACGCAAGTGGTTATTAAATATTCATTGTTGTCGGGAAATATTCGTTTGGTCGTGGAATATTCTTCCTGTCGGGGAATATTCGTATGATGGCGCAGTCTTTTGTGGGCCCCATAACGAAAAATGATTGGATGAAGAAAATGACAAGCATAAGTTGTTTACAAATAACGGCGTAGTTGTTACCGTTAATACTGTTGGAATACCCGGTGGTTAAAACACAGTAATACGCGTTGTTACACAGTAGCACACGGTATTGCACCAATTATTGATTCTTACGTAAGAAGGCACTACTCAATAATTGTTACAGTAATTACTGTTCAATATTTTATTTTTGATTCAATAATTGTTGTGTTGATATTTTATATTACTGTTGTTTTAATAATTGTCACTACACAGTATTTTCCATTATCGGAGCAATAATTCATATTATCTGAATAATATTATTAGATAACATTATTGGCAATGTCTAGAAAGTTCTGTCTAAGGAGACGTTTGGTCACCTAATTGCGCGCCAGTAAGGAGAAATTCTTATTGGAAAGACCCCTCTTTCCTGGGAACTACCTGGTTGTCATTATTGTGATTCTGTAATATTATTTGTGAATAATTAATTATTGATTTATATGATAAAGAAAATATTTATTTTATGTGGATATAGATGGAGAAAATTATTAAAGTGACAATTGTTAAAAAATTGATATTTTATCTTTTCTGATAAAATACTATTTTATTATATTATTATAATATTATAATGATATTTTTACAATGAATGTGGGATATATGAGTATATGAGGAGGAAGAGTATTTTTGTTGCAATAAATACTAAAAGTATGTTAAACATGTTGGTGGACCCATTTCTTGACTGAAATTTGATTATAGCCTGTAAAATCGTCCGTTTATGGATTTCGGGCAATATCTGTTTGGAATTTGGAAAAACTTTCTTCTGCAAAGTTGTATAGAATTGAATTTTCTATAAAACTCGCTAGATTCGAATTTTCTGATAAAAGGGCTATTTATTATGAATTATTGAAGTTCCAAAGTTCCGAAATAATTGATTTTTGAAAGTTTTAATTGTTTTAAATATAAAAAAACATTTTTTTGACGGTTTTGGTTGAGGTGTGGATGATGTTTGGACTAATTGGGTGCGTAGGAAGTTTAAGAAAAAATATATTATATTTTATTAAATTTTTTGCTTTGGTGTTCTAAGCATTTTCCTATAAATAGGGTGCTTAGGTTAGAATTGAAAATCACACCAGAAACTGAAGTTTTCTCTCTATTTCTCTCTCTATATTATCGAGTGTATTCTTGTGAGTATTTTGATATCTTGAGTGTTATACGGTGCAAGTTCGTTCAGCGTTATTCCAGTCAGAAGTACTGCTCTTTTGAGGTAAAGGATTGTAAGGGATGGTAAGGGATGGTAAGGGATTTTAAGGGAGATTATTTTATTCATAAATGATATTATTTCTTCAATATCATTATGCCGAAATATTGGTTTGAATTTTTTATCAAATTTGGAATTTTTCATGTCGGAGTTACTATTCACGAGTTACTATTCATGAGTTATAATTCACGAGTTACTATTCATGAGTTACTATTAATGAGTTACTATTCACGAGTTACTATTCATGAGTTACTATTCACGGTTACTATTCACTACAAAATTGGTTTCTTTTTCTAACCAAATTATAGTTGATTTATGAATATTACTCTGGAGATTAAAACTATGTACTGATTATATTGATTTTATTATCATATATAACATTTTTATAACCCTGATGTTGAAATTCTCTTTCACTGGAGTGTAAAGATGGGTAGATTATTGGTATGATCATGACTAGGGTTCTCTTTGGCCAGTAGTGAAAAGTTAAATTGTGACTGGTATGATCATGACCATTGAAAAGACACATAGGTATATTCCTATCCTACATGCTAATCATATTAACCCTATTCAGATTATATGAACAGATGTTATCATATCCAGATCTCAATCTATACTCCATCTTCCAATTTTATATAGATTATCACAGTAATTGTTGATCAGGCAATTAATCAATAAACATAAGATATAATAAACAATTCAATAAAAACTAACTTTCATTCAATGGGAAGCTTGCAATTTAAACTACATACCAAGTTCCGTTGCAATCTTAATTAAAATTTAGTTCATGATAGTAATAAAGAAAAACATCATCAAAGTAAATAATCCAAACATCCCAGATAGTTACAAAAGATAAAACTAGAAAAGAGAAGAAGAAACTCTGAATTTGCTCTTAAACTCTCTCTTAGATCTTCAGCCTTTGCAATTCTCCTTCGTGCTTTTCTTCCTTGTTCTCTCTACAAATCTCTTGAATAATTGATTGATTCTTTGCAAAATTAGTTCTCCTTGCTTTTCTAGAGTCCTCTCCTACTTGTATTGGTCTCAGCCCTCATTCAGACTCCTATTTGGCTTCAAAAACCCACTTGACAGCTGCAAAACGCACCAATCTACGCATTAGAGCGCCTAGGCGCTCATCATAGTGCAATTCCAAGCGCCTAGGCGCTTGGCCATGATCTCCTATTTACAGAAATGCCACTCAGCTTTAATTATCATGATTTTTTTGACCTTTTTCTTCTCCAAAATGACCAATTTGTCCCTCCAGCTCCAACCTACAACAAATAAACACAAAACACATAAAAAGATCCTAAAAAACAATTAAATATAACAATAATTAAATTTAATAATACCAGATTCATAGGTATAAAACCTACTCATCAACTCCACTTTATTGGGATGAAGTTAGCGAAAGACAATTGCTAGGGCCAGAATTGGTACAGCAGACAGCAGAAATAGTCAAAGTGATCCGAGCAAGACTGGTAGTAGCTCAAGATAGGCAGAAGAAATACGCTGATCTAAATCATAAAAATGTTGAGTTTGAATCGGGTAGTTATGTATTCTTGAAGGTCTCTCGGAAGGGAAAGATCAGGTTCGAAAAGAAAGGAAAATTAAGCTCAAGATTCATTGGACCCTTTGAAGTTCTGAGAATGGTCGGAGAAGTTGCTTATGAGGTAGCCTTACCTCCAACTCTAGAGAATGTCCACAACGTTTTCCATGTCTCAGTCCTACGACCCTACAAACCTGATTACAAATACGTGATCAAATATGAACCCCTACATTTCGACAAAGACTTATCTTACGAAGAAATTTCTGTTCAAATTGTCGAGAAAAAAGAACAAGTTCTCAGAAATAAAGTAATACCTTCTGTTAAGGTAATTTGGAGGAACCACAACGCTGAAGAAGCTACGTGGGAACTCGAAGAGAATATGATGAAGAATTATCCTCATTTATTTACTTAATTTATGTGTAAGCGATTCTGGGGACAGAATCTTTGTAAGGGGGGAGAATGTAACGGGCTGAATTTATTGAGTCATGATTCTGGGGACAGAATCCTTTTAAGGGGAGAAAGATGTGACGAACGAGATTTTTATAATTTAATTTTATTATTTATTGAAGTAAATAAATATTTTCGATGATTTAATTATTAGATTAAAGAATTAATTGATGCAATTGTGGTAGATTAATTTAATTATATGTGTTATATTTATTAAATTAATGTGGAAAATTTTTGTTATTCGAAGTATGTCATTATGTGAGCTTATTGTATTAAAAGAAATATTTAATAAGCCTAATGTTATTTTAATTAATATAATTATTAATTAGAGATTTAATAATTTGATATAATTAATTAATGAGAAAATTAATTATGTGACTATGTGAATTAATGAGAAATTATTATATTTTATTTAAGTTAAATTAAATAAGATATTTGAAATGGGTGTGACATTATTTTAACTATATGATAAAAGGTTTTATTAAATTAAAGGAGTTTTGAAATCTATTATGCTAGCGAAACAAGGCCCTAAGAGAAGTTAATAACAGTTACCCATGACTGGGTAACTGACCATCATCACGTCAGTTTTTATACGCCTCTAGCGTATTATGTTGTTTCATGTATGCTAAGTTGAGAGCTCAGAGAGAATTCAGAGGGAAAAGTTAAAAATTTTGAGTGTGTGATTGAAGGAGAGTTTGATAAGGGTTTCAATTCATCTCCTACATTACACTCTACGCTTTGGGTAATTCTCCCCAACCCAATTTTCATTGTTACGTCATTTAGTTTTTATAAAAAATGGATTTCATACATTCTGTAAATCTCTGTAGTTGGAGATTTTGTGGTTATATGGTTATATGTAATAATTCGAGTGGTATAGCATGTTTTATATATATATTGCATGATTCCATATCATCAGTTTCATGAAATTAAAAAATATACGATTACAGAGTATGTTATATGGCCATATGGCTTTATACGTGGTATTTAATGCGTTGATCATATATTATCCCTAAATTTTACACTTGTATATATTTATGCATGTTAAAACGAAGTAAATGAAACTTGAATGGTTGAATTTGGCCTTAAAACGGATCCGTAGTATTAAATTCCATTTTTTTGTTCAAGAACTTCAAGAACATCAAGAACAGTACAATTTGTATAATTTAATTATGTGATTATGTGTTTTAATGGGTTAAAATCACTCTATAAATGTTGGGTATTGATTATATATGAATTCTAACATGTGAGTATGTTTAATATGGAGAATTAATGATTATGTAGTGTTTATTTCGCTAAATTATGTGTTCTTCGCGAACTGGAAATTCATAATCTGGAGTGTCGCGCCGCGGCGCCAACTCCAGGCCTGAGACTCGTGCCGCAGTGCCACCGCGCCGCAGCGCCAGACACCTTAGCCGCAGCTCTAAGACCCAGTACAAAAGTGGCGCCGCAGCGCCACTTAGCAGAATGTCCAGAAAATGAATTTTTCCAAAATTCCAAGTATAGAAATGTGTCCGTAACCTAGTCTAATGAACATAAAAACTTGTTAGGCATATAATGAGATATTAAAATGAATTTTTACCAAGTCAAGTAGACAATTACATGTTGATTGAATCGTTGATTATGTAATTAACTTGTTGTTCGTGTAGTATAATATTATATGAAAACAAGTATGGTAATTTGACTAAGTATAGTCATGAATTCGAGTTAGACAAAGAATAAACTTATGATGTTTAGTACGTTATTATTTACTAGTATTGTGAACGTAATTGATATGTAGGATTTAAATCAAAGAACGAGTTTAGTTAAAGTGTAATCTACGCACGAGGCAAGTTTCCTAACCCTACTTGTTATCGTTATATAAGTTGATTAATTCACCTTTCTACATTAGGCAAGTTCTCATTATTATCGACAAGTCTGTCTTGTATATTAAAGTTTTTTAATCTTTCAAGCATGATGTTGTTATACAATACTTATTCTATTGTATACCTTTTGAAATTCTATTCAAGTTAAGTTATCAATTATTGTTAAACCTTGTTAGACTAGCGAACCCTTTTATGATTCGACTAGTCCATAATTGATGAGCGTTCTAAATTTTAGAACCCTTGATGAATTATCCAAACCAAACTTCCTTTGGTGCGGAATCGAATGTCAAACTGAGATGAACAACCCTGTATAGGAGAATTACTTTGCAATATCCCGAAAAAAAAATAATATTAAATTTATATTCTTAAAACATATTGTTTGGACTTTGTTATTCATTGGGTCAAACTAATCATTTAATTTATATGGGCTAATAAATATTAATAAGTGTGGATAAATTAATTTGATAAAATTGGGCTTTAAACTAAGTGGGTCTAATTTATAATTGTGTAATTTTAAAATCCACTACTTTGATTATTTTAACGTTGTATTTTTTTATATCTTGCTACTCATTTCATCTTCTTATAATTCTATTGGCACTCTTAAATATAAATTTTGGAGTATTAATAATTGATATAAGGCGATGATTAAAGGACATATTAAATAGATTATGAATTATTTTGGAATTAATAGTTTGGATTATTTTTAATTTGAGGTGAATATATTTAGGTTGCGAATAATGTTTCATATTTGATATCGTTGGCATTTGAGGGTAAGATTTTGTGGAATGTGCTATAAATGGTTTGGAAGTATCAGGTACGGATTCCGTACTTTTTCAGCGATACTCTTGTTAAATTTGATTTGTTCGTTTGTTTCCTTATTTCGAATTATGTTATGATTTCACATAATTATTTCCTGTGAAATAAATATATTAGTTTCATTCTGGAGTTGATACACATGACTCATATTTGTACTCTTTGAATTAGGTTATCATGTTTAGTATTTATTTTTGATAATTGTAGAGCGGTACATGTTGCTACCTTCTTTTTGAGACCTTGTGACTATAATTTGATTTGGTTCAACATGTACATATAGAACCCTTTTGTTAGTATTATGTCGCATGTGTTGTGACATAGTATTATTGTTAGAATATACCGTAGGGTTATACCTGAGCTATAACCACCTGTGGGCGTACCACAGGCATGTCGTCTTGGCACTAGAGGCATGGCACTTTCCGTGGTAGTGTGATTAGTCCACGGCGTCTCCGTTTTGGGCTCCGGAGGAAGTGGGCCATTTGGTGTTTTGTTGTGGGAGGCGTATGGGTTAACCCTAATTTTCTGTTTTGCGAAGTGGTGATGTTGTGCCGAACACACTATCCAATTTGCATACATTTGGATTCGCGGTCCAATGTATGATTTGCCTGTATGGCATTATTTTGGTTGCCTGTGTGGCATCATTTGATTTGTCTGTGTGGCATTAGTTTGACTTGCCTGTGTGGCAAGATATATTTCTGAGCTCATTCAGTATGAAATAACTCCAGCCATTTGTTTCAGCCTATTATTTTATTGGATTAGTTTTGTTGGTTTATGTTCAGTTCAAGTCATTGAGTTAGTTACTTCAGTTCTTTATTTCTTTATTCTTTTATTGGTTTCGTCAATTATGTTGATTCAGATATATTCCATTCAAATCTTTGGATATTATAATTTCGTTCGCATTTGCACTTGAGGCTTTGTTCAGTATTTTGTCTCAGTTGTTTTCGTATATCAGTTGTATATCTTTTGTATATCTGTATCCGTACTGGGCAATTGGATCATGTTGTGTTTTTCTTCCGACAGGTTTACTGGGGTGATTAAGGGCTAGTGTGATGAGAGTGTTGCCTTGACCACCTAGGTTGATTAAATTTTTGGTTTTGATTATTTTGATTCTAGTTGGAGAATTATATTTAGTACTTCATTGATGGATATCATTATTAATATTTTGAATTTATTAGTGCTCTGTTTACTAATTTTGAGGTTTGTTGTGCTTTGCACGTGACCTCCCTTTCCTTTTCGGGAAGGGGGTGTTACAGAGATGGTATCAGAGCCAGGTTCTTTCTTGTAGAAAACCTATTTAGGTTTGACCTGTGAGTTGTGGGTAAATTACTGGGTAGACGTAGAAGTTTGATTCGATTTTGTTCTCTGTTTGGTTGGTCTTGATTTTGACCAAGTGTTTTTAACTCTTTGAGTTGTAATTGATTTGAGAGAGGCGAGATAATTTGTTAAGATTATTATTGTTATGCATTGGAGCAATGATATTAGTTAAGAATTGTGATTTAATCATTGAGGTGAATAAAGTTATACTTTGTACAGATAAGAAATGATCTTATAGGAGATGCGATTATGATGTGAGTATTCGTATCGACGAGTATTTGATTTTGGAAAATTATTTGTTAGAATTATTTTTTTTTATTTATGAAATTATTATGATCGTTGAATTGAGGATTTGATTTGAGGTAGGTTTTGATAAATGTTAAGTTGTGAATAATTTGAGGTATATGTATCGATGGGATAATACGATAAAGTGAAAACTATTAAGTACAGAGGATCCCTTGTAATTTTGAATTATTGTAGAGATTTGAGGTAATTAGATTAATGTTTTGGAGTAAATGAATTTTGCGATTATTTCCTAATAGAATATTGGAGTTAATTTATATGAATTTTTTTGTACTGAGATAGTAAGAGGAGATCTTGGAATTTGTTGGGTTGGAATTTGCACTAAGAGATGATTGATTTATTAAATGATTTAAGAGATTTTGAATAATTATTGTCAGGGGCAGACCTGGCTTAGGGCAGGGGGGCACCTGACCCCACTAGGATTTTCAGGGGGTCAGGGGTCATATTAGGAGGGAAAAAAATTAAGAGGGTCATATTAGGAAAAAAAATATTAAGAGGGTCTAAAGTGAACATGTATACTAAGAAACAAGACCCCACTGTATTATGTTATATATATATATACTAAGTGAGCAGACACTAGGCAACAATCCCTAATTCCCAAATCTCACTAAGTCATTAAGCCAATTTTTCTATTCTTCTATATTGTGGATATAGAGAACCGATTCCAATTTTTCAAGTATAGAAGGAATTGGGGAATTGGCTCAAATGTTGGTTCAGAAAAGAAAGGATGATGTGTATCCCCAAGTCTATTTGTTGTTGGAATTGGCTCTACTTTTGCCCGTTGCTACTGCAACTGTTGAAAGGACATTTTCAGCCATAAATATCGTGAAGAATGAACTCCGTAACCAAATGAGAGATGAATGGATGAATGACTGTTTAGTTACATACATTGAGCGTGATATTTTTGTAAGTATTAAAAATGAGGCTATATCATGCAACAATTTTAAGCAATGAAACCTCGAAAAATGTTTTTTTTTCGAGTTTGACCCCACTGAACAATCCGTCTGAATCCGCCCATTGATTATAGTTTGCTTATTCAGATAGTAGGATATATGATTTGGAGTTTGGTATTGTGATGAAGAGATCTTAGTAGTAGTATATTTTTTTGGTGTAATAATATTTGAGAACTAATTTGATTTGAGGTTATGATATTTTGAAACTCTTGAGGACTTAGTGAGAGTTGGTGATATAATATTTAAGTGGTTTTGTTTATCGGATGCCCTTAGAGTTTTGCATGAATTTATGTAATAAAACAAAAACAATTTGTTAGATCCTTGTCATGTGTGAAACATAAACATTTTACAAATTAAAAATAATTTTAAATATTTTCGGTATTCGAATCGTATTTAGATGAAGAGAAATTTTTGTGATTTCAAATTATGTTCCGAAGAGTACATTTACAAGAATTAAACTCAAAGATATTAGCGACGGCCCGCACCAACGGTGGATCATGTGATCTAATTTGATGCAACGTGAAGAAACTTACCAAGGCTTGACACGGTAGGTGACGAATCTTTTACAAGTACATTGATAATTATGTGGACCGATGACTTATCCACGTTGATCGTTACAAATGGCGACGCTACCTCATACCAAATTTATTTATTTATTTTGTAGCTTATTTGAATTCCGAGGACGGAATTATTTTTAAGGGGTGAAAAATGTAATAACCCATATTTTTTAAAAATTAAATATTAATTAATGTTATTGTATACAATTGTATTTAAATTGGAAAAGGTAAATGATTTTTGTTTCCCTCTTTTCTTCCTTATTTTGTTTGGAAAATTAAATTCTTTTAGTTGGTAATTAAATAACTGATTAAATTAAAATTGAGGAAGATAACTCCTTTTGTTAAAGTCTTGTGGTAAAATTATCCGGAGCTTGAAGCTACTTGGGAGATAGAAGAGTCTATTCGAGCGGAGTATCTGCATCTTTTGATAATTAAGTACATTCATTCTTTTGATTCCGGGGACGGAATCCTTTTTAAGAGGAAGGTAATGTAATATCCCGAAAAAAAATAATATTAAATTTATATTCTTAAAATATATTGTTTGGACTTTGTTATTTATTGGGTCAAACTAATCATTTAATTTATATGGGCTAATAAATATTAATAAGTGTGGATAAATTAATTTGATAAAATTGGGCTTTAAACTAAGTGAGTCTAATTTATAATTGTGTAATTTTAAAATCCTATTAAAATTTGGAGAGTTAATAAATATATTAATTAATAAAAAAAATTTAAGTGAATAAATGACTAAACCTAATTTTATTTCATTATACGAATTGAGGGAAAGACAGGAAGAGATAAGTGGCGGCTCTAACAGGCTTTGGGTGCATTTTCATGCCTAAGCTTTATCACTTTTTATGGAGTCTACCTGATGTACGTGGAATATGATCATATATTGATGAAAAGGTTTCCACAACTACGTAATTTAAGGCATCAACAAAACTAGTTTACTGTTCTAGTTTGAGAAATTCCCTTTTGTGATGAACACAAGTCTCACGGGTGTTGTAGATCACTTTTTCTCCAAATATCATCCATATCCTTATCGATCTTATCAAATTCTATATGATGGCAAGGATCTTGAAGATTTGTTGCTCGAACGAAGAGAATTTAAGGGGGTTATAATTTGGAGTGTAAATTTTGGGTATTACATTGCTTATTATTTTATCAGGTAAGAATTTCGTACTCCACTACTTTGATTATTATAACGTTGTATTTTTTTTATATCTTGCTACTCGTTTCATTTTCTTATAATTCTATTGGCACTCTTAAATATAAATTTTGGAGTATTAATAATTAATATAAGGTGATGATTAAAGACATATTAAATAGATTATGAATTATTTTGGAATTAGTAGTTTGGATTATTTTTAATTTGAGGTGACTATGTTTATGTTGCAAATAACGTTTCGTATTTGATATCGTTGGCATATGAGGGTAAGATTTTGTGGAGTGTTCTATAAATGGTTTGGAAGTATCAGGTACGGATTTCGTACTCTTTCAGCGATACTCTTGTTAAATTTGATTTGTTCGTTTGTTTCCTTATTTCGAATTATGTTATGATTTCACATAATTGTTTCCTGTGAAATAACTATATTAGTTTCCTTTTGGAGTTGATACACATGACTCATATTTGTACTCTTTGAATTAGGTTATCATGTTTAGTATTTATTTTTGATAATTGTAGAGTAGTACATGTTGCTACCTTCTTTTTGAGACCTTGTGACTATAATTTGATTTGGTGCAACATGTACATATAGAACCCTTTTGTTGGTATTATGTCGCATGTGTTGTGACATAGTATTATTGTTAGAATATACCGTAGGGTATACCTGAGCTATAACCACCTGTGGGGGTACCACACACGAGAGGCATGGCACTTTCCGTGGCGGTGTGATTAGTCCACGGCGTCTCCGTTTTGGGCTCCAGAAGAAGTGGGCCATTTGGTGTTTTGTTGTGGGAGGCGTATGGGTTAACCCTAGTTTTCTGTTCTGCGGATTAGTGATGTTGTGCTGAACACACTATCCGATTTTCATACATTTGGATTCGTGGTCCAATGTATGATTTTCCTGTGTAGCATTATTTTGGTTGTCTGTGTGGCATCATTTGATTTGCCTGTGTGGCATTAGTTTGACTTGCCTGTGTGGCAAGATATATTTCTGATCTCATTCAGAATGAAATAACTCCAGCCATTTGTTTCAGCCTATTATTTTATTGGATTAGTATTATTTGTTTATGTTCAGTTCAAGTCATTGAGTTAGTTACTTCAGTTCGTTATTTCTTTATTCTTTTATTGGTTTTGTCAATTATGTTGATTCAGATATTTCCATTCAGATCTTTGGATATTATATTTTCGTTCGTATTTGCACTTGAGGCTTTGTTCAGTATTTTGTCTTAGTTGTTTTCGTATATCAGTTGTATATCTTTTGTATATCTGTATCCGTACTAGGCAAATGGCTCATGCGGTGTTTTTCTTCCGGCAGGTTTGCACGGGTGATTAAGGGCTAGTGTGATGAGAGTGTTGCCTTGACCATCTAGGTTGATTAAATTTTTGGTTTTGATTATTTTGATTCTAGTTGGAGAATTATATTTATTACTTCATTGATAGATATCATTATTAATATTTTGAAGTTATTAGTGCTCTGTTTACTAATTTTGAGGTTTGTTGTGCTTTGCACGTGACCTCCCTCTCCTTTTCGGGACGGGGGTGTTACAGAGAACCCGGGTCAAATCCTGAGTCCGGAACAAATCTCGAGTCAAATCGCAAGTCCGAATCGAATCAAATCCATCAAAATAAGGCCTCAAACTACTGACCCAATAGTATCTTCTTGGGTCATCTTAGCCGGCTCCCAAAAGGTCATGACTTGAAGGTACTATTGGTAGTAACTTATTTCTTCCCTGTCTTTCGATGTGGGACTGGTGTGTTACAAACTCCCTCACTTAAATTTCTGAGGTCCCCTTCAGAACCGATCACACACACGGCCCAAAGATCTTTGCCTCCATAGCCATTGTGGGATAATACCAGCTGACTTCGTGTCCCTACCTCCGGCAACTCGATCGAATGACCCGACCCGAGCTTTCGAGAGTTGGCTTTGATACCATATGAAACAACCCGGGTAAAATCCCAAGTCCAAAATAAATCTCGGGTCAAATCCCAAGTCCGAATTGAATCAAATCCATCAAAATAAGGCCTCAAACTATTGGCCCAATAGTATCTTCTTGGGTCATCTTAGCCCACCACAGGCTCCAAAAAGGTCATGACTTGAAGGTACTATTGGTAGTAACTTATTTCTTCCCTATCTTTCGATGTGGGACTAGGGTGTTACATACTTATACATTAGCGTTAAGATATTATGCACAGTAAGGTACTAAGGGCTGATCCCCCTAAGTACGAGTAAAAAGGTCCATAGTCTTATGAATGTTAAAGGTTTCAAGTATAACCCTTGTTAACCTAGGACATAGTTCAAGGTCTTATGACCCTCAGAAATCTTTTGATTCTTGTTATTCATTCTTGATTCAAAGTTGAGCTTTTATATTCGAAGTTATTATTTCTCTCGCATGTTATTATTCATTGTTATATTGTTATACTTGTGGGCAATCGTGCTTAGTCTTGCGTAATAATAACATTGCAGTTAAGAACGAAAGAGCAGACAAACCTTCCACTAGTAAAGGCAAGGGCAAGCTTAGCAAGTAATGAAGACTGATTATTTTTGTGATGTAATTAGAATTGATGTTACTAAGAATTATTTATTTATGTTTCCGCACAGATGATTTAAGGTTAGAGTAACCTGAGATTTATTTATTATGTAGTCGATGTAACCCCATAAGGGGAGATTTATTATTATTTCTATCTATTGCATGGTTTGCATTTATTTATGGGTAAATAGATGGATGACGTTTGTACAGTGAACACCAAATCCTGTGGAAATGGAAGTGCCGGATTTGGGGTTGTCACAGCGAGTCCAACACCGATATCATCGCCATCACATTGTCCGACGCACCATGAACAGGAAGTAGTCAGGCTGAACGACTTAAAATCAAGCGCTAATTGGGCGGCAACCCAATCTTTCATTTATTTTTCGTATTTTCATTCATAATTGTTAGAATATAGTTTTTATTAAGTTATTATGTATGTATTATATAGTAAAAGTTTTGTTAATCTCTCAATTATACTCCAAGTGATAATATATTATCATGCATGTTTTATGGTTGCAGGAGGTGTCAAAAGTGAGTAATAGTAACAACAGGCAAGAAAAGAAGAGAAAAGAGCCCAGTTTGCAGCCACAAAAGTGAAGTCACAAAGTTGAAGTCAGGGGACTAGCCCGCCGGGGCGGGCTATTTTGGCCTTGTACCCCCCGTCGGGGCGGGGGTCCTAGAACCTGGGCAGTCACGTTCGGCACATATATAACATGAGTCCCACAACTCTCTTCTCCTACACTACAACATTACCACTTCCCCAATACTTCATCAATTACTCTTATTCCACATCTATTACAACTTCAACTTCTACCCACGATTACTCCATCATCTAACCCCATTACTACACACAAACCCATTAACTCCATCAATTACTCATAACCTTCTCCCTCACATCATCCACTGTTATAAATTCACTCACTCAATCCCCAAATTCACCACATACTCTCCACTCCCTCTACAAAAGGCTACGAATTCAGTAAGATATTGGGGTAAATTTAGAGCAATTGATGTACGTCACAATTCTACTGAGTCTTCATCTTCTCTCACCAGAATTGCCATAGAAATCACCTAGTTTGGGGGGAGAAAATATTGTTCCCACCAAGTGTTTGGTATTTTGTGTGAACCAAGTTTGGGGGGAATTATTGTGTCTAACGCATCTGGAATTCAATGGCTTCTCAACCGACATCCAAACGATAAAGAGGAGAGAGTTCAAGGCCAACTCCACCATCCCGCACATTCGACCGCATCAAGTTCAAAAGTGTCTCCGCCGCCGATCGGTACGATTACATGGTCATAAAGGCTCTTACACCGGAGCGGGGGTTGGCATCGGATGCTCACGACGGTGATATGATGCAACAAATTTATCAAAACGGGTGGGTCAAGTTCACTGAGGAGACCGTGCCCACCGCCGTTAATGTGGTCAAGGAGTTCTATGTGAACACCGAGGACAAGGCACTGTTCAATGCCTTTGTGCGGGGTCGAATGGTCCCGTTCAGTGCCGATGCCATCAACACGTATTATCAGTTATTGGTGCCTCAACAGTGTCAGTATGCTCATTTGAGGGATTTTGACCCTAATTTTGAGGAGGTTATCAAGAACATGACCAAGCCGGGTACAACGTGGATAAAAGGTCGGAAGGGAGGCATGGTGTTTCATAGCAAAGATCTCAGTCGGTATAGGAAAATTTAGTACACCTTTTTATGTGCAAAACTGTTTCCATCCACGCACACCTCGGACATGACTAAGGAGAAGGCACTACTCCTGTATACTATTGTGCAAGACTTCATCATAGATGTCAGGGCCATAATCAGTTTTTCTATTCGTCGATGTCTACGGGGCAACTTTTCGAGCGGCTTGCCACACCCATCTCTCATTTGTTGGTTGTGTCGTCAAACCAGAGTTCGATGGTCCGATGATGAGCCCACTCAGATGCCGCTGCAGCTACTAGACAACAGAATGATAGCGCGATATTCAGTGTGGGCCGGGGGCGAATCTTATCCTAGAGGTTTAGGATTTGTATTTCCATTAGCTTCGGAGGACGAAGCTGACGCTGAAGACACCTCGGATGATGAGGATGCTACTATAGGAGATGAAGGAACTGAGGCACACCCAACGTCAGATGCCATATCTAACCCTCAGTTCCTTGCATTTCAACATCACATGGAAGAGCACAACAGAGCAGCACGACGGGAGATGAGGCGGCTTGCACTGCGACAAGATCATATGTTTGAGGCCATGAATATGTCGTTCGTTTCACTTAACACAACACTTCAGAGTTTCAATCCAGCTGAACAATTTCCATATCAGCAGCTGATGCCAATGTCGAGGTTTCCACCAAGTGATTCAGAAGAAGAAGATCAACCACCACCTCCCCAGACTTAGGCGATTGCAGGGAAGTCCTCACGCACTTAATTTTGATTATTCATCCAATGAGGGCATTGTATTACTTATGTTTGGGGGATTTAAATTCTTGTTTGCATGCATATGTAGTAGTTAGGTTTAAATTTGTCATTGCATTCTAGGTTTGCATCTTAATTAAGAATTATTATTGCAAAAAAACATTTAGTTCAATATTGTGTTTGCATATGTCCAACAGTGTTGCAGTTCATGTTATTTGTGGGCCAATGATGAGATTGAGAATAAGTTAACCAATACAGTATTGATTATTAGGACTGTGATATAATTTCTGTTATGAATCGAATCTTGCAGCTTGTTTGAAAACTGTTATAAAAAGGTTAGCATGCTAATAACATCTTTGTTGACTGATCAGTTCAAATTGATACATAAATAATTTCTAAAGGATAATGCTAGTATAGATATGAGAATGACAAGAATAGGCAGTGAAGACAACAAATTAGGCAAGAACCTAAGTTTGGGGGGGGAACGTAGGGTGTATAAGCTTCATAAAAAAATAAAAAAATGAAACAAGTTGAGTCTTATGGTGGGTTGAGGAGGAATACTCCCCATAAACACAAGCGTGAGATGGAGCATAAAATGCACGCACCAACCATTTATCTAAAAAAAAGAGAAAAATAAAGAAAAGACGGGAAATAAGGGCAAAGAACCCCCCGTCAATGAAAAAAAAAAGAAGCGACCATGGATACCCTATTCGGACCCTGAATCTTGGTAATTGTTTGATTTGAGTTGGAACTTGTTTGTTTTTGAAATTTTCAAGTTTATTCTGTATGATTCCTTCTAAGAAATTGATTATGTATTGAATTTGAGTCTGTAACAGTTATCATGGATGTTGAACACACATGCACACTATACCAGTGATGATAGTTTAAGATTTGAGAATTAATACGGAATTGTGGATTGGTTTTGGTGATTCATATTGTAGAGTTGCTTGTTTTCTCTGAGGCCGATGGGATAATTTTGATTCTGCGATACTGTTGGATTCGAAAGCATATAGATTATATTCATTCCATCTCATTGCATTGCATTGCATAGAAATTATACTGTTTTGTGCTCGCGGACTAGCACGGTTTAAGTTTGGGGGATTTTGATAAGTGGATTTTATATCCACAAATCGTTGTCCATTTCATGCTTAATCATTGTTATTTTCTTGTTTTCATGTTCGTTTTTATTCGTTTTGTGTTCTTTATGTGTAGGGTGGTTGTTGTGGCAAGTCGTGAAGAAATGAGGCTTTTGGAGCAAAATTGGAAGCAAACTTGGAAAGTGGCACAGTCAACTAACAGAAGCTACCCCCGCTGGGGCGGGCCCTTTTTGCCTATGTACCCCCGCCGGTGCGGGGGGTAGCGAGTTATGGGCACTCCTGTTATGTTTTGAACTCTGCTTGGATACAACTTTGAGCATTTGAATAACATATGGACTCTAATAAGCAAAGGATTTCAACTGGGACTTGTGGATTGGATGCTTATTACTCAATTAACAACGAATTAAACAAGACATAAGGCAAAATACGAAGATCAATTCCAGTTTTTTGATAGCAAGCATTGGAGGAGGATTTTGAAGAGAATTTTGTGACGATTGCAGATTAAGGCTATGTGAAGGGTGGTTTTGCATTATTCTTCATCTTAATTCTATATTTGTAATTGAAAGAATGTTTTCTTTAGATTATTCAGTTTTTATTTCATTCATTATAAACTAATTCACTTTTTAGGCTTATGATGGATCCTTAAGTGAAACGATGATTGTGTAACTTTGATTTCCAATTCAATAAATTATTTCTCGGTTTATCTATATTAATTTGAGCGTGAATTTATTAATTACCTGATCAACAATTCGTTGTGAATTTGTATGGAATCGAGAGAGGATAGTCAAATCTAGACTTATTTAATATATCATGTGTTCATGAATTTTGTGAATAGCAGAATCTTAATTAATGTTAAGGTAGAGATATGCTTGACATCGCATGTAATCGGATAGAGAACTTAATCTTAAATCTTCTTTGATTTTAGTTCACATAGAGATATAGTGAGTTGGTTGATTAAGGTGTTTAACTTGTTTCTATCTAAATTGTGAGTTTGAGTTAATACGGTATTAGTGCATCGAGAGGTGGCTAGTACTACATTTGTGTTCTTGATTAATAAACTGGGATAGTGAGTTGAATTGGAATAAAGGTGTGAAAATCAGAGTGAAGCTTAAGGTAAAATCATAAGTCTAATTCTCCATTATTTGTTTGAAATTCCAGATTTTGATACTTGTGATTGTTTTGTGATAGTTTATTTATTTATTAATTTAGTTTCTATAAATTTAAATCATTGAATTGAATAGTTTAATAGAATTAAGATTAATAGGAAATTGGTAATTGTAAAGTTAAATTTCTTACTAATTTGTCTGTGTGGGAACGATACTCTATTCATTACTATATTACTTGTTGACCACGTATACTTGTGTGTTTTGCATATATAGATTTTACCCAACACCAACGGACGTCGAACTTCACTGTTTTGGGTGGCCATTTTCATAGTCGTCACTTCCAGCCCAATTTCGACCTTCATCTGTCCATTATTTCTCAACTCACAATGAATGAAAGTTGTAGAGCTGTCGATATCTTCGATTTGATAGTTGGTAGGCCTCGTAAATCTTCCCGGATCAAAAGTTATGACCGGTTTACCAGAGGACACTGTAGTAGAAAAAGGATGCCCGCCGAGGCGGGTTTTTACTAAGGAAAACCCCCGTCGGGGCGGGGGTACATGCTGCAAAACAGAAGCCTAGCCCACCGGGGCGGGCCTAGTTAGTGTATAAACCCTCGCCGGGGCAGGGGTACGCGTAGAAAAGTCATTTTTTTGTCCGAATTTAACTTCAAGAAGGATTGGTTTGATCCGATTGACTCAAGGACTTTCAAGATGACTTAAAGACATATGAAGAGGCATATAAATAGAGGAGAATCACACGGATTAAGGTTAGAGAGAGAGAGGATTGCATTAGATTAGATTAGAGTAGAATAGGAGAAAACACTTGTTCATATGAGATTTGGAGATTGAAGCACTTGGAAGCCATTGGAGATCCAAATCAAGAGCGAGACGGAGGACGAATTTGCCGACAACAGATTCACTTCTTTTCCTTAATCTTATTCTTATCTTTTAATATGTATTCAAGTATGATTCTTAGTTTTAATTCAATGAACTAATTCTTTGTTTGAGATTGCAATGTATCTTATTGTGTAGTTTATTTAAATATGTTTCGCTATCAATTATTATGTTCTATCATGAGGATTGTCTATTATGATTTGGACTTAATTGCTTAATTTCCTAGCTAACAATTACTGTGATAATCTATATGAACTCGAGAGATGAAGTATAAATTTAGATCTGATCATGATAGCATGTGTTTGTGATTTCTGCATTGATGGAATTCATGATTCGTGTTTAGGATAGAGATATGCCTTTACGCCATATGTAATCTTATAGAGAACTTTTGCTTTAAATCCTTTTTAATTGTAATTCATATAGAGATATAGTGAATTAGTTAATTAGGATGTCTTGCTTAATTCTATCATTTGTGGATTTCAGTGATTATGGGTATTATGCATCGAGAGGTGGTTTTATCTGTTTTAGTGTTCTTGATTAACAATTCAGGATAGAAAATAAGTGATGAGAAGTGTGTTAACTTAAATGAAGTAATAAGTGAAATTGTGATTTTAAATCTCCATACACTTAATTTAACTAGTGGAATTTAATAGTAGTTTAATTATATAATTTGAAATTCATTCGTTTAAATAAGATTGAGTTGGTTACAGGTTAGTACTTGGTGATTTTTATAATAATTTCTCGTGGGAACGATACTCTACTTTCACTTTATTACTTTTTGACCACGTATACTTGCGTGTTGTGCGTATTAGATTTTACCCAACAAGCTTTTGACGTCGTTGTCGGGGAATTAATTTAATAATTATTTACCAATATTAATTTCAATCAAATTAGTCTTTATTTAAACATTTTTATTTTTATTTCTAAATTTCTTCCTATATTTCTCTCTTTTCAGGTACCATGGATGACTTTGTGTATCAATGGCCATACACAAACATGACTCAACCAAGGGAAACATGGATTGATGGACTTAATACATTTTCTATAAAGTCAGTACAAATTGAGGCAAATTCGAAGATGTTGGAGGTTATCGCAGACCAACGGAGTCGAAGGATGGAAAACATAACTCAACCAAGGGAAACAGGGATTGATGGACTTAATACATTTTCTGTAGAGTCAGTACAAATTGAGGCAAATTCGAAGACGTTGGAGGTTATCGCAGCCCAATGGAGTCAAAGGATGGCAAACATGACTCAGCCAAGGGAAACAGGGATTGATGGACTTAATGCATTTTCCGCAATATCATCACAGATTGAAGAACTTTCGAGGACGTTAGACGTTATTGCAGCCTAAAGGAGTCGAAGGATGGCAGTTACGTGTGACTATCGTGCTGGCAACCATCAAAGTCATCAATGCACCGTCAGTTTTGAACCGGTACAATATAGTGGTGATTACCTCAATAACTATGCTTATCCTAACTATCACCAAGATTGGGGGTATCAACCGAATTTTTCATGGAGCTACAATTATGATGACCAATATTACGCTCCAAATCCATCATACACACCAGAATTTTCATGTCCACCTCTATTGCCACAAGAAGAAAAGCCAAATTCGATTGATGTAATATTGAAGGACATAACAAACCTAGAGGAGATGAGGATTAGCCAAGAGCTGTCAACCCAAAATTTTAATAATCGGATGAAACAACTCGTCACTACCTCAACCAATGGTCCTCAATACATAGCTTCTGAGACTGAAACTGAAAATTCAAGGCTAGGGGAATTATTGCCCAAGTTCATAGCAGATGAGGAGAAGATGAGTAATCAAGTGAGGTCAATTCAAAATCTTGCGGATCAGATAGAGAAAATGACCAAAGTCATTAGCAACCTTCCTCCAAACACTTGGCTTTATGACATGGATGACGAAATTGACGGAGAACCCGAACCAAATATGCGACTGGATGAGCCACAAGATATCGGAAGTGTGGAGACAATTGAGGATAATGAAATAGAAGTCGACGAAGATCTAAATGGGTCTCCACCAAAGATCAAAGAGTCAGTCAGATTTGTAAAATAATGCCCATTTGGTAGTCATGTTGTCGGTGAAGCTCTTGATGACATAAGAGCGAGTATAATTTTCAATCCATGGTGGGACGAGAAAGAGAAGATAGACTAAAGAGCCCATTGTGTGTGACAAACTTCCATGCCCTAAAGTGATCACATACACAATGGAGAAAATAACTAGTTGTGGGACGTTCTTGATTGAGATTATACCAAATCAGAGCATGCTAGGTGACTTTGATGCATTGGCCATCACAAATGGGAACCTAACAAAAGCTATATTATTTCTGATGGATGGAGGGTTCCTCAATTATCGAAGAGGAACTGGATAGCGTTGACCACACAAAGTCAGGCTAAAAGACTGTAATTCAAGCGCTAACTAGGAGGCAACCCAGGAATTTTTATATTTATATGTTTTACTAGTTTATTTAGTAGATAGGAATTAATTTGCTTATTAAGTTCTCTTACCAATCTAAGTGCTATTCTAATCCATGTTGTCACTCTTCATTGCATGTATTAGGAGGTTCAATGGACAGGCAAAAGATTATGAAAAGGTTATTCAAGTCAAATTCAAGTGTGGTGCCCAATTTATTCCATGTGCCTAACCTATACTCCAAACTTAGCAGACAAGGAGGAGGATTGCTATATTTTCAGGGAAGTCCTCTGCTTTACTTTTTTCTATTTCAGCCATTAAGTACAATGTCTAGTTTAAGTTTAGGGGCATTTTAGTGTCGTATTGCATATAGTTAGTTATTTAAATTGTAGTTCGTATAGTTACATTTAGTTTTTGCATTCAGTTTCTTTAAAAAAATATTTGAAAAATTGAAAATTTTCAAAAATAGTAGTTAGTTTACTATGTTTATATAGAATTTAGTACATCTTTCATGAGTCCATCTGTTTGATATTTATAGTTTGTTTTGGCCAATGATGAGATTGGAATTGGGTAGACAAGTATAGTACTAACTATTAGAGCTTTGATGTGATTTCTTGTTATGAATTGAGTCTTTTTCTATTTGAAACTAGTTTGAATGAAAGAATGACAAGAATAAGTAGTGATGACTAAAGTTAGACAAGAACCTAAGTTTGGGGGAATATTTGGGGTATATAAGCTATATAAAAAAAGAAAAAAAGTATGAATAAACACTATGGCGTGCTTGTCAAGTTTTGTGGCCTTTGTTACTTGAGTAAGTAAGCCCGAGGGGATTGTCTTTACACCTAGCACCCTAAGGTCTTAATGGTATGGGAGTCGTTGGTCGAAAGCTCGTTAAGGTAGCATTGAAAAGCATAAAGGAATAAGATATAGCATAGCTATGTGTATATAAACCAAAAGAAAAAGAATTAATAAAACGGGAAATAAGAGCAAAAATCCCCCGTAGAGGAAAAATAAAGCATAAGTATCCCATGTTTACCCTCAATATTGGTAATTGTTTGATTTTAGTTATATTTAGCTTGTTTTTGGATTTCTTGAGTTTACACTGTATGATGCCTTCGAAGAGACTTGTTATGTGTTAAATTTGATTTTATATCAGTTAACATTGGTGTGGAGCACACACGCACTATATTAGTGATAACAGTCTAAGATTTGATGATTGATTGGGAAGTTAATGATTTATTTTGATATGATGTATTATAATGTTTACTTGATTTTTCTAAGGCCGGTTAAATAGACTTGTTTCTGTCATTACTGTCGGATTTATAGGCATATAGATTAGTTGCATTGCATAGCATTGTTGTTTTGTGTTTTTTCTTGAGGATAAGCAAATGTTTAAGTTTGGGGGTATTTGATAAGTAGATTTTATACCTACTTATCTGGTATCTGTTACTTGAATTAGTTGCTTAAACTCATGTTTCTTAGTTACTTTTCATGCATTTTGTGTTCATTTTGTATCATATGCTTGGGAGCTGTATGAGCGACTATTGGTATGAAATCGTAAAGAATTGGTATGAAATAGCAAAGAAAAGAAATCCGGACATCATTTGGGATTTCATGTTTATTTCATGTTCTTGGCTTGGAACTTGGATTATATTATAGATCTTCTTCTTATCTTTTCGGAACATCTTGAATCATTCCAATTCGGAGTTCGGATGCAAGAGTTATGATCTTTGTACCAACGGACGTCGAACTTCACTGTTTTTGGTGGCCAAATACATAGCAGTCACTTCCAGCCAATTTCTACCTTCATCCGTCCGTTATTTCTTAATTCTCAAAGAATGAAAGTTGTAGCTCTTGTCGATATCTTCGATTTGATAGGTGGAAAACCTCGTAACTCTTCCCGGATCAAAAGTTATGGTCATTTTACCATAGGACACTGCAGTAGAAAAAGGATGCCCGCCGGGGCGGGCTTTTACTAAGGAAAACCCCCGCCGAGGCGGGGGTACAAGCTGTAAAACAGAAGCCTGGCCCTCCGGGGCAGGCCTAGTTAGTGTATAAACCCCCGCCGGGGCGGTGGTACGCGCTGAAAAGTCATTTTTTGTCCGAATTTGAGTTCAAGAAGGATTGGTTTCATCCGATTGACTCAAGGACTTCTAAGAGGCCTTAAAGACATATGAAGAGGCATATAAATAGAGGAGAATCACAAGGATTAAGGTGAGAGAGAGAGGATTTGGGGATTGAAGCACTTGGAAGCCATTGGAGATCCAGATCAAGAGCGAGACGGAGGACGAATTTTCTGACAACCGATTCACTTATTTTCTTTAATCTTATTCTTATATTTTAATATGTATTCAAGTGTGGATTCTTAGTTTTAATTCAATGAACTAATTCTTTGTTTGAGATTACAATGTATCTTATTGTGTAGTTTATTTAAATATGCTTCGCTATCAATTATTATGTTCTATTATGAGGATTGTCTATTGTGATTTGGACTTAATTTCTTAATTTTCTAGCTAACAATTATCGTGATAATCTATATGAACTCGAGAGATGAAGTATAGATTTAGATCTGACCATGATAGCATGTGTTTGTGATTTCTGCATAGATAAAATTCATGATTCGTGTTTAGGATAGAGATATGCATTTACGCCATATGTAATCTTATATAAAACTTGTGCTTTATATCCTTTTTAATTGTAATTCACATAGAGATATAGTAAATTAGTTAATTAGGGTGTCTTGTTTAATTCTATCATTTGTGGATTTAAGTGAGTATGGATATTATGTATCGAGAGGTGGTTTTATCTGCTTTAGTGTTCTTGGTTAACAATTTCGGACAGAGAATAATTGATGAGAAGTGTGTTAACTTAAATGAAGCAATAAGTGAAGTTGTGATTTTAAATCTCCGTAATCTTAATTTAACTAGTGGAATTTAATAATAGTTTAATTATATAATTTGAAATTCATTCGTTAAATAAGATTGAGTTGGTTACGGGTTAGTGCTTGGTGATTTTTATTAAACAATTTCTCGTGGGAACGATACTCTACTTTCACTTTATTGCTTGTTGACCACATATACTTGTGTGTTGTGCGTAATTAGATTTTACCCAACAATCGTCGTACGGATATTTCCTGACAAAAAGAATATTCCCTGACCAAACGAATATTTTATGACCACTTGCACACTTTGCAAAATTTTCACATATCACCCTTAACTTTAACCTTTTTCAATTTAACCATTTACTAAATAGAATAATAATTATAAGAAAATTGAATACTTTTATTTCGTAAAATTCGGGGTCTTACAATCTCCCCTCCTTATGAAATTTCGTCCCTAAAATTTACGTACGTGGTATGTCGAAGAGGTGAGGATACCTTGCTTTCATTTTAGATTCTAACTCCCAGGTTATTTCCTCAATATCATGGTTTCTCCGTAAAACTTTGACTTGAGGTATAACCTTTGAGTGTAGAATATGTTCCTTCTTATCCAAGATTTTAACAGGTACCCCCTCATACGTTAAATCTTCAGCTATCTTGTCTGGTTCTAATTCAATAATGTGGTTTGGGTCTTCCACATATTTACGTAATATAGATATGTGAAAAACGTTATGAACACGAGACATACTTGGCGGTAATACGAGTCTATAGGCCACAGTTCCTACTCGGTCGAGGATTTCAAATAGACCCATAAATCGAAGGTTTGAGCTTTCCTCACTTCGTCGATTCTCGCTTTTGGAATAGCACCTTCTTGTACTTTTTTCTTCATCACGTGTAGACTTGGAAAATAGGCGGGCCGGGCTAAGAGCGGGCCAAGCCAAAATGGCCCGGGGTTTTGTTGGGCTTATATCGTGGCCCAGGTTGGGCCGGGCCAGCCCGGCCTGCAGGTTTCTTCCTTTATTTTTTTTTTTGCAAAATCTTGTTATACCCCACTGAAGTTAGAACTGTTGAGGCCATCCCACAACTCCATGAATTTAATCAAATAAATCCCAAAGGACTGCCTACGATCATCAAGTTATAGGATAAGTTAGGAGTATTATAAGAGCATGGTATGTTTACATTATTTAAAATTATAATGTACACCTCCTTGTGTCTGGGAACAAGTTGAGGTATGATTTCCCATGTTTCAACAGCTCGAGTATGGCCAAGGGTAGTTAATAACAAATCTATAAGCTAAGCCAAGCCACACATAAAATATTTTTTGTTTTAACTTTTGGAGCAATGTATACACAAAACAAATAATTTAAACTATAAATTTGTACTATGTATCGAACCAAATATTTTTGCTTTTTGGTAAGGCCTTGGCCACTATTGACCAAATCCAATATGTATCTGCCACCTTTTGAATGTGGAGGTGTACTACCACTAATATTTTGTGGGCACTTTATTATTTCCATGCAAGCAACCGTAATGAGTCTAATGACCTACACATACAAATGTATTAGATTTCACACATTATAAAATAGTAAAATATTCTTCATACATCAACTAATACTCAATTTGAACAAAAGTAAAGAAACAATATATTGAAGATTGCATTAAAAACAAACAGTTGTTGTAGTTTAGTTGGTTTGAACTCTTATTTATTTACTTACAAGTATTGTGTTCAAGCCTCATAAACCACAAGTAGCAACATTTTGTTTTAAAAAAATATGTCGTGGGCCACGGGCCAGGCCGGGGCCTTTATGGCCCGCATTTTCCTGGGCTGAAATATTGCTGCCCACGACCCATGTTTCTCCGGGGCAGCCCGCGGGCCTGGGCCTTAATTTTCAGGTCTAATCACGTGGGTCCTTGGAGTCTTTAACTCTATTTTCATCCTTTGTAAGTCATACGAAATGTGTCTTGTGTTAACAATATCGTACTTGTAGCCGCATATGATCTTCTACTCAACTGCGTCAGCTACCACGTTCACTTTTCCATGATGGCATTGAATGGTATGGTTCGTAATCTTTCAACAGCTTGAGCCAACGTCTTTGGCGCATGTTAAGTTCGCGAAGAAATATTTAAGGCTCTTATGGTCTATGTAGATCTCCACTTTCTCCCCATACAAGTAGTATCTCCAGACTTTTAATGCAAAAACGACTACTACCAACTCTAGATCATGAGTAGGAGAATTCCTCTCATATTCTTTGAGTTGTCGCGAGACATAGGCTATGACTTTCTCATATTGCATGAGATTGCAATCCTAAACCTCTGCCTGAAGCGCTGTAGATGACAAATCCAACTGAGACTCTCATCCTTTTACTTGGATAGCACCTCACATTGATACATATCAGTTTGTCAACGCACAAAGATGGCGTCCCCTATAAAGAGTCTGACTTTGGTGCATTCCACAAAGGAAGTCACCAAATAGAGGCTTGGGTACCAACTCCTGTAGTTGGGTTTTTAACTCCTGAATTTTAATAGGAGTCATTCGATATGAGGTTTTGGAAATGGGTTTTGTACCAGGTTCAAGGTCAATACAGAATTTGATTTCATGCTCTGGGGGTAGGCCAAAAAGTTCTTCAGGAAATACGTCAGGAAATTCATTAACAACAGAAATATCATTTAAATTTGACATACTTTAATTTAAATTGGTGACATGGGCGAAAAAAACTTGACATCCGTTTTTCAATAAACGAATGATTTTATGACTTGATATGACAGTGATTGACTTTAGTGGTTTGGTTGCTTGAATTCGCATAACAGGTTGGTTAGGAATATGTAAGTGAATAACCTTGCGAAAACAATTAATTTTAGCATGATGAGTAGTTAACCAGTCGCTTCCTAAAATCACATCAAATGCAAGTATTTTCAAAGAGATAAAGATCGACAGGTAATGTAAGGGTGCCGATTTGAATCAAACAAGACTTATAAAAAGTGGATGTAATGAAGGTTTCTCCCAACGGAGTTTCAACAGATAAGTCAAAGTCTAATTTCTCCGGAGTTAAATTTAAACGTTGAGCGCAAGTAAGAGAAATAAAAGAATGGGTAGAACCGGTATCAAATAAGGTATAAACTTCACAAGAGTTTATGATTAGCTTACCCGTGATAACGTCGTTCGTGTTCCTCGCTTTTTGGGACGTTACGACAAACACTCTTCCTTAAACTACCGACTTTGACTTTTCCGAGATGGCCTTTGGTGTCTCCATCCCGGCTGGACTTGTTTTCACTACACGATAAAATCAAGCTAGGTGACCTTCTCTTCCGCAATTGTAACACGCTTTGGGTTTCTGCATGCAGTTTGGACTAATGTGTCCCTCCCCTCCGCATTTGTAGCATACGACCAGTGGTCGTTCTCCTTCCTTGAAAATGGGTGCTGGTGTTGTTGTCTTTCCATCATTATTGAACCTTTACTTCTTAAAATTTCCACTTCTATTATCTTGGCCAGGATTACCACCGAAGTGGTTACCATTTCTGGCATGATAATTTCCTCCACGATGGTTATCATTGTTCCAATGGTCGGTGCCACTGGTACGATTATTATCGTGTTGCTGGTCGCTGTCTTTTGTTAAGCTGACTCATAATCGCGCTCCAATAACTGAGCCTTATTCACAACTTCTGAATATAAACAAAGTTTGTGAGAAATGAGGTATTTACGTATTTCGGATTTCAAACCTCTTAGAAACATTCGCGTCATATGCTCCTCATTATCTCTACCAAATGGGATGCAAACCGGGATAACTCTGCGAACTTAGTCGCGTCTTGCAATACGTTCATATTGTTTTGCTCCAGCTTGATAAATTTCACCTCCTTCATGTGACGAATACTTTCGGGAAAGTATTTGTCGTTAAATAATTCTTGGAACTTCTCCCAAGACATCTTTAGTGCGACAGGTTGAGTACGTTTTACAGATTTCCACCAACAATCTGCCTCTCCTCGTAACATGAAGGTGGCAAAAGGAACCTTTTGCTCCTCGGAGCATCCCAAGACATCAAATATCTTGGTGATCTACTTAATCCACGTCTCTACCTTAAGTGGTTCTGGCTTTCCCAAAAACTTGGTGGTCCCAGCTCCTTGAATTGCTTAGCAGTGACCACCCGTGAGTTGCCAGTGTTTCCACCTGCATTTTGAACAGGTGTCTCTCTCGTTTGGTTTTGAATGAATTCTAGAAAGTTCCTAAACATATCATCGTTCGTCATTTGGTCGGTGTTGTTGTTTATAGGAGGATTATTGCCTTTTTGATGCACATTATCCTGGTTATTGATCGGTGGTGACGCAACGGTCTCATGTGCTTCATTGTTCATCTCAACATTTTCAGATGCAATTTTCAAACACTGCCACAAAACAAGGGTTAATTGACATGCCACATATTATCCCTATATCATGGCCGACTAACTAAATAACAAATAAGCTTAGGTAGGTCATACTAATGAAGGATTTACCCGTCTCTCCCCTCCTAGTTCTAGCCTCAAATCTCAGTCAGGGATCATATCCCTAAGCTTTGATACCAACTGTGACGCCCCCAAAATAGGAATACACAACCCATTCTGATTCGCCAGATATACAGTACAAAATTCAAATATGAACTTAATTATACAAATATCGTGTAAAATACGACAGTACATAGGCTGAGAGTTTAAACACGAATATTGTCTCGTAGACAATATTCAAACTTAAATGGAATCTTTATTACAATTATTATCACACTATTTAATAAAATAGTGAGGACTATTATAGCCACCATCTCAGACCATCACTCCGTTCCCTGACTAGTCTCAGCTATATTCTCATTTCATGAAGAGAACAATGAAAGCAAAAGGTGAGCTCAACTTGCCCAGTAAAGAATATTATGACTAAGATAATGCATAATAAATTATCGTTAGCTTTCAACAGTGTTAAACTGATATAATACAATAGACAACAAGTTTAACTGCAAGCGGAACCAACAATCAATTAGAAGAGTCAAGTAGAGCATGATATCTACCATCTTCTATGATTCAAAAGTTTATCATCAATTTTATCGCGGAGACTCAACTAAATAATCCACATCACTGAATTATCCATGCACTATGGGCCAAGGATATTCATTATTATCACATCCACGAATCATCTATGCACTACGGGCCAATGATATTCGTTATTATCACCAATGGTCATGATCATGTCAACAACTGTCCATCAATGCACTACGGGTCAATGAGGACTTTTACCACATCATTTGTAACATTATAGGTCATGATTATACCGATACATAGTCATAATCATACCAATTAACAGTACATCTATACACTACGGGCCAAAGATGACTTTAATCACAATATAACCATGAGAAAGATGACAATGATATACGAATTCAATTAAATGAGATTAAGGATAAATATTAGAGATTTATAATTCAATTTATCCAGAGTTTAAAAATGTCCAAATTGTCAACATGATAACTGCTTTATGGAGGAAAATTCAAGAATAATATTCATGTATCAAAAATAATTTGAACAAAAAAAATTAATTTTTGTCGTGAATAGTACCCCGGGTGAATAGATAGTACCTGAATAAATAGTACCAAATGAATAGTACCCCGTCATGCAAAGTACCCCGAGTGAATAGTACATGAGTGAATAGTAGCTCGTCATGAAAAGTAACTCGAATAAATATTACACCGAGTGAATAGTAACCAATGAAAGTAACCCGTCATGAAAAGTACCCCGAATACCCGAGTGAATAGTACCCCGAATGAAAATATGGAATTTAATAATAAAGTTCAGATTAATATTCAATGAAACGATACTAGATGAAGCGCAAAACTCAAGGATATTCTATTAATTTCAGAGATTATAGAAGCAATACTTACCATATTAAGTTTAGATTTAAGAATATGAAAAAAAATAATAATACATCTTACCTTAGTAGAAGATTGGATACTGCAATAGTGAAGTAGCAGAATACTCTTCTTCTTACTCTCTAGAGTTTCTCTCTCTACTGATACTCTTGTGAAGTCTTAGTAAATTGGTGAGAATGAAAGAAGAATTAAGCTTCTATTTATAGGAGAATGGACTAAATAGTAACTGATTCACGAACAGGTTCAGATTGATTTACTGTTAAGACAGACGATCCATATTGATTTACTATTAAAACTTTAAATCATCGATCTATACTGATTTACTATTAAAACTTCAACCAATGGTCTGGAAAACTAGCACATCTCCTCATGGGATAATAAGTCAAACTTATAACAACGCCTCATAACAAACCCCTCTATTTATATCAAAAATTGAATAAATATTTTTCACAAATCACTTGTCTTTAATCAACACATTTTTAATCTTTCAACAATTATTCATCATTTAATATTATAATTCACAATATTAAAACAACCAGATAATTCCCAGGAGAGAGAGGGCTTTCCGATAAGAATTTCTCCTTATTAGCGCGCAATTAGGTGACCAAACCCCTTTTCTTGACAGAACTTTCTAGACATCGTCAATAATACAAATAATAATATGAATAACTGTGTTGTCTCAATTATTGATTTACCAATATAAAATATTATGCAGATAATACTGACAATAATTGAATCAATAATATGAGATATTATGCAGCAACTACTGTAACAATTATTGAATAAAACTGAGTGACTTCTCGTATAAGCATCAATAATCAAAGATATTGTATAATATCGTGTGTTACTATGCAACCACGCGTATTATTGTATTTTTATCACCGATAATTCAACAGTTAACGGTAAAAGTTTTGTTGTTATTTTTATAAAAAGGTTATCTCTGTCGTTTTCTATATCCGACAGTTATTCCATTGTAGGGTCTACCAATGATTATGTCGTCGTCCGAATATTCTCCGATAAAAAGAATATTCCCCGACCAAACGAATAGTTTATGACCAAATACTTTACAAAATTTTCATATATCACCCTTGACTTTAACTTTTTTTCAATTTAACCAATTACTAAATAGAATAATAATTATAAGAAAATTGAATCATTTTATTTCATAAAATTTGGGGTCTTACATAATATACATTTGAATATATTTTTTGTAATTTAAAACTAAAATTTTAATAAGTATAAAAGTACAAATTAATGCCAAAAAACTTTTAATCATTTTTTCCAAATATTAAAATTTACGTAAAATATACTTATTATTACATAACGAATCTTATTCATATAAAAAAGTATTAAAAATTATATTAATTATTTTTCTCAAATATTAAACTAGACATTAGTCACACTTGAACAAAATTATTTACAATAAAAATGACAAATTATTACTCAAAAAAGGAAAAACACATTAAAAAAATTCTTTTAATAAGATAGAGGTAGTAATAAATATTATTATATTTTATTTTATTCAATATTTTATAAAATAACACCAACTGTATACTAAAAAATGTAATTAAACATAAACATCCCAAATTTTGACATATACACAAGAAAATTTAACATACAAAAATCATAATATGAAACTACAATTTCAAATAATAATTTTTGTTGTTAAACACCAAAAACTAAACTATCAACATACTAAGTCACTTTAATTAGAAAACATCCATTAATAATTTAATTTAAAATTCTTAATATTTGTATCACTTATCCAAAAAATGTATTAATTAAATTAAATTATTTGAATGAGATATTCTTAATTACAAATAAAACTATAATTAAAATATATTGTATTAAAAAAGGATAATTAAGTATATATATATATATATATATATATATATATATATATATATATATACGGTCCGGATCAAGTGCATACCCCTTATCTTACTCACCCGTGCTTACCCCATTTTAGGCGACGGTTTCGGTCATACAACCGTCGTCTATACTTTTAGCGACGGACAAACATATAGCGTCGCTAAAAGTATAGACGACTGTTGTATGACCGAAACCGTCGCCTAAAGGAGGGTAAGCACGGGTGAGTAAGATAAGGGGTATGCACTTGATCCTTGCTATATATATATATATTATATTATTCAAGAATTAAAATTTGATAACATACAAAAGTAAATATATAATTTTATCTATTTAGTCAATCCAAAAAACTTACAAATTGTTACTTAAAAAACTAGAAGGGATGTGAGTGTTATTATGATTATTTAGAGAGGATGCAACTGTATTTTACAACTTTAATGTAGTTAAGATTACAAAAATAGGATAGCTGCTAATTAAAGACATAATAAAAGAAACGGTTACACTGACGGGCACATACCGTTCTGCATCACTCAATTTATGAGTAGTATCAAAACTTTTCGCTGCCATCAGACTTGCCGCGACAAAATCTACAACTTCCAGCAACAAACATTACACGGTCGATATTTTATTGGCCCCCTCAATTAAGAACGAACTTCCTGTTGAGTATCTAAAACTTATCCACCAAATCATAAGTCCCCACAAAATCTGAAACTTTCGGTTGGTAAATAATGTTTTGAAACATGTTTCCTAGCTTGTCATTACGTTGAACCATTGCTTCCAGGATCTCATCTTCCGATACTGCAGATGACATTTTTTCCTTACAACTGTCCATGTCCTTAGAAGAAAAGACCAGGTCCGATAAACGCTCCTTCTCAATCTGATGTTCATATCTCTCAACCTCCATCATCCCGGCAATAAGATGGTAAATATACACAATCTTCCTCTGGCCAAGCCTGTATGCTCGGCTGATAGCTTGCCGTTCCACAGATGGATTCCAAACAACATCAAGCAAAACAACTCTTGAAGCGCCAACAAGATTTATACCTTCAGAGCAAGCCTTTGTTGAAGCAAGAAACACGTGCACTTTGCTATTCGGATCATTAAGAGAACTAATTGATGATTGACGCTGCTTTTCATCAAGTTTTCCATCCATATACAGCACCTCTCTTCCTTCATTCCAATTAAATTTAGTTTCAAGTTGTTTCAGTATGATGATTAACGGGTCAAGATATTGGCTGAAAACCAATACCTTTTCATCCCGTGCCACACACAGCCTAGCAAGCTCTATGACAAAGTTGGTCTTCACTCCAGCATGAGGATCCATTTTATGCATTTTAAGCTTGGCCCTATGAGCTGAGAACTCAGCGTTTTTAACCCAACTTCCAGGCAAGAGTGAGGGGTGGACTGATACTAGTGTAACCAAATGGGAAAATTCCAGGTAGTTCCTTGCATCATCCTTGCGTTTTAGGAGACTAAAGAGGCTCTTCTGTAAATCTGTTGGCCTTAAAAGAATTAGGGCATCCCTCAACCCAGGAAGCTTTTCTTGAAGTATGGTTCCTTTATGTACATGAACAAAGGGATCAATCATAGCTTTCAGTTCCCTTATTTTATGACGAGAATCACCAATGGAATTGGTCAAAGAGGCCCATTTACCTCTTGATGCTTTGCTAATTTCCCTGTTATCTTTCTTCAATTCTCCATTATATTCAGAAAAGAACCTATCAGAAAATTTAGGGTTCACCAAGCACAGGGTATTATATAGCTCAGTGAAATTATTCTGGAATGGAGTTCCTGACAGGATGATGCGCCTCGTTGTCTCAACCTTAAACAAAGCCTTCCAGATAAGACTTTGCTCATTGCGAGGTGTGTGCCCTTCATCCAGTACTAGAAGGCTAGAAAGTTGAAGAAGGGCTTTCCCCATTTGTTCTTCTTGAGGGTCACGTTGAACTTTTCTTTTCGTTTCACCTCCTCCCGCGAGTTTCTCAAATAATCTATAGCTTATTCCCAAAACACTTGTGTCTTTTTTCCATGATAACAACTTAATGATGCGGGTAGCTTTTCTAGATTTGACATTGTACCCAACTTTCTTCAGAAAACAGACAGCAGTTTCATTTTCCTGGCCTGAAAACTCCAGATTGTTTATATTGTGAAATGGTACGTCAACGTTCCATTTCTTGAACTCTTCCTCCCAAGTAAGCAGCATGCTCCGAGGAGCTATAATTACCGGTCTGGATTCTGGGTACAGTTTCATGAATGATTGGAGAAAGACTATACTCAGGCGGGTTTTCCCTGTACCTGGGGCATGCGATATTATGCATCCATTCCCACAACTAGAAAGGGGCTTCTCCAAATTCTCAATGCAGATACCTCCAGCTATATTTTTCCAAATGAATTCAAAACCTTTACGTTGATGTTCATACATACTGCTTTTAATTCCAGGTATCAAATCCCACACTGTGCCTTTGTTGTGAATGGAGCCTTCAAAACAGTACAGGCTTTCAGCACTAGTGTCATGGAACAGAAAGTCAGAGTATAAGCCGTCTGCTTTGCCAAAGAAATACTTCCCAGGCCTTCTGCAAGGATGCTTGCTCTGTATACAAAACCAAGTTCCAAAAGAATATTATTTAACTATTAATTAGTAAACAATCTGAAAGGGCAATGATATTAAATGAAAGAGGACGAAAATTTAAGTTTACAAGCAACTACAAAACCACTAGAAATAAATATAACTTATATCATCCCAGATGCTCCCATCTACTAACATCCTCAGATGTTGAGGAAGAACGCATTGCTGATACATATGCACAGTTTGGTCCTTGCAGTTACTCAATATGATTATTTTCAGGACAGCATTAGAATCCAGCTAAAGCAGGTCCAGAATGACATTTATTATATTCTTAAAATCATTTTGTATATTATAAAGAAGCAAGTAACAGGACCTACACATATGTGGATAAACGAATGCACTTGGAACAAAGATGGAGAATTGATTACATTTGCTTAACAGTTAAAGCTATGGCCCTTTAATTCGGTATAAAAGAATTATAAACAAATCAACCAAGCCTGTAACTGCTTAAACCGGCAGCTCGTCAGCAGTTTCAAAATATAGATATTTAATTTTATTTCCACAAGGAAATTTGATATAGGCCCTCCCTCATTCTCATATTACCATTTAAGAGTGGAGGAGCTTTGCTGAAATATTAAATTTTTTTGGAGAAATATCACTCTCTAAACATATTATGTTCAAGTAATTGGTTAGAAACCATAAAAGCATAAGCAAATAGCAGAATCTGATTCCAAATATTGTGGATCCTAATACCGCCTTGTTAAATTTAGTATAACACATCAACATTTCAGGCTCATAACACCAACTAGAAGTCAAGAAGTATATCATTACTAAAAATTAAGTCAACATTGAATAAAAGACGAAGTCCGTATGACTTACAAAAGAGGGTAGTATGTGTTTGATTTCCAGATGCACATAAGAACAATGTCGGCATATAATCCCGATTTCTTCATCAAGCCTATGTTGATGGTAGCCTTGACTGCAAAGAGTAGCTGAATCAGTTTCAGCCGGACATTCCGTGTCATCATTGTTAACCTGCATATCATCAAATGAAAGATGAATACCTCTAGATGGAAGTGAATTAATTTAAGAGCTTAAAAAGGTTAATAGAACTTATGATATTGGAGAATCCAATTAAGGGAAAAGGAAAAAAATGCTAGTAAGAATGTTCCTTTTGAGTATACCGCAGGCACTGAAAGGAGACATATATAAAGAAATTTTTTTTTATACTTCGTACTATTAGATATTGCCCATAAATTTCATAATAGGCACCCAAAGATTCATACTGAACTTCGAGGGGGGGGGGGACTTTTTTGCAGCAATAATGCGTTGATCTAGTCGCGCGAAAACTATTAGCCCCACACAAGGTTTGTGAATAAGTGATTGTTTGATAATGAGCAAGGAATATCCGTCTTTCTACTAAATAGGATTTATTGAACTCATAATCCATTAGATACTTTTTATGAATGCAGCCTTAAAAAAAATTCATTAAGGTATAAAGACAGGTCATAAGAAATGAATGTGTGGTGAAATGACTTGCTATAATAATGGTAGAACAATAGATGTATCTGCAGTTGCCAAATAAAAACTTCTTAACAAATATACAAGAACTAAAAAGTGTTTCGGGCTGTCAATCTTGATAACTTGAAAAATAATATCAATAAAAAATAATAATGAAATTAGTTACTTATATGACAATAAATTGTGCTTTTGCTTTATTCTAAAAATAAATAAAAGGTAGACGGCGGACAGGCACACAAATGCCCAGGCATACTACCCATATATAGACACACTTGGACACAGATACTGAGAGCCGCACATGATTGGTCTACAAGAGGACAAACAGAAGAAAGCTATAGTGCAGGCTGCGAAGGCATAAATTAATGCATGCAATAAGACAAACAATTTTAAGGTTGTATTTAGGTGGCAAAGGCAAGTACGATTTCATGCATGCATTGGTTTGTAGACATCATCAAATACTATAAGAAATTCATTTCTAGCAAAAATAATGATAATCATTCTTAACGTGGCAAGTTATCTGGTTTATGCTACTCAACTCTTTGGAAAACAGAACAGCAGTCTATGTCACAAGTTAAAAATATATAATCCCCCAGTTTCTCCCTTCGACATGGAGTATATTACATTACTAAGGTCAGACACATGAAAAATAAGTGTATCTTATTCAAACAGAATGAAACATGTGCTAACAGAAAGATATAGATAAAAAGCTGCAGGTTTTATTTTGTATATCACAAGTACATTAAAGAGCACATAAATTTCAAATATTACTATAACTTACAGAGGTTTTGTTTTCTTGCTATCTATTGAAGCACAAGGAAGACAATTTCCAAGAAGCAACAGTTATACATGAAAGATAAAAGTTAAAATTTATCAACAAGTATGCAAACAAAGCAGTATAAAAATCATACAAGTTATGCGGCTTCATGTGAAACATCTACTTTAAGATGCATAAAAGCGCTTTATTAATAATGTACTTCAAGATAAGACTATGAAGGTTTGGGCTTTCTGCCATCAATGCCAATTCTTACCTCCACCTGACTAAATATTCAGTAGTTAAAGTTCATAAAACTGGAGATATTTTCCCGCATTAAGAAAATTTTAAAGTGTGAGAAAAATAGTTGGTCAGTAGTACAGTCATCCACCTCATAGAGTCAACAATAAAACATGAAAAAAAATCTACAACTATTCTAGGACAAAAAAACATGGTCTATTACTGGTCAACTTTCTTTTGAAGAATATATCATAATAATAGGCAAAGTGTTCAAGAATTGTCCAAACAAAGAGTTAAGTTATTCTTTTAACCGATGAACTAGAACCAGAGGCGGAACCAGGGGGCGGGTGGGGGAAGTTGCCCCCGGTAGCCGGACGCCGATAGGGAGGCGGTCGCCGGTCAGGCGGTGGGCGGAACTAGGGGGCGGGGAGGGCATCTGCCTCCGGTAGGGAGTCGGTTCAGGCGGAAATAGGGGTGGGGGTGGGGGTGGGGGGTGGGGGGTGGGGGGTGGGGGGTGGGGGCGGGGGTCAGCCGCAAGCGAGGAGCTCCGGCAGTCCGGCGAGGAGCTTCTTCTTCTCTGACTCTGCACAGATTTTCTTTTCAGGTTCTCTCTCTGTGTTTCTTTTTTCCTGTTCAAATGTTACCTATTTCTTTTTTCTTGTTCAAATGTCTTCAAAATACTAAATCTTCTTGAGTTGAGGCTGGATTTTCTGTTCTTGTTCTGTTTAGTTTATACATTTTTGGACTTGGCTTCTATTCTTCTTTTCTTTGATTGTTTATTTGTTTACTTTAATATAAAATTTTCTGTGTAGATGTAATAATACTTGGATGCTTTTTTTTGTGTCATGATTTCATATAATTTCATATGTATGCTAAAATTATTAGTTTGTATGGTTCCGTATCCTTGAGAATGTATGCTCAATTATAATTATGATGTTTTTATTTATACAAATAGCCATAAAATTGGTAGCTTAGAACAGTGCGCACAAGTTGTTCGATAAAAGTCCCAAGTGAACTGTTTTAAAAAAAGCAACTTTGAGTGTTGTGTTGGGCAGCCTAGTAAGCTTGAAGTGGAGGTTCTATAAATTCTAGACATACTCTCGTATACTATATGCTATATGTAAAAAAAATGGAGGTAAACCATCATATGGATTAGAAGTATTAAAGTGAGAAAGTATTAAATCCCTCGCCGCTGCAACTTACACGTCGCTGTTCCGGACCTCCGGTAACTTCCCTCAAATTTTGCCCCCCCTCAAATTTTGTTCTGATTCTGCCACTGACTAGAACAACAGAATTGTTAAATAAGAAAGATACTCTTTAAGTAATTAATTAATCTAAGTCATAATACGGAACAGGAATCTTAAATTTGCTCCTTTTTGTGCAAGCTAGCTTAATGAGAACTTACCAAGGAAAAGGAACCAATCTCTTCAGCTGTGAGACACATATGCATCTCAGCGAAAAGATTATCAACTTCCTTCTCCCATTCTGATTTCTCCGGGGGTTTTGAATCCTGGTCTGCAAGGCTGAACTTGTAAACCAATTTTTCTTTAGCGTGAGCCTTTTCTTCAGAAGTGGAAAGCTTTTCCAGAAGACTCTCTCCCTCATTCCATATGGAATCAGTGAGAATTTTGAGAGGGTCAAAATATTTGCCTGCATGCAAGTTCTTTCTTCCAGTGGGCTTCCCCAACTTTCCCGTGTGTTTTCCACCATCTTTACGCACTAAACTGCCATCTTTATCACCATCAGTCCCAGAGGAAGAATCAATATCCTTATCTAGAGGAAGAGGGTGGCTAGCTTTTCCTGTATTAAGTTTCTCCTTTCCAGACTTAGAAACAGAACGTGATCGAAGACGACTTGCCACGCCTTGAGGCTCTTCAACATTATCCTTGGTAGAATCAACTAAGATATCCAATCCACGAAATATTTTTTTCTTTAACCCACTCACTCTTGCTGCATCTGTTTTCCCCTTTTCCTCCTCTGCCTTCTTTTCATTATTTCCATTGTTCCTGATAGTCCTGCCATTCCCATCTTTGCTTGTATCATCCCAACAGGAATTTTCTTCCTTTTGGGAACGATGTTTAAACTTTTCCCTCAATCTGCCCACTTTTCCTTTTCCCTTTCCCTTCCCATTAAACTTTACTCTCTCAAATCCACTCTCACTAGTATTCTTATTCCCCTTTCTTCCACCAACCCTATTTTCTTTCCCAGTTCTGTGCTCATTCTCCTCCTCATCCTCCCCCTCATCATCATCATCATCATCATCATCAACATCACCCTTTTCTTCCTTTATTTCCTTGTCAACATCTTCCTCCTCAGTATATCCACAAGAATCATCCGAATTATCAGTGTCACAGATGGACGAATCATCAGGTCCATAAGCATCATAAGATTCCTCATCATCCTCTTCACTAGATGATGATTCTAACTCCTCCGAGTATTCTGAATCAAAAGACTCATTCTCACTAGCTTTCAGTTTTCGCTTCAAAGGTCCAACATTTTTCTTCCCCACATTAATATTTTTAACTAGCTTTCCTCCTCCTTTCTTTCCATTATCCGCTTCACTAGGCCCTGATTCTAACTCATCTGAGTCATCTATATCAACAGACTGATAATCACTAACTTTTGTTTTCCCCTTCAAATCTCCAACCTTGTTCTTCCCCCTACTTTTTCTTACCCCTACCTTTCCCTTATCCGCTTCACTAGAAGTCGATTCTAACTCCTCTGAATCATCTAAATCAAAGGACTGATTATCACTAACTTCAACTTTCCTCTTCAAACTCCCAACACTTTTCTTCCCCACATTGCTAAATTTGCCTTTCTGAGCCCTAGATAAAGATCCAAATTCCTCAACAACCTTAAGCACATCCAAATTTTTAGAATTGACAACATATTCACAATCAAAATCATCCCCTTTTATTTTCAAACGTGAACCATTTGTCTCATGCACCAACTCACAAAGAAATTTCACTTCCTCATCCTCACTCTCATCATCACCTCTATTTGACCTCCTTCCCAATTTTCCCTCCTTTTCAGAAATTTTCCTAAGTTCCTTAATTACCCCAACTCCATTATTATTCCCCCCCTTTCCCAATTTCAAAATCCTTTCATCCCCTGCACCAACCACACTCAACCCATTAGCCCTAGTACCGCCATTCAACTCCAATTCCAAATAACCGGCACCACCACCGGCTCCTGAACCGTCACCGGAGCCATCACCGGCACGTTTCGCCTTCTTCCTTATTCCCTCCAAATGCCTCGCAATCAAATGTGACCTTGTACGCTTAGCTATTGGATATTTACTGTAATCCATTCTCACCTAGACGATCATCACAAAAACCTAAAATCCAACAACAAAAGAAATCATTCAACATGATCATTACAAACATCAATATATATACACGATAGATATAGAGAGAGAAAACTTACTTGAGAAGCTGCAGCAGAAGATGTACGGCCAAGTTGAAAAATCAAGTTCAAAACACTAAGCAAAAAAAAGTGACGCCGGAAATTTAGAGAGAGACAGTACATACATGTATAGATTTTAGAGAGAGAGAAGGACACTGAGAACGGAAAAATTGCTAGTAAATAATGCATGCAATTCCTAACTATTTATAGGAAGAGTCGAAGAGGAATCGGCGACTAAAACTATTGGCTTACTGAAAAGTATTAGCTGCACTTAACAAAATACCTAAACTATCCCTTAGTGCAGGGTTTATTGCTAACTAGCCAAATTAATGCTAATTAGATTTTGGTAAGAGGCAATTTAGGGTGGCGTATAGACGAATATGGTTAGACGGTTACAACCCTACAAATAAAACTCATGTAAACTGGGGGCTCCACAATTTAAGGATATATCTTGTGATTTTTATTAATTGACTTTTTTTTAGATATTATTATTTATACAAATAAAAATTGATATTTTCACTATATCTCTATCGCATAAATATGAATGTAAAAAGAATTTTATAAAAATATTAATTTCCTTCTTTTATGGCCAGTTACGTGAATACATAAGAATGATAATCCTTTTAAATATATATTTAATATAGTGGCCTAGTGGGTCATATTTATAATTCTATACAATCTCGTGTATTTATATCTTTTACAACTCTTATTGAGAAAATACTTTTATAATAAATAACATTGACTCAATAATTTATATGTCGACCACTAACGTAAAATTCTAAGCAATAAGATATAATTAATTAGTATATGAGCATTATTAATTTTCTCAGATCACATATATTCACTTACGTCAATATTTATTATATGTTGACGTCGGAAAAAATTTCCTTTTTTCTGAAATTCCTCTTTTTACCCTTTTATATTCCCTATGTGTTGAGTTGTGTTTGAAAGGGCGAGTTTGAAAAGAGTCCGACACAAAATGTCGACGATTTAAAAATTTAGAGTCGCTAGTTGGTAGTTTTGAAATAGTTGTACCAACTCAACCGAATTTGAAAAGGTTTACACAAAGGCCCAATTGTTGGACTCTGTTTAATATGCCTTGGAAACCGAGATTCACAAAGTTCGGGGGCTTGATTAAGCAGGGGGAAGGTGTTAGGCATTCCTGACTTCCGTGAAAACACGGTTACAACGACTTTCAATTTCCTAATTTATCTGAAGTATATGTGTGTGTGTGTGTGTGTGTTTATTGGGCCCAAGTGCAGTTATTTGGAAGTAATGTTATGCCTCGTTTGCACTTATATACAAAGGGTTTGATTTGTATAAAATTTTAATTTTAAGCAAGATATAGCAGTGATGTTTTGAAAATAGGTTTTCAAACCCTTATGCTCACATAGTAATTGTGGCATTTGATACTTCTATTTTATTTCGTATTCGGCTTGATTTGATTTTATTCTCAAGATACGAAACATCTTCGACAAAATAATAAACATAGCAGTGTCGGGCTCCTTATGGGCATGAAAGCCATCTAAGGATGCCCAAACACCATAAATAATTTACAAGCTAATTGCACAGCTAAAAAAGAGTTCATCGTGGGAACTAGATCTAGATCCGTTAGTTGGATCTTAGATCCCGTGGCTCCTAGGCTCACATGGTTGCTTAATATTTATAAAAAACTAGAAAGAAAACTAGATTTAAATAAATCTTAGTCATTTTAGCTCAACGGTTCCAGTTTTGTAACTTTTGAATCGGTTAAAAGTTAGATATTGCTAGATTTAGATAAATCTAGTCCACAAGATTTACATATTATGGATTTACATTGAATGAGCAGTTAAAACAGATATTTAAACGCAATAAATAGTTTATATATATATATATATATATATATATATATATTGTGAGACCACCAAAATAGGTATACATCACCCATCTTGAGTCGCCAAATATATGGTACAAAATTCAAATACAACTTAATAATACAACTGTCGTGTAAAATACGACGAAACATAAACTAAGAGTTTTAATACGAATATTGTCTTCTAGACAGTATTCAAACTCAAATGGAGTGCTCAATACATTTATTATCACACTATTTCATAGAATAGTGAGAACTACTAATGCAAACATCTGGACCGTCACTACCGTTCCCCGACTAGTCCCGGCTACGTTCTCATTTCCTGAAGAGAACAATGAAAGCAAAAGGGTGATCTCAACTAGCCCAGTAAGAAATATTATGACTAAGATAATGCAGAATAATTTATCGTTAGTCTTCAACATTGTTAAACTGATAAAATATAACAACCATCAAGTTTAACTGCAGTAGAACAAGCAATCCATTAGAAGAGTCAAGTATAGCATGATATCTATTATCTTCTATGATTTAAAAGGTTTTTCATCACTTTTATCGCTGAAACTCAGCTAAATAAATAATCCACATCGTCGAATCACCCCTGCACTACGGCCAAGGATATTCGTGTATTCATCAATGGTCATGATCATGCCGACAAGTGTCCTCAATGCACTTACGGGCCAATGAGGACTTTTACCACATCATTTGTAATTTTATGGTCATGATTATACCGAATAATCCCTGGTCATAATCATACCAAGTCCATCTATGCACTACGGCCACAGATGATTTTCAACATAATATAAACATGAGGATGTTGACAGTGATATAGGAATTAAATTAAATGAAAGCAAAGGATAAATTTTTAAAGATTTATAATTTAATTTATCCAGAAATTAATATCGTCCAAATTGTTAACATGATACTGCTTTGTGGAGTAAAATTCAAGAATAATATTGTACCAAAAATGATTTGGACAGAAAACGAATCAATTTTTATCATGAATAGTACCCCAGGTGAATAGTACTCGAGTGAATAATACTCCATGAATAGTAATTCAGGAATAGTAACCCGTGAATAGTAATCCGACATGAAAAAGTTAAAACTTATCAAGAATGCTCAGAATAATATTTTCATAAAAAGATACTGGATGAAGCGCAAATATGAAGGATATTCTACTAATTTCATGGAGTATAGAAACCAAAACTTTAACCAAATAAGTATAGAATTCGAAATCTGAAACGAAATAATATTACTTATATACTACATAGTATGGAAGAAAATATTATTTCAAGCGAATATTGAACAAAAATAACACCCATTACCTTGAAAAGAAGAGTATTCCAACTGGTATAATGGGGATATTCTTGAAGAAAACTTGAACTGTTTTCTACGCTCAAAACTTTCTAAAACTCGAAAGAAATACACTCAATATTATAGAAGAAGAGTTCTCTGATTCTGGTGTGATTTTCAATTCTAACTAAGCATCCTATTTATAGGAGAATGGAGGGGGTACTGTTAAGAAACGGACGCAATAGTTATTTTTTTAAAAATCACGAACGAAACATCACAGTTTCACGGTTCCAACGTATCAGTATTCATTTTCAAGGAGTTGGCCAATGAGAAAAATGAACATATGCCAATATAAAAGCCTTGACCAATTAGAATGCACCCTAATTTACAAGTTATCAATAATACTACTTGATTGGAAAAGTTTGGCCAATAATGTCCAAGCTTTGAAAAATCATCTCATAACCTGCCAAATTCATCCACCAGGACCACCACCACCCACCAAATGTTATACAAATATATATATATGATATGTATATATATATATATACATTTACTTTATAATTTCCTTCCGATTATTTTAAAAAATAGGTAAATGGTGGTCCATAAAATATGCAAAATTTACACAATTACTTCATAAAAATTTCCTCAATATTTTTAACAATATTTATCATCATTATTATAATTCACAATATTTAACAACCAGGTCGTTCTCAGGAAAGAGGGGGCTTTCCATTAAGGATTTCTCCCTATTGGCGCGCAATTAGGTGACCAAACCTCTCCTTGACAGAACTTCTAGACATTGTCAATATTGCAAATAATAATATTAATAACTTTGTCATCTCAATTATTGATTTAATAATATAAAATATTATGCAGATGATAATGTGACAATAATTGAATTAATAATATGAGAGATATGGTGCATCAATTACTGTAGAAATAATTGAGTATAACTGAGTGACTTCTCACGTAAACATCAATAATCAATACCGTGTGCTAATATGCAATCACGCATATTACTCTACTTTTAACATCGGTTATTTTAACAGTTAACGGTAAAACTTCTGCCGTTATTTTCATAAAAAAGATATTTATGTCATTTTCTCAATCCGATAATAATTCTGTTGTGGGGTCCACCAATGATTGTACCGTCGTACGAATATTCCCTGTTAAAATGAATATTCCCCGACCAATCGAATATAATATAACAACTTGCGTACTTTGCAAAATTTATAAATATTACCCACAATTATAACATTATATTAAATTCACTACTTAATATTCAAAAATGATATTTATAGAAAAATTTATTTTTATTCATAAAAGTTGGGGTCTTACAACCTCCCATTCTTATGAAATTTCTCCTTCGAAAATAGGGTACATACCTGGAATGTTGAAGAGGTGAGGAGACCTTGATTTTATTTCAGATTCTAACTCCCAGGTCATTTTCTCAACATCATGGTTTCTTCATAAAACTTTGACTTGAGGTATAACCTTGAAGCGTAGAATATGTTCCTTTTTATCTAAGATTTTAACAGGTATCTCTTCATACGTTAAATCTTCCGCTATTTCATCCAGTTCTAACTCAATAATGTGGTTCGGGTCTTCCACATATTTACGTAATATGGATATATGAAAAACGTTATGAACACGAGACATACTTGGAGGTAAAGCGAGTCTATAGGCCACAGTTCCTACTCGATCGAGGATTAAAAATGGGCCAATGAATCAAGGATTGAGCTTTTCTCTCTTTCCAAATCATGTAACTCCTTTTCATGGAGCAACACGTAACAACACATGATCTCCAATATTGAATTCCACGTCCTTTCGATGAAGATCAACATAACTTTTTTGTCGATCATGTGAGGTTTTTATACGTTATCGGATCGTTTGAATCTTTTCCGTAGTCATACGTGCCAACTCCGGTCCCAACAATGTTGCTTCACCCACCTCATCCCAACATACTGGAGAATGACACTTTCTTCCATACAACGCCTCAAATGGAGTCTTAATAGAACTTTTCCCAACTTCCTTTGAAGTCAAGGACACAGAGTCTTAATAGATCCTCAAGAGTTTGAATAGTCATCTCTGACTTCCCGTCCGTTTGAGGATGATATGCCAAACTAAATCGTAAATCCGTGCCCATAGCTTTTTGCAAACTAACCCAAAATCTTGAAGTGAATCTTGGGTCTCGATCAGAAACTATGAATACTGGCATACCATGCAATCTTATAATCTCGTTTATGTACATACGAGCAAGACGTTCAAGTGTATAAGTTTCTCGTATAGGTAAGAAATGAGCAGACTTGGTCAATCTATCAACAATGACCCAAATTGCATATATGCTTTGAGAAACCTTGGGAAGACTAGTAACGGAATCCATGGTAATGTGCTCCCACTTCCATTCTGGAATTTCAAGTGGTTGCAATGGACCTTTTGGCACTTGATGCTCCGCCTTGACTCGTTGACAAGTTAGACACCTTGAGATAAACCCTGCTATCTCTCTATTCATATTGCTTCACCAAAATGTATGTCGAAGATCATGATACATTTTGGTACTCCTAGGATGGATTGCAAACGATGTGTTGTACGCCTCCATCATGATTTTATACTTTAAATCAGGATCATTAGGAACATAAAGTCTGGATTTGACTCGAAGTATTCCTTCTTCATCGATTCTTGCTTCCGGCATAGCACCTTCTTGCACTTTCTTCCTCATACGCATCAACTCCAGGTCTGTAGCTTGAGCAACTTTAACTTTATCGATTCAAGTTGGTTCTACTCGTATATTCGCCATCATCACGTGGGTCCCTAGAGTCTTTAACTCTATCTCCATCCATTGCAAATCATACAAAATGGGCCTTTGCATTGACAATAATGCACTCGTACCTGCATATGATCTTCTACTCAATGCGTTAGCTACCACATTCGATTTTCTAGGATGGTATTGAATAGTATGATCATAATCTTTCAACAGTTCAAGCCTATGTCGTTGCCGCATGTTGAGTTCCTTTTGAATGAAAAAATATTTGAGGCTTTTATGATCCGTAAAGATCTCCATTTTCTCCCCATACAAGTAATACCTCCAAATTTTAAGTGCGAAGACAACAACTGCCAACTCTGGATCATGAGTATGATAATTCCTCTCATATTCTTTGAGTTGTCGAGAGGCATAGGCTATGACTTTCCCATGTTGCATGAGAACACATCCTAACCCTTTTCCTGAAGCATCATTGTAGATGACAAATCCCTCCGAACCAGATGGTATTGTAAGAACAGGTGTTGAAATGAGTCTCCTCTTGAGTTCTTGAAAACTCTTCTTACATTCCTCGCTCTAACCGAATTTTGTATCTTTCTGAGTCAGCTGAGTTAATGGAGCAACGATTCGAGAAAACCCTTCTATGAATCTCCGATAATAACCAGCTAAGCCGAGAAAGCTTTATACTTCGGTCATTGATTTAGGTTGCTCCCATCTTTGTATTGCTTCAATCTTTGTCGGGTCAACAGATATTCCATGACTTGATACTACGTGCCCAAGGAATGCTACTTCCTCAAGCCAGAACTCACATTTCTTTAACTTGACATAAAGCTTGTTTTCACGAAGCTTTTGGAGTATCATCCTCAAGTGTTTCTCATGATCTTCACGGCTTTTGGAGTATATGAGAATATCATCAATAAAGACAACCACAAAATGATCCAAATATTCCTTGAATACTCGGTTCATCATATCCATGAAGGCAGCAGAAGCATTAGTCAATCCAAAACACATGACTAGGAATTCATAATGCCCGTACCGAGTTCTAAAAGCCGTCTTTGGAATGTCATCAGTTTTAATCTTCAATTGGTGATATCCGGAACAAAGATCAATTTTTGAAAAGAATTTGGCGCCTTGCAACTGGTTAAACAGGTCATCAATGCGAGGCAACGAGTATCTATTTTTGACAGTGACATGGTTCAACTCTCGATAATCAATACAAAGTCTCGTACTCCCATCTTTCTTCTTCACGAATAGAACAGGAGCACCCCAAGGAGAAGTTCTAGGACGAATGAAACCGATATCTAACAATTCCTGTAGTTGGATCTTTAACTCCTAAAGTTCAATAGGAGCCATTCGATATGGGGCTTTGAAAATGGGTTTTGTACCGGGTTCAAGGTCGATACAAAATTTAATTTCATGCTCTGGGGGTAGGCCAGGAAGTTCTTCAAGGAATACGTCAGGAAATTTATTAACAATAGAAATATCATTCAAAACTGACGTATTTTTGTTTAAATCCGTGACATGAGCTAAGAAAGCTTGACATCAATTTTTCAATAAACGAATAGATTTATGGCTTGAGATGACAATGATTGATTTTAATGGTTTGGTTGCTTAAATTCGCATAGTAGGTTGGTTAGAAATATGAAAGCTAACAACCTTACGAAAATAATCAATATTTGCATGATGAGTAGTTAACCAATCAATCCCTAGAATTACGTCAAATGCAAGTATTTTCAATGAAATAAGATCGACTGGTAATGTGAGGGTACCGATTTGAACCAAACAAGACTTATAAACAGTGGATGTAATGAAGGTTTCTCCCAACGGAGTTTCAACAGATAAGTCAAAGTCTAATTTCTCCAGAGTCAAATTTAAACGTTGAGCGCAAGTAGGAGAAATAAAGGAATGGGTAGAACTGGTATCAAATAAAGTATAGACTTTGCTGGAGTTTATGATAAGCTTACCCGTGATGACCTCGTTTGGGTTTCCTTGCTTTCTGGGAGGTTACGACAAACGCTCTCCCTTGAACTACTGGTTTTGACTTTTCTGGAACGACCTTTAGTGTCTCCATCCCAGCTGGACTTGGCTTCCCTGAACGATAAAATCGATCTAGGTGACCTTCTCTTCCACAATTGTAACACGTTTTGGACTGCTGCGCACAGTTTGGACTAATATGTCCCTCCCCTTTATATTTGAAGCATATGATAGGTGGACGTTCTCTTTCCTTAACAATGAAAGTAGTATGCACACAAGCCAATCATGTTTGATGATAAAGCATATACTTTGTAAACAATCTTATTCATTTATTAATAAAAAGTATTAATTTATTAAAGGCTTTTAAATTATCTACATGATGCTGTTTTATAATATGTGATAAACCCATAGTTTTAAGCAATGCTTTTAGAATAATGATGATGATCATTCTAATGAATCTAAATTCTTAGAAATCTTAAAACTAAAATAGTTCCCAATCGTTGGATTACTAAATTGGGGATTAGTGAATCCGGATAGATTGGTACATACGTTGCTTGCTCATTTGATGAGGATGATTGATCTCATGATCATTTGTGTGAAGACACTAAAGAAAGTATGTAGGTGCTTATTAGAGAATAAGTTCACTGAACGTGGCTCACTAAGGAATACCTAATGGAGTTTTACTTGCCTGTCAATAGGAATTCCTGTAGTGATAGTAGTACAAGTGATCCTTGGACTTGAGATCATCATAGTATCTTGTGTATGATGAGTTATACTTTGACTTATTCCTTAAGACCCTTAGGGTATATCAAAGGGTATGCTTGGGTATAATAAGTTGTACATGGAGATAATGTATGATCAATAAAGAATCTACCACTTCTAGTAAAAGAAGAAAAATGTCCTATGTGATTCGATAAATGACAACCCAGTAGTCCTTGGCCAAGGCAGAATGAAATTAGAAAGGAGTTTCTAATTTGCATTATTTGGAGTTGTGCATTTAAGAGTCGAAATACATATAATTAAATAAAATAAGACTTGACAGTAATTCCATGTCTTATATTTAATTGAGACATTGTATGGTGGAAGGATTGAATTGTACGGTAACTATTTACTCAAAGGTTCTTTTATGATTAATGTTGAAATCTATATTATCTGGAAAGTCGTTGATCGCTAGGGAGGCTTATCCCTATTGTAGAATAAATATTATTTATTTAAATAAATTATTAGTTTAATTTATTTATTTAAATAAGATTAGAATTGTTCTAATTGATTTATTCACAACCGGTTTAATATGGAGAACCTAAAGGGTCACACCATAAAAGGAAGAATAATTATTTAAGAAGTTAATGGCATAATCGCAATAATAAGTTAAGTATATTTAATTTAATCTATGGTGATAGAATAAATTAAATAGCTTAATATTTATTATTTAATATTTTAGAAATATTAAATATAAATTAATAAGAGGAGTCTTATTATTATTATTACTATTATTATTATTTAATTCCTAAAAGAGATTGGGAATTAATTAATAAAAGTACTCTCAAATATCCTAATAGGATTAGGAGGCAAATTAATTAAAAGAGTTTAATTAATTATCCCTAATAAGATTAGGGAGCTTAATTAATTAAAAAAAATTTAATTAATTAAATAAAACTCAATTCCTTAATTGTTAAGGAGGGTTGCCTACATCTATAAATAAGAGGAGTCTTATTATGGGTGAAGAGGTTATTGACTTTAACAACATACGTTATTCCAATTGTTGGAGAGTACGCCTTTTTCTATAGAGATAGAAAAACTAGGGTTTAGCCAAATACCCATCTTCTTGAATCCTTTTTCTTCCTTGGTGGATCACCTCTAGAGGCCAAACACTTGGGTGGCTAACGTTGATCAAAGGAAGGAACCAAACCCGGTGGATTCAAGTTGAACGCGAAAAGGATTGGAGGTGAACTTGTACCTGACGAAGCTCGGATCTTCAAGGGTATGATTCTTGTTCTTTCTTTTTCGTTTAATTAATAATTGTGCATAAAGGGTGATCCGGGTTTATGGTTTGTAAAATTTTTAAACTCTGATTTTACACGTTTCTGCATTATTTTTGCAATTTGATTGCGTTCATGAATATTACAAACCTAACAGTGGCATCAGAGCCAAACCTTTATGCAAATTATTAATTATTTTTGATTTGATATGTTATTGATATGTGTTTAGAACAATTTAATTTGGCATAATTTATTGTATAAAATTTATTATAAAAAAAAAGGAGACAATTTCCGGAAACCTTTTATACCGCGAATTCAATTTTTATTTTTTCCCTCTTCTGCTAATTCGCGTAGTAAGGTGATTTGGTTTGCTGGAAATTACATGTACAAGATATAAGTATATATTACGTGTCCCAAGAGAATGGAGATTACATGTACACGTGAATTGTTTTTTCTTTTTGAAAGGAAGAAATCATTATATTTGTTTCTATATATTATATATATGATATATGATATATGATATATATATATATTATTATTTTATAATTAAAATAAAAAAAAAGTTTATTTTAATATTAAAATAAAAAGTTTATTTTATTATTAAAATAAAAGAGTTTATTTTAATTTAAAATTAGAATTTCATGCTAACTAATTAGAGTTGGAATTGAATTCCATGATAACTAATTGAAGTTGAAATTGGATTCCATGTTTCCTTAAATAAAGGAGTTTGTTTAAATATGAAATAAGATTTCATATTATTCAAAATAAAAGAGTTTATTTGTGAATAGGAAAAAGAATCCTAATTTCCTTAAATAAAGGAGTTTATTTAGATATGGAATAAGATTTCATATTATTCAAAATAAAGGAGTTTATTTTTGAATAGGAAAGAAAATCCGTGTTTTTCCTATATAAAAGAGTTTATTTAAGATATGAAATAAGATTTCATATTACCCAAAATAAAGGAGTTTATTTTGACTTGGAATTGAATTCCATAATTAATTAAAATAAAGGAGTTTATTTTGATTAAAGATTTTGATTAAAATAAAATAGTTTATTTTATTCAAAATTGGATAAATTAAAATAAAATAGTTTTATTTTGATTTAAATTTGGATTAAAATAAAGGAGTTTATTTTAATTCAAAATCTAGATTTTATACTAACTAAATTTGCCCATTAAATGATATCAATATATATATATATATATTAAATGTTAATTATTCATGGGATGAATGTTATTTATTGATACATATGGTGATGTGTATGATAATAAATGAGATTGATTATGGATTATTGACCAATGTGATTGGATTTTATTTTAGTTGGATGCATGAATGTATGGGTTTTATTAAAATGGGGTCCGTGTACCTTGTATTCTCTAATTTTTCTTAATGTAAATTCTATCTCCCTCCTATGTACTTCCCCTTGACTGCTGATCAAGGTTTCTATTTATTTTAAATAGTTTTGTAATAGGAATAGTTAGAATTATTTTGAAGAATTAGAGATCAAGGAGCACGGAGCACGTGAAGACCCGTTTGTAATGGAGCCCGGGTTTAAATGTAATAGTTATATTTAAATATTAATTCTCGCACCTCTAGGGTTTGACCTTTTGGTTCACTTGGTGGCTCTAGTGAACCAAACTAGAATAAAAGTCCATAATCAATCCAGGTAGAATATAGTATTCTATATTTGCATGCTTATATTATATATATATATATATATATATATATATATATATTATATTGTGCAAACATGCTTCGCATGTTAATTAATATGACGCATATTTTATATATATATGTGCATGCGCGCTAAACAAGATGAGACATATTAATAACAAACCCCTCAAATATTTTATATTAAGTTGTAACGTTCAAAGATATTTGGAATATCGAACGTCGCCTTCTAGCATGATAGAAACAATAGAGTATTGAATATTTAATATGAGTTTGTTGTGCACACACAAGGCGAGTATTAAATATTTAAGATGTTGTTTTTATTACATATGATGTTTATAAGGAATTGAACATTACTGCTTTGTTGTGCACACACAAGGGCTGTAGTTTTCTCTTCACTTATATGGAAATGCTGGGTCTGACTTAACTTAAATCATTTTAGTTCGGATGTGCACACACTTGACCATTATGATTTAAGAGGCAAAATACAAGGAGTTACATAGTTGATGTAATTGACAAGAGTTGTCTACCTATTTATTTATATATAGTTTGTTGTGCACACACAAGGCTATATACATTTGAAATGAGATCCTTATTCTCACTAGCAAATCTTTAATTAGATTTTGCCGAACTATATAAGTGAGGGTAATATAGTTTGAAGAAAATAGTGGGAGATACCAATTTAAAACAAGACCTAAATTATTTTGGTAATTAATAAAAGAATGTATGTTAAAATGTTGTTAATTACAAATTCATTTACAGAATTTTACAATGTCTAAATTACTATCACTGCGTAGCATATTAGATGCTAAATTAACCGGACCGAATTAAACGGATTGGTTAAGGAAAATGAGAATAGTTCTCATGGCTGAAAAGCTATCTTATGTCCTTAATACGCCTATCCCTGCAATGGTTGCAGACAATGCCTCTGAGGAAGAGATTGCTACTTTTAAAAAGTGGCAAGATGATGCACAGTTGGCTCAATGCATCATACTCGTATCCATGAGTAACGAGCTTCAGCGTCAGCATGAAACTATGGATGCTCTTACTATATTCCTGCACATCAAGTAGTTGATGGTGAGGAAAGTAGGACTGATAGATATCAGATATCTAAGGAGCTCTTCCGATCTAGAATGACCGATGACACTACGGTACAAATAAAAGTCCTTAATATAATCAATTTGATTGATCAATAAGGACAACAGGTTTTGTCATGGATGGAGAATTGAGCTAAGATTTGATCTTGCACTCACTTCCGGACTCATTTCACAATTGTTGTGAATTTTTCATATGAACAAGCTAGATATCAGCCTCGCTGATTTGCTTAACATGTTGAAAAATGTTGAGAGTCACTTTCCAACCAAAAAAGACCAAGTCTTACTGGTAGGGGCCAAAGGATCTTCTGAAAAGAAGAACGATTCTAAGAAGGTAAATAGAAAGGGTAAAACAAAGGATAATAAGAACAAAACTGATACGGATAGCAAATGAGTTTGCTTCCACTGCAATAAGCCTGGACACTGGAAAGAAACTGCAAGAAACATCTTGCAGAGGCTAACCAAAGAAGCTTAGTGAAGTTTCGGTTACAAATACAAATTTGTTCATGATTTAAAATAAATTTTTTTTAAGTCAATGTTCTACTTGGGTATTGGATACCGACTTTGGTTATCATAAATATAGATTTATAAAGGGACCAAGCAGGAGTAGAAAGCTAAACAAAGGATAAGTAATCCTATGTCTGGTAAATGAAGCAAAGGTTGCTGCTTTAGCCATAGGAACTTATAATTTAGCAATGCCTACGGGAAAATCTATTAAGTCAATAAGTTGTTATTAAATTTCAGTTCTTATTAGAAACATTATTTCTATTTTATTGTTGGACAATGAAATCTTTGGTATTATAATTAAGAACAATTGTTGTTCTATTTATAATAATAATGTTTTGTATAGAACTGGAATATTACTTAATGGATTTTGTATACTTGACTTACGTGAAAAATATATTTTACAAATTGAACAAACTAGTATAAGAAAAAGAGATGATCATTCAAAGAGTTGAATGTATGTATTTGTTGAAATACAAGTGTGAATTATTTGAAAGGTTCAAAGAATTCAGAAATGAAACAAATTGACAAAGTATTAATATTCTTTGATTAGATCAAGGAATAAATACTTGTGCAATAAGTTTCTAGATCATCTCAAATGGTTTTCTCATAATGGACACATCCTGATACGCAATAATTGATTGATGTATCTGAATGGAAAAATCATACCTTGTTGGACATGGTGCGGTCCATAATGATTTTGCCGACATTCCAATATTCTTCTGGGATAATGTCCTAGAAATGGTTGCATATCTACAAAAGGTAACCTCAAAATCCGGCCCCAAGACTCCATAAAAGTTATGGACAGGGTGGATTCCTAATCTTAAGTGTGTTAAGATAAGGGGGTGTCCAACTTATGTGAAAAGGTTTCAAAGGATAAGCTTGGGACAAGATTTGACATGTACAAATTTTTGGGACATCCTAAAGTAAGTTTAGGGTATATGTTCTATAATCCTACTTAGCAAAAGGTTTTTGTTGAGAAACATGTTGCCTTCTAAGATAAAGGTGTTTATCATTGAAGGGGCTAGTGGGAGGATAATACATCTTGAAAAGTTCAAGAACCACAAAACACTACAAGTCAAATAAGAGGAACCTATAAATAGACCTATTGTACCACAACCGAATCGTAAATCTGGAATAGTACCGAAGATACCTAGGAGGTATGGATTCATCATGGATGATGATGATGAGGTACGTATCATAGAAGATGATGATCCAGTTATATACGATGAGGTAAGAGTTGTAGACACTCTCAAATATGGAACATTCGTCTTGATGAGATAATCAAAAGAGTTTGATTTTATCAAAAATAAGAATGAACCTAGTGTGTACAAAAGGGTCAGTGGGAGCGTCGTGACATTCCTAGTATTATATGTTGATATACTATGGATACGGAATGACATGCCAATGCTAGAATCAGTAAAGATAAAGTTGTCTAAACATTCCTCCATGAATGATTTGGGAAGAGCTCGGCTTAACCCAAGGAACATATATTCATTTGATGCTAAAGTCGTTTAGCATGGAAAACTCCATGGGATGTCTCATGTTGATGAGCCATGGAGTGTATCTCTCTTAATAGTCCCCATAGACTCCTAAAAGAGAGATCACATGAGTGACAATCATGTATGCAATGAAATATACGCGACCTGATGTTGTCATATTCTGGAGAAGTTCACTGTGAGACAGTGAAAAACATCTTAAAGTACTTAACCAGCACTAAGGATGTGATATAATTCATGGCGGGTCTGAATTAAAACTAGAGGGCTTAACAGACTCAAGTTTTTCAGACAGACCAAGACGACAGAAAATCCACTTTAAGGTAAAGGGTTACCTTGAACGGTGGTGCAGTAAATTGAAAAGGTTCCAAACAACAAAGAGTTGTTGATTTAGTGATAAAGACAAAGTATATTGCTATAAATGAAGCTACAAGTTGATTGTTTGGATGAAAAGTTCATTACAGAACTAGGAATAGTTCCTAAGTCTCATCTTAGATCTAAACATGTGTTGTGGCACTTTCATTTGGTTATTAGAATCATTGAAAGATGGGAAATCACTATAGAGATAGTTAACTCTCAAGAACAATATTACATATCCATTAACTAAAACTTATCCAACAACAGGATAATCGTCACTTAGAGAAGAAGAGTATGAGATACCATGACGATTGGCTTTAGTGCAAGTGGGAGATTGAAAGTAGTATGCACACAAGCCAATCATGTTTGATGATAAAGCATATACTTTGTAAACAATCTTATTCATTTATTAATAAAAAGTATTAATTTATTAAAGGCTTTTAAATTATCTACATGATGCTGTTTTATAATATGTGATAAACCCATAGTTTTAAGCAATGCTTTTAGAATAATGATGATGATCATTCTAATGAGATCTAAATTCTTAGAAATCTTAAAACTAAAATAGTTCCCAATCGTTGGATTACTAAATTGGGGATTAGTGAATCCGGATAGATTGGTACATACGTTGCTTGCTCATTTGATGAGGATGATTGATCTCATGATCATTTGTGTGGAGACACTAAAGAAAGTATGTAGGTGCTTATTAGAGAATAAGTTCACTGAACGTGGCCCGCTAAGGAATACCTAAGGGAGTTTTACTTGCCTGTCAATAGGAATTCCTGTAGTGATAGTAGTACAAGTGATCCTTGGACTTGAGATCATCATAGTATCTTGTGTATGATGAGTTATACTTTGACTTATTCCTTAAGACCCTTAGGGTATATCAAAGGGTATGCTTGGGTATAATAAGTTGTACATGGAGATAATGTATGATCAATAAAGAATCTATCACTTCTGTAAAAGAAGAAAAATGTCCTATGTGATTCGATAAATGACAACCCAGTATTCCTTGGCCAAGGCAGAATGAAATTAGAAAGGAGTTTCTAATTTGCATTATTTGGAGTTGTGCATTTAAGAGTCGAAATACATATAATTAAATAAAATAAGACTTGACAGTAATTCCATGTCTTATATTTAATTGGGACATTGTATGGTGGAAGGATTGAATTGTACGGTAACTATTTACTCAAAGGTTCTTTTATGATTAACGTTGAAATCTATATTATCTGGAAAGTCGTTGATCGCTAGGGAGGCTTATCTCTATTGTAGAATAAATATTATTTATTTAAATAAATTATTAGTTTAATTTATTTATTTAAATAAGATTAGAATTGTTCTAATTGATTTATTCACAACCGGTATAATATGGAGAACCTAAAGGGTCACACCATAAAAGGAAGAATAATTATTTAAAAAGTTAATGGCATAATCGTAATAATAAGTTAAGTATATTTAATTTAATCTATGGTGATAGAATAAATTAAATAGCTTAATATTTATTATTTAATATTTTAGAAATATTAAATATAAATTAATAAGAGGAGTCTTATTATTATTATTACTATTATTATTATTTAATTCCTAAAGGATTTTGGAAATTAATTAATAAAAGTACTCTCAAATATCCTAATAGGATTAGGAGGCAAATTAATTAAAAGAGTTTAATTAATTATCCCTAATAAGATTAGGGAGCTTAATTAATTAAAAAAATTTAATTAATTAAATAAAATCCAATTCCTTAATTGTTAAGGAGGGTTGCCTACATCTATAAATAAGAGGAGTCTTATTATGGGTGAAGAGGTTATTGACTTTAACAACATACGTTATTCCAATTGTTGGAGAGTACGCCTTTTTCTATAGAGATAGAAAAACTAGGGTTTAGCCAAATACCCATTTTCTTGAATCCTTCTTCTTCCTTGGTGGATCACCTCTAGAGGCCAAACACTTGGGTGGCTAACGTTGATCAAAGGAAGGAACCAAACCCGGTGGATTCAAGTTGAACGAGAAAAGGATTGGAGGTGAACTTGTACCTGACGAAGCTCGGATCTTCAAGGGTATGATTCTTGTTCTTTCTTTTTCGTTTAATTAATAATTGTGCATAAAGGGTGATCCGGGTTTATGGTTTGTAAAATTTTTAAACTCTGATTTTACACGTTTTCGCATTATTTTTGCAATTTGATTGCGTTCATGAATATTACAAACCTAACAAACAATGGGTGCTGATGCTGACATCTTTCCATCATTGTTGAATCTCCTCTTCTTGAAATGTCCATTCTTATTGTCTTGGCCATGATTACCACCGAAGTGATAACCATTTCTTGCATGTTGACTCCCTCCACGTTTGTTGTCACCGTTTCTATGACTGCTAACACTGGTATTATCATTTTGCCGGCTATTCTCTCTTAGTTGAGTTGACTCATTATCGCACTCTAATAACTGAGCCCTATTAACAACATCTGAATACAAGCAAAGTTTGTGAGAAATAAGGTATTGAGGTATCTCGGGTTTGAAACCTCTTAGAAATATTCACGTCATTCTCTCCTCATTATTAACTAAGTGGGACACAAACCAGGACAACTCGGCAAACTTGGCTTTGTATTGCTACACGTTCACATTGTTTTGCTCCATCTTGATGAACTCTACTTCTTTCATGTGACGAATACTTTTGGGAAAGTACTTGTCGTTGAACAGTTCTTGGAACTTCTCCCAAGACATTTTGAGTGCGGTAGGCTGGGTACACTTTAAAGATTCCCACCAGTAATCTGTCTCTCCTCGAAACATGAGGTGGTAAAGGGAACCTTTTGCTCCTCGGAGCATCCCAAGACATCAAATATCTTGGTGACCTGCTTTACCCACGTCTCCGCCTTAAGTGGTTTTGACTCTCTAATAAACTCTGGTGGTCCCAGCTCCTTGAACAGCTTAGTGGTGACCGTCCGAGAGTTGCCAGTATTTCCACCTGTATTTTGTACAGGAGTCGCTCTCTCCTGATGTTGCATGAATTGCATAAAGCCTCTGAACATTTTATCGTTCATCATTTGATCTGTGTTGTTGTTTACCTGAGGATTATTGTCTTCCTGTTGCACATTATCCTAGGTATGGATCTGTGGTGACTCAACGGTCTTCTGTGCTCCATTGCTATACTCAAAATTCTTGGATGTCATTTTCAAATACTGCCACAAAACAAGGGTTAATTGACATGTCACATATTATCCCTATACTCTGACCGACCAATTAAATACCAAATAAACTTAGGTAGGTCATACTAGCGAAGAAATTCCCCGTCTCTCCCCTCCTAGTTCCTGTCTCACATCTCAGCCATGGATCATATCCCTAAGCTTTTATACCAACTATGACGCCCCCAGAATATGTATACATCACTCATCTTGAGTCGCCAAATACATGGTACAAAATTCAAATACAACTTAATAATACTACTGTCGTGTAAAATACGACGAAACATAAACTAAGACTTTTAATACGAATATTGTCTTCTAGAGAGTATTCAAACTCAAATGGAGTCCTCAATATATTTATTATCACACTATTTCATAGAATAGTGAGGACTACTAATGCAAACATCTGGACCGTCACTCCGTTCCCCGACTAGTCCTGATTGTGTTCTCATTTCCTGAAGAGATCAATGAAAGCAAAAGGGTGAGCTCAACTAGCCCAGTAAGAAATTTTATGACTAAGATAATGCATAATAATTTATCGTTAGTTTTCAACACTGTTAAACTGATAAAATATAACAACCATCAAGTTTAACTACAGCGAACAAGCAATCCATTAGAAGAGTCAAGTAGAGCATGATATTTACTATCTTCTATGATTTAAAAGGTTTTTCATCACTTTTATTGTTGAGACTCAGCTTAATAAATAATCCACATCGTTGAATCACCCCTGCACTATGGCCAAGGATATTCGTGTATTTATCAATGGTCATGATCATGCCAACAACTGTCCATCAATGCACTACGGGCCAATGAGGACTTTTACCACATCATTTGTAACATTACGGTTATGATTATACCGAATAATCCCTGGTCATAATCATACCAAGTCCATCTAAGTACTACGGCCACAGATGACTTTCAACATAATATAAACATGAGGATGATGACAATGATATAGGAATTCAATTAAATAAAAGAAAATGATAAATTTTTAAAGATTTATAATTTAATTTATCCAAAAATTAATATCGTCCAAATTGTCAACATGATACTGCTTTATGGAGTAAAATTCAAGAATAATATTGTACCAAAAATGATTTGGACAGAAAACGAATCAATTTTTATCATGAATAGTACCCCAGGTGAATAGTACTCGAGTGAATAGTACCCCATGAATAGTAATTCAGGAATAGTAACCCGTGAATAGTACTTCGACATAAAAAAGTTAAAACTTATCAAGAATGCTCAGAATAATATTTCCATGAAAAGATGCTGGATGAAGCGCAAATATGAAGGACATTCTACTAATTTCATGGAGTATAGAAGCTAAAACTTTAACCAAATGAGTATAGAATTCGAAATCTGAAACGAAATATTATTACTTATATACTACATAGTATGGAAGAAAATATTATTCCAAGCGAATATTGAACAAAAATAACATCCCTTACCTTGAAAAGAAGAGTATTCCAACTGGTATAGCGGGGATATTCTTGAAGAAAACTTGAACTGTTTTCTATGCTCAAAGCTTTCTAAAACTCGAAAGAAATACACTCAATATTATAGAAGAAGATTTCTCTAATTCTGGTGTGATTTTCAATTCTAGCTAAGCATCCTATTTATAGGAGAATGGAAGGGGTACTGTTAAGAAACGGACGCAATAGTTAATTTTTTAAAAATTACGGACAAAACATCACAGTTTCACGGTTCCAACGTATCAGTATTCCTTTTCAAGGAGTTGGCCAATGAGAAAAACGAACACATGCCAATATAAAAGCCTTGACTAATTAGAATGCACCCTAATTTACAAGTTATCAATAATACTACATGATTGGAAAAGTTTGGCCAATAATGTCCAAGCTTTGAAAAATCATTTCATAACCTGCCAAATTCATCCACCAGGACCACCACCACCCACCCACATGTTATACAAATATATATATATATATATATATATATATATATATATATATATATATATATATACTCCATAATTTCTTTTCGATTACTTTGAAAAATAGGTAAATGGGGGTCCATAAAATAAGAAAAATTTACACAATTACTTCATAAAAATTTCCTCAATATTTTTAACAACATTTATCATTATTATTATTATTCGCAATATTTAACAACCAGGTCGTTCTCAGGAAAGAGGGGGCTTTCCAATAAGGATTTCTCCCTATTGGCGCGCAATTAGGTGACCAAACCTCTCATTGACAGAACTTCTAGACATTGTCAATATTGCAAATAATAATATTAATAACTTTGTCGTCTCAATTATTGATTTAATAATATAAAATATTATGCAGATGATAATGTGACAATAATTGAATCAATAATATGAGAGATATAATGCAGGAATTACTGTAGCAATAATTGAGTATAACCGAGTGACTTCTCACGTAAGCATTAATAATCAATACCGTGTGCTACTATGCAACCACGCGTATTACTGTACTTTTAACATCGATTATTTCAACAGTTAACGGTAAAACTTTCGCCGTTATTTTCATAAAAAGATATTTCTGTCGTTTTCTGAATTCGACAATAATTCCGTTGTGGGGTTAACCAATGATTGTGTCGTCGTACGAATATTCCATGTTAAAACGAATATTCCTTGACCAATCGAATATTATATAACAACTTGCGTACTTTGCAAAATTTATAAATATTACCCACAACTATAACATTATATCAAATTCACTCTTTAATATTCAAAAATGATATTTATAGAAAAATTTATTTTTATTCATAAAAGTTGGGGTCTTATATATATATATATATATACACACACACACACACACACAATGAGGATCAGGTCTGGGAGTCCGGACCTGACTAAAATACGGACCTTTAATTTTTTTTAATTTTTTTGTTTTTTTTAAAACAACTATAAAAAAAGTTTAATATTTTATGAAATTGTAATTTTTTTTTCATAATATAGTATTTTGGGTGTGATTTAGATACATATAACAAAATAGGTCTGTACAGACTATACATACCTATTTTTTATATGTATCCAAATCACACCCAAAACACTGTATTATTGAAAAATTCCTAGTTCCATACAATATTAAACTTTTTTTATAGTTGTTTTAAAAAAAGCCCATATTTTAAGAAAATTCGGGAGTCCGGACCTGATACGGACTATATATATATATATGAAAGCAAGTAAAAGTCACATATAGTCGATCCAGGCTCAACTATTCGGTTTAAGTCTATATATATATATATATATATATATATATATATATATATATATATATATATATATATATATATATATATATATATATATATATATACAAAACTGATCAGGTCCGGACTCCCGGACCTGATCAAATCAGGACCCAATTTTTTTTTTTTTTTTTTGTAGAACATCTAAAAAAAAAATTTATGGAACTGAAATTTTTCCATAATAGAGTGTTTTGGGTGTGTTTTTAATACCTACACCAACCAATGTATGTACAGTCTGCCCAGACTGTACAGACATGTTTTGTTATAGGCATCCAAATCACGCCCAAAACACTGTATTATGTAAAAATTCTAATTCCATAATTTTTTTTAGTTGTTTCAAAAAAAAAAGGAAAAAAAAAAGGTCCGGATTTTAAACCTGTCCGGACTCCCAGACAGGATCCGGCCTCTCTCTCTCTCTCTATATATATATATATATATATATATGGGAAATGATCCACAGAATACGTTAGTTAGAGAGACTATTTCAACTAACGCTCATCCAGCCGTCCAAAATTAGAGTGAATGGTTGAGATGAGGTCCCAGCCGCCCTGCCGCTACTCCCTCTAGCGGCCAGTCAAAACAACCGTGTTTTGACTGGCCACTAGAGGGAGTAGCGGCCAATAAAAAAATTGGCTTAATTACATTATCCTGATTATCCTCATACATATAAAATAAAATAATAAAAATTATAAGTATAATGAGTAATTATCCTTATACTTATTAATAAAATAAGTATGTATAAGGATAATTAATAATTATCGTCTTATAATTTTTAATTATAAACAGAAATAGTGATTGAATTTATATTATATTCCTACTCAAATATATAAACTCAATCACTATTTTATATTTATAATTAAAAATCATAAGACGATAATCAGTAATTATTCTTATACATACTTATTTTGTTAATAAGTATAAGGATAAGTATAAAGATAATTACTAATTATCTTTATAATTATCCTTATAATTTTTTATTATTTTATTTTATTGATAAATAAGTAATATGTATAAGGATAATCTGTTAATAAGTATAAGGATAAGTATAAAGATAATTACGGATTATCTTTATAATTATTCTTATAATTTTTTATTATTTTATTTTACTGATTAATATGAGGATAATCAGGATAATGTAATTAAGCCAATTTTTTTTGTTGGCCACTACTCCCTCTAGCGGCCAGTCAAAACACGATCGTTTTGACTGGCCGCTAGAGGGAGTAGCGTCCAACAAAAAAAATTTGGCTGGCCGCTAGAGGGAGTAGCGGTTGGGCCCTCATCTCAACCATTCATTCTAATTTTTGACGGCTGGATGAGCGTTAGTTGAAACAGTTCCTCTGGCTAACGTATTCTGTGGATCATTTCCCTATATATATATATATATATATATATATATTAAAGAGAGAAAAAGTCACGGATCGATGATCCGGGCATAACTAATCGGCGAGAGTATATATATATATTAAGGCAGTAAAAATCTTCAAATCTTAAAAAATCTTATAGTGTGCTGTAAAGAAGGCTTCAGACTGCTGTATTAGGCTTGTTAAAGTTGACTTGTCAAAGTAACCACTTTGCCATTTCGAGGGTTGTCTCCAGACTTGATGTGCTGCAGCTGTCTTTCTTTAGGGTTTTTTCTGTGGTTTGACTGTTGTTGACTGTCTTTTCTCAAGGTTATCTCTAAGGTTGATTAGATGTTCCGCGTGGATGTCTCCGTAGTTAGATTTGATGTTGTGGTCCTCCAGGGTTATCTCTAGAGTGTGAAAAAGATGTTTTTGCCCTCTTACATAATTAGTAACAAGAAAATGAAATTTCAAGTGTCTACAAATGCCCCTCTTTATCATGTTTATGCAATGTAATGCAATGAACATGATAAAGATTACTAGACACTTTAAATATGGCAATATATATTTAATGATGAAAATCACAATGCAATGAATGTTATGATGAATGTTAAAATGCTTTTGCAAATCACACATCGCATTTGGCCAATCGCACTTCACAACCCACACATCGCATTTCATAAATTACACTTTGCAAATCGCTTTACCATTATAGGTTATTGCTGATGCCTACGCTGGTGTTGAATCCAACAGTTTAGTTTTTTTGTCGATGTTGCCGATGCTTGTTTGATGAAGATAAATTGAGATATTTTCTACAGTATCTATTGGGGATGACGTTCTAAAATCACCAGACCTTATACGCTGGTAGTTTACAATGGTGCATATTACTGAACTGTCTCGATGCCTACTCGAACGGTAGTGTTGGGAAATTGCATATTTAAATTTGATGTTGAAAGTAAGTAATCATGCTTATATGTAATGTCCTTCAAGAAATACATGTACACAAACTTAGTGATAGATAAAAATTGTTAGGTTTGATTTGTGCTTTATGTTTATCATTCTGTAAATGAATGTATAGAAGAAAAGATCAAAGCTGTTAAGTTTATCTAATTTTTGATATGTAATAGATAGACTTCAACAGAATCGTAGTCTGTCGAGCCAGTCAAGAGATTGCAGAAGCCAAGACAGAATCGTAAAGCATCGAGAATCGTAGTCTATTGATAAATAGGTTTTAAACCTACTTATTGGTTACCAACTCACTAGAATTTTGCTCAACTCAAGTAATTTTGGTATAGTTTTATTTGTTTTTTGTGTTTATTTTATAGTGTGCATAGATGGAACTCCTAAAGCATCCTAAAGCATCATAAGGCATGGAAATGGAATTTATAAGGACAAGGCATGATGGCTTGTGCAAGATGAAGTTGGCAACTAGACTTAAGCAGGTGAGGATGGAAACACTTAGAGGATCAATGAAAAAGTAAAGTTAAGAAAAAAAGAAATGAAGAAGAAGAAAGTAGCAGGAAGTAGCAGCAGAGGAAAGCAAACACTAGTAGACAACATACAGTAGCAGCACGGCCGCCCTGCCATCAAGGCAAGACATGGCGCGCCCGCGCCAGACCAAGACTAGAAGCAGACGATGCTACAGCATGCCCGTGCCAACCACAACGCGCCCGCGCCAAACACTCGGAAGAAACGCCCACAGCTCGCCCGCGCCCGATTCCTCGTGTGACACCGCGTGGCCGCGCCAGTCAAACCTGACTTAAAACACTGACTTTCTATTTTGAAATGCTGGGAGCGTGCTTGTTATCTTGAGATGATATGGTTTGTTACTAGAGACGTATTATTCATTTTATTATTAGTTTTTTTACTACTATTAGGGTTTGTGACTCTAGAGAGAGTTCATAGCATTTTCTATATTATTTTGAGCTTCTCTTTATAGATTATCGATTTTTGATATTGGGTTTGAATATGTTGATGAATGTGGATTTGAACGAGCTTGGAAACAGACTTTGAAGCAGTGTTTAACAGATTTGATTCCTTATATCCCTTATAGCTCTTGCTTCCATTGTTCATTTCTATGTTTTGTTTCAATCCCATAATGGATGTTGATTCAAAGATGAACTAACTTCCATTATGGGATTCTAATGGATTTTAATGCGAAGTCTATACGTGTATGCCTGATTATGATGTTGTATGTTTAATATTGGATTGCCCTGCATGGTTGTGCTAAAATATTGAATGATTGATCTCCATTCACACTAATTACTTGTATGGAATTGGAGAAGGAAATATAAGAACAGATTAGACCATGTTGGCATATGTTCATGAGACTTATTTATATTAGGTTTTATGATTTGTGAACCGGATAGGAATATATCGGTTCACCATGTGTAGTCATTAAGAGAGCTTGTGCTTAAATCATTATCGCTTTTAATTCACATAGAAATATAGTGAGTTAGGTATTTTTGATGCTTACATGAATTCTATCAATTTGTGGATTTTATGTGATTTAGACATAGTACATCGAAAGATGGTTATGTTATACTTTTATGCTCTCGACTAGCATGTCCATGTTAAATAGTTAGGGATAACAAGAGGCGTGCATTTTGGATAAAGCATTAAATAAAATTAGGATCCCATATCTCTCCAATTTGATTACCTTACTTTTAGTAATTAGTATTTTTGTGTGAAATCAGATATCAATTCACTTTTAATTGATCGCTTGAGCAAACAATAATAGTTAAGGCATAAACGAGCCTACATAGTTCGGGCTCGATTCGAAAAAATACGAGCGAGACTCGGATTCGTTAATAATATGATCCAAATCTGAGCATTAAAAATAGTTCGAATAAAAATATGAGTATAATCTAAGCAAGGTTATACTCGACTGGTTTAAGATTCAAACTACTTGAATTTTTGATTGTGATTTGATACATACTCGGTTAATACATATTCGATTAGATGTTCGATACATTCTCTTATAATATATACAAATTTAAATTAAATTAGGATAATTAGTTATTATTTTGTTTTGTTTTTAATTTTAATTGTGATTTTATATTTGTAAAGTGTAATAATAAATATATTTTTTCATTTTGAAGTAAAATAACAAATTCAATTTTTAATTATATTTATTATAAAACTAGTTATTATGTGAAGACTCGAATTCGAGCTTGAATTTAAAGCTCGCGAGTAGTTTGAATAAATATTTGAGTCGAGACGGATCGAATTCGAGTAATAAATATTCGAGTCGTGTCGAATATGAGTATGATTTTTCAAATATATATAATTCGAATTCGAGCCGAATTCGAGTACGAATTTATCATTTCGAGTCGAATTCGAATAGTTCTCCGTTTGCTCCAATTCGACTCGTTTACACCCTTAGTAATAGTGATAAGATTGATGCATGATAGCCTAGATTTATTCACCTTTCTCCGTGGGATCGATACTTTCTTACTCTGTACTACTTGTTGACCCGTGTATACTTGCATGAGTTAGAGTCCATTTTGTTAAACCAAAAAGGAGGCAACAAGTTTTTGGTGTCGTTACCGGGGAAATGGTGTTTAATTTTATTACTGTCATCATCTAAAGCTAGAGTTGTTTGACGTGAACAATTTTTTTTCTTATCTTATTTCTATTTTAATTTTCTTTTCATTTCAGGTACTTGTGCATAGTATATGCGCACTCGATCGTGACATCCTTAGTTGATTCCTGCATAGGAAATATCAACGGTAGTGCTTTAAGATCGAGAGCACGTAAGAATACACAAGTAGATACTGAAAATTCAACATCCAACATGGCAGAAGAGCCTCGAGAAGAGCAGCATAGAGCCTTAAGGGATTATTCAATGCCCAAGATTAATGAGTTGCAATCAAGCATAGTGAGGCCAGCTATAGCAGCCAACACCTTCGAAATTAAGTCGGGAACGATACAAATGGTCCAGAATATGGTTCAATTTGGAGGTGCTATTGCAGATGACCCGAATGAACATTTGTTGAGCTTCATAGAGATCTGCGACACCTTTAAGTACAATGGGGTGACAAAAGATGCAATTAGGCTCATGCTATTTCCATTCTCTTTGCGAGAAGCTGGCTCTATTCGTTACCACCGGGGTCTATCACTACCTGGGAGGACTTAGCACCGAAGATCTTAGCCAAATTTTTTCATATGGTAAAGACTGCTGTTGGTTGATTTCACAATCAAAACATACGTGCAAGTATACACGGTTAACAAATAATAAACTGAAAGTAAAGTCTCGTTTCCACAAGAAATTATTTAATAAAATTCACTAAGTACTAGTTTTTTAACCAAACTAATTTTATTTAAACAACTGCAATTTATGATTTTTAAAATTAAGTAAACTACATTAAGTAATTAAACTGAATTACTTTATGAATGAATTCAAATAAATAAAGGTTAAGACTACAATATCCCAAATTATGAACTATAAACCAATTACCCAATTAACCCAATTATTACGCCACCTGAATTGTTAACAGGAATTCTAGTTGTTAAAAGCCCTTTTCCAAGTAAACAGATAACTTTTATTCAATTCAATTAATCCTGCGATATTCCTATGCAAAATAATTAAATCAAACCCGTTAAGTTCCAATTCATAATTTGTTACATGCAGTGAACATATATTTCTATTCAATTCACAACCCTAATTATTCATCTCATGCAAATAATTAAGCCTACATGTTATCATGTCCAGTTCCAACCCTAGATTTCATCTTTCGAATCCTTCTACAGTAACACGGTAATTACTGGCCAAATAATTAATCAATGCGCATAAGGCATGATAAACAATTCACCTTGACATAAATAATTGGAATAAATTAAATAATTAATTCATAGACATAAAAGGTTCAATTTGTAGTCTTAATAAAAGAAATTTAGTTCATTTTCATTGAATTAAAATCAAGAATCCACAACTAAATAAACATTAAAAGATAAAAGTAAGAAAGAGAAGAGAATAGAATCTGTTGTCAGTAGTCTTGAGACTCCTCTTCCGCTCCTGTTTTGAATCTTCAATGATCCTCAAGTTGCTTCAATCTCCAACAATCCAATATAAATTAGGGTTTATGTTCTAATATAATGGAGTATTTTATCTAAGCTAATCTATCTAATCTCCCTTATTCTATGCCTCCCATTATGTATTTATAGATTACAAGTCCAATATTTAGCTTAGAAGGAAACCCAATCCAATTTGGAGTAAAAAAAGTGTCAAAATTCGCCCCAAAATGAGTCCAAGCTTGACCAAGCCCTTCCCTAATGCCCCAGCGTTGTTCACGGCGCTACACCACTGCCTCCTAGCGCCCCGGCGCTGGGAATAGGTTTGAAATGGGCGCCCCGCGCTGGAACATTTTCTGAAATTTTCTACTCTGTTGTCCTTTGGAAAAATGGCCATAACGTCTTCTTTCGAACTCCGATTTTGATGATTCAAGATGTTCCGGAAAGAGGAGACGTAGATATATAACTTTTGTTCTTTCAGGTTTTCGAAATAAGGGCTGGAGCAATGCTGTAATTGGTCCTAAAGTGAGTGCTATGTAAATGGCAAGCCGAAAATGCGAATCTAGCAACCCCAAACATTGATCCAAGTAACTTTTGTCCCAATTCCTACAAAACAACATAAAACATGCTTGAATAGACACAAAAACTTAAAAATATCCAAAAAATTATGCTTAAACGCACTCAATTATGGGTATAAAACTCACTCATCAACTGCAATAACAAGGTAAATCACTGTATGAAGCTTGGGAACGCTACAAGGAAATACTAAGGAAATGTCCCCATCATGGAATGCCGGATCGGATGGTAATAAACAATTTTTATAATGGATTGGGTTGGCAGTCAAGGTGGATAGTAGATGTTGCAGTAGGAGGAGCCTTATGGGCTAAAAGTTATGAAGAGGCTTATGATCTCATCGAGACAATGACAGCAAATAATTTTCAAAATCCTACAGCCAGGATGTCACAACCTAAAGTTGCGGGGGTGTTAGAGGTGGATGCCATTACAACATTGTCAGCTCAGATGGCAGCTATGACGAAGAAGATTAATTCTTTAGCAGAGAGCAAAGTTAAGCCAGTTGCTTATATATGCGAGATATGTGTGGGGTCACATCAACAGATGAGTGTGCTATCAGTGCAGAGTCAGTGCAATTTGTTAGCAACTACCAAAAACCTCAGAATCAGTTCCAGAATTCTTACCACCCTAACAACTATAACCATCCCAATTTCAGCTGGAACAACAATTAGAACAATCAAGAACATTAACAATCACATCAATTTCAATCTCAACCACAATATCAACAACCATCTCACCAACAATATGCTTCCAAACCACATTAACCTCCTGGATTGCAACAACAACAACAACATCATCCACCACCTGTACCTGAGACAGAAAAGAAGTCAGAAATGGAGGAGATGATGATGAAGTATATGGCTAATACTGAGGTTATGATCAAGAGACATGCAACGACTATAAAGAATTTGGAGACTCAGATGGGCCAGATGACAAATACATTGAATAATAAACCACAAGGGTCTTTGCCAAATAATATGGAGACCAATCCAAGAAGGGAATGAAAGGAGCAGTGTCAGGCCATTACACTTAGATCAGGGAAGTGTTGGGTAAAATCTTATTACGCACAGCACGCAAGTATACGTGGTCAACAAGTAATATAATACTAAGTAGAGTATCGTTCTCACAGAGACTAGTAAGAAATTAACTCTCACATAACTCTCACAATTACCAATTTCCTATGAATCATAATTTTATTAAACTAATCAAATTCAAGTTTGTAACTAAAAGTATTAAAAATATTAAAATCACAAAACAATCAACAAACTCTAAAAAAACTAAATTTTCAAATAAATATTGGAGAATTAGGCTTCTGACTTCACTCTAAGCATCACTCTGATTATTACACCTTTATTCCAGTTTAACTCACTATCCCAATTTATTAATCAAGAACACGTATGTAGAACTAGCCACCTCTCGATGCACTAATACCGTATTAACTCAAATCCACAATTTAGATAGAATCAAGTTAAACACCTTAATCAACTAACTCACTATATCTCTATGTGAATTACAATTAAAGAAGGTTTAAGCTTAAGCCCTTTATCTGATTACATGCGATGTCAAGCATATCTCTACCCTAACATTCATCAAGATTCTGTTCATTCACAAAATTCAAGAACACATGTTATATTAACTAAGTCTAGACTTATATTTCATCTCTCGAGTTCATACAAGTCCACAAAAAATTGTTGATCAGGAAATTCATAAATTCAAGCTCAAATTAATATAGATAAACTGGATAATAGCTTATTAAACTGAAAATCAAAGTTACGTAACCATCGTTCCACTTAAAGATCCGTCATAAGCCTAAAAAGTACTTTAGTTCATCATCGATGAAATAATAACTGAAGAAATTAAAGATATCGTCCTCCCAATTACAAATATAAAACTAAAGAAGAATAATTCAGAACACCCTTCACCTTAGCCTTAATCCGCAATCGATATGAAAATTCCTTCAAAATCTTCACTTCAATGCTTGATATGAAAATCCGTCCTTAATCTCTGTTAATTACCTTGCGTGATTATGATCTTGTTGTTTATGATGTAGTTATATGTTTACACACACAATCTTAGTGCAATCCCTTCTAATTTAGAGTCCCAAAGCCATTCAAGTACTAAAGCTCATGTCCCAGCAATGTTGGAATCAAATTAGGACAGTCATGTTTCGGGACCCCCCGCCCTGAAGGGGGTATAAGCTTGGAAAACGCCCGCCCCGGCGGGCTTATCTCCTGTAATCTAATGTTGAAGACCCCCACCCCGGCGGGGGTGTAAGGCTTAAATAGGCCCACCCCGGCGGGCTAGGCTCCTGTCACATGGCTTTGCTAAAGCTCCAAACCTGCTCAATTTTTGCCACATTTGCCTCCTTTTCGATCACTTGCCACACCATCCACCCTATACACAAAATAACAATAAACTGTAGGGTTTCGACACAAAAAACGCAGCGGAAATAAACCAATTTAAAGGTAATTTCGAAACCCTAAAACAGGATCCATGCGAAAAATAATTAATTCAGTGGTAAGAAATTATACCGATTAAGAAACTGAAATTGAAGCAATCGAATCTCCAACGCAATCCGCGATTAAGAAACTGGAATTGATACGATCGAATCTCCAACGCAATCCAAACGAACTGCGTCTCTACGGTATCCACACGAACGCTCCGCGAATCGTCCTACGATCTGCAGATGAAGGAATCGCGGTACTAGCCACCAAAGATGTGGATTTTCGAAACTGTTTTCTCTAGTCTCTCTCTAAGAGCGGCTATGGTTTTTTATTTTGATGTAATACCTAAAGTGACTGATATATATCATATATATAGCAGTTAGGAGGAATTAATCAAAACTTAATATTATTAAAATCCTAATTTATATATATCTTAATTAAGTCTTACTTAATTAATATACATATATACAAATTATCCTTCTTAATTTAAATTCGTTATTTAAAATACTATCAATCATATTGATATATTTAAATCCTTACAATTTAAATTAATTTCCTTTTTAAATTACGTTCTATGTGTGTGACCCTATAGGTTATCATTACATTGGCAATAGTTTTAAAATCATATTATAAAATTATAAACAGTGAGCGACATCTAGTAATGCATCACTGCTACCCAAGTAATAATAAGATCGATGATTCAATGCAACCTTTTCGTGACCAATGTTTCAATGTAATTTAATCCTTTTAACCTTAATATCCTAGATTAAACTCGAGTCATGGAATGTGTCATACTCTTCATAATTTAATCTAAGTTTTTCTTGATCAATGAGTAGACTATATGAAATAAATCACTATTTGAGCATGACCATGCATTTCATAGTCCTACTCAATCAAGAGGCCTATGGATATCACCCCTAATACATAGGAGGGTTAAATTCCATCTAGATCACTCATATTCCTCACACGATTCATGATGTACCCAATAATCACTTTATAGTCCACCCTATTAAAAGTGACATTTGATGATATCAAAGTACATAAATTCCCATGAAGAATTATAGTGATTTCGGGTCGGAGGACCATTACATCATTGTCACTATAAGAATTGCTAATGACACTTTGCATAATGCTCCACATAGAATTCTGATGGTAGGTTTGTCCAGTACATCGTTCTCTAACATGTACCTATGCATTAACTTAATATCTCATATATTTATGACCAATGAGATTTGGTCATCATTCAATCCACATACTAGTCTTAATGCATCATTGTTGTCCCATCAACAATGATACTCGACTATGGACATTTAAGAAAAATGATACTAATTGTAAATATATAATCTCATGTTCAAGTCACATACTTGAAACTATATAATTTGTATCAATATTCTAAGGATTTTTATTATGTTAACATTTATATAACGCAGTAAATAAAACCATAATAAAATCATTCATTTATTCAATCAAATATAATATCAAAACATTAAGAAATTATATCAAATAATTGGCCTCTAGGGCATAAACTCTAACATAAACAAGTAAAAATAAACTAGAAAACAAGGAATTTACACCGATTAAGGTTGAATTAGGAATCGATTCGCGGGTATAAAACCCACTTATCAAAATCCGCCAAACTCAAAACATGCTAGTCCTCGAGCACAAAACAAATTAACATGCTATGCAATGTGATGCATCTAATCTATATGTCTACGAATCCAACAATATCATAGAATCAAAATTATTTCCTCGGCCTCAGAGAAATTAAGCAAATACTACAACACTTCATATCAAAACAAATCAATAACTCCTTATCAATCCTCGAATTTTAAACAGTTATTACTGGTATAGTGTGTGTGCTTAACATTCATGCTAATTGATGCAATTACAAATTTAATACATAACAACTCTCTTAGAAGGCATCATACAGCGTAAACTTAAGAAATCCACAAATGAGCTAGATCCGACTAAAATCAAATAATTACCAATATCGAGGGTCAACAAGGGATACTTATGCTTTATTTTTCAACTAAGGGGGCTTTTTGCTCTTATTTCCCATTTTATTTATATTTTTTCTTTTGGTTTATACACACATAGCTATGCAATGTCTTATTCCCTTAGGCTTTTCAATGTTTCCTTAACGAGCTTTCGACCAACGACTTCCAGACCATTCAAACCTTAGAGCGCTAGGTGTAAAGACAATCCTCTTGGGCTTACTTACTCAAGTAGCAAAGGTCACAAAACTAGACAAGCACGCCACAGTGTTTATTCATACTTTTTTTTCTTCTTTTTTTTATTTTTTATAGATTATATACCCCAAATATTCCCCCAAACTAGGTTCTTGTCTAACTTTAGCCATTACTACTTATTCTTGTCATTCTTTCATTTAAACTAGCATTATCCTTTAGAGCATCTTTATGTATCAATTTGAACTAATCGGTCTACATAAGTGTTATTGACGTTCAAACATTTTTATACCAGTTTCAAATAATCACAAGATCCGATTCATAACTCAAAATTACATCATAGTTCTAATACTGGGTATTGTATTTATCTACTTAATCCCAATCTCATCATTGGCCAAAATAACAATGAACCACAACAACTGTTGGATATATGCAAAATCACACAATATTAACTAACTTTTTATTTTTATTATTATTTTTTTATATATGTGTCAAACATAACATAACATGATGCAAAAATAACAAAATAACTTAAAACTATTTATGCACCTAAGCTATTATGCAACTACGTGACAATATGCATGCAAACATGTAAAAATGCTAAAACTAAACATGCAATTGTTAGAGTTTATGCCCTAGATGCCAATTATTTGATATAATTGTAAGACCCCGAATTTTATGAAATAAAAGTATTCAATTTTTCTTATAATTATAATTCAGTAAATGGTTAAATTGATAACAAGTTAAAGTTAAGGGTGATATATGAAATTTTTTCAAAATATGCAAGTGATTATAAAATATTCATTGTTGTTGGGGAATATTCGTTTAGTCGTGGAATATTCTTTCTGTCGGGAAATATTCGTACGACAGCGCAACCATTTATGGGCCCCATAACAGATAACTGTCGGATGAAGAAAATGACAAATTTGAGTTTTTATAAATAACGGCGTAATTGTTACCGTTAACACTGTTGGAATACTCGGTGGGTAAAGTAAAGTAATACGCGTTGTTGAACAGTAGCACACGGTTTTGCACAATATTTTTGAATTATTGATTCTTACGTGAGAAAGCACTACTCAATAATTGTTACAGTAATTACTGTTCAATATTTTATTTTCTTGATTCAATAATTGATGCGTTGATATTTTATATTATTGTTGTTTCAATAATTGTCACTGCACAGTATTTCCCATTATCAGATCAATAATTCATATTATTTGAATAATATTATTAGATAAAAATATTGGCAATGTCTAGAAAGTTCTGTCAAGGAGAGGTTTGGTCACCTAATTGCGCGCCAGTAAGGAGAAATCCTTATTGGAAAGCCCCTTCTTTCCTGGGAACTGCGTGGTTGTCATTGTTGTGATTCTGTAATATTATTTGTGAATAATTAATTATTGATTTATATGATAAGAAAATATTTATTTGATGCGGATATAAATGATGGATTTATTTATGTGGTTATAAATGAATGAATTAATGTTGAGATGTTTTATTGGTATTTTGTCGAAATGGAGAACAAAATATGTAATTTTCAGAAAAATTAGTTTATTACTTAATTTTGTAAAATCCATAACTCTTTGTGTATAATGAGTTAGGAGATGAGCCATATATCAAAAGAAAGCCCTGGAAGTAAGCTAACCGTAGAAATTGGAATCACCCAAAAATTCTTTGTAGATTTATCGTGGTGAATTTGTGAATGAAACTGGTCTGAAGGACTAATAATCCGAAAAATCAGTGTTCTTGAGATATATTGCGTGAGTCATAAATTTTGATCCGACCGTTGGATTTTTGTGATTTTTAGATATGTCATACATATATAAGTTGAGTATATGTCCATAAATTTTGAACCTTTAAAAATTAACATATGATTTGTTATGAATTTTTAAGAGATGACTGATTCAGAAATTATTTTTATAAATGTTTTTAGTGGAAAATTCTAGAAGACGGGCCCCACTTTTTGGTTGGTGATTGAATGCATGTGCTGAATTGGATTTTCAATGGTGATGGCTGCCATTTTATTCAAAATGGCATGGGTATAAAATAAATTAATATTTTATTAATTTAGTCTCCTTTGGCGTTCTAGCATTTTCCTATAAATAGGCGCGTAAGTTAGAATTGAAAATCACACCAGAAACATAAGTTTTCTCTCTCAATATTGTCGAGTGTATTTTTGTGAGTATTTAGATACTTTTAGAGTTGTTATTCGGTGCAAGGTTCCTTCGACTTTTCATCCGATATTCCAGTCAGAAGTACTGCTCTTTTGAGGTACGGGATTTTAAGGGTTATTATGTTTTTCAGTTTCGTAGTTTTTCCGACTCCCAAAAATTCTGAAAAAATTTGAAATGATATTTTGATGAGTTTTATTGATTGTGTCCGAAAATGGTGATTTTTGGATGTATAGATTAAGAGTTATAAATTTTATGAGAAAAGACTATTTTGAAAGTAGCCGCTTATAACTCCTTGTGGTTGACTCTAAAATTGATAAAAGTTTTATTGGGAGTAAATCTATATAATATCAGTGTACTCTGTGAATTTCGGAATTTTTGGACAAGAGTACAGTTTATGATAAATGTCTAAATATTCGACGGTTTTGGCCATTTGAAAAATAGTAAATGAATTTTAAAAATTATGAGAAAAATATATGTTCAATATGAGACTATATTATGCTAAATCCCAAAAAAGAATAATTTTTGGGACTGATTTGGTATTTTTCATGAAAATAGTTTAGCTACGAACATATGAGTTAAATATGTTATGTGGAGTTGAAGAATTGGTAAATAGGATTTTATGGCTTGAGAATCCTACATGGGGTATATGCAGATTTTTGATGAGGATTTTGGTTATTAGTGATGAAATCTTATGAGTTTGGCATTTTAGGATGATTAAATGTATTATTTAGTAAAGTGTAAACAATTAAAATAAATTGTTTATAAGCTTAAGAAATATTATTCTTTAAATATCATTATACCGAAATATTGGTATGAATTTTATTGTAGAATTTCTACCTTTTTAATGTCGGAGTTACTATTCATGAGTTACTATTCATGGGTACTATTCACGACAAAATTGGTTTCTTTTTCTGACCAAATTACCGTTGATTTATGAATCTTACTCTTGAAATTAAATCCATGTTTTGATCATATTATTTTTATTATCATATATAATATTTTTTAATCTTAGTGATGAAATTTTTCTTTGACTTGAGTGTAAAGATGGGTAGATTATTGGTATGATCATGGCTATGGGTTCTCTTTGGCCAGTAGTGCAAAATTGAATCGGTGACTGGTATGATCATGACCATTGAATTTACAATTGAATATTTTTAGCTTAAGTGCAAAGGTGAATGGATCAACATGGTTATAATTATTGTTTATATAAATTCTGAAATGATTATATATTTCTTTGAGATATTAATATATTTGGCCTGTAGTGCAAATATGAACTGTTGATGAATATATTTGGCATGTGGTGCAAATATGAACTATTGAGGAATATCTTTGGCATGTAGTGCAAAGATGAATTGTTGATGAATATCTTTGGCCCGTAGTGCAAAGATGACATGTTGTTGAATATCTTTGGCCAGTAGTGCAAAGATGAACTGTTGATGAATATCTTTGGCCCGTAGTGCAAAGATGAATTTATTAGTATGATTGTGAATAGGAACTGTGATTTGGTATAACCATGATCTTTGATGTTTCAGGTAAAGACATGTGATAAAAATTATCTTCGTCCTAGATGCAAAGAGGAATTTAGAATCACAATTATGATTATGAGTTATTCATATGATTGTGGACCAGAACTGTTGATTGATGTTACATGGATAAAACATTGTTGGTGGATTTTTAACATGGAAAAGATAATAGACTTTATGGTCTATTTGACTCTTCTAATGGATTGCTCGTTCCGCTGCAACTATGGTTGAAATTTTTTTAATTATCTTTAGTCATGATATTCTTTACTGAGCTAGTTGTGATCACCCTTTTGCTTCACAATTCCTTTCAGGTAATAAGAGTGTAGCTGGGTCGAGCGGGGGTAACAGGGGAATAGAACGGTGGTCATCATTTAGTAGTTATATTTGGTGAATCAAATAGTGTGAGGCGAACCCAACGTTGGAAGGGTGTTTTTTCACTATCATATAAGATGTCTAAAGACATACAACCTCGTGTCATTATAAGACAGAGTTGTGCACATCCACTTACTGAGTATATCTACGAGCACTATCTATATGATCTTAGAGTTTATTTGAAGTATAATTCTCAATTAGAAACAGTAGAGATAATTATATGTCAAGAGAAAACTCACAATTGGAAAGAATATGATAGTAATCTTCTCATTTTTCTTTGGGGTCTATTGGGTCAACCAAGGATAATTCTGTGGGCATATGATATCTATCATAACCTAGACGCATGGCCTCCCATGTACAAAGGTTTCCTTGAGCACTTCCCAAAGATTTTAATTTCTAAAACAGTTTTTGACTATACTTTTATGTAAGGTGCCATTGTGACGTGCTATCCAAGGTTGGGATGAGAGTCACAGTTGGTATATATTTGTATCAAAACTCACAGCATATGTGTTGTTGTATTTTGTACGACAATTGTTGTAATAAAGTTGTAGTTGTTTTCTGTACCATGTATTTGGCGACTCGGAATAGGTTGGATGGACTGGACCTGTTTTGGGGTTGTCACAATAATTGCTTAATATTTTGATATTATATTTAATTAAATAAATGAATTATTTTATTATGACTTTATTTACTGCGTTATATAAATGTTAACATAATAAAATTCCTTAGAATAGTGATACAATTTATATAGTTTCAAGTATGTGACTTGAGCATGAGATTATATAATTACAATTAGTATCATTCCTCTTAAATGTCCCTAGTCGAGTACCATTGTTGATAGGACAACAATGATGCATTGAGACTAGTGTGTGGATTGACTGATGACCAAATCTCATTGGTCATAAATATATAAGATATTAAGTCAATGCATAGGTATGTGTTAGAGAACGATGTACTGGACAGACCCACCATGAGAATTCTATATGGAGCATCGAAGTGTCATTAGCGATTCTCATAGTGACAATAATGTAATGGTCCTCTGACCTGAAATCACTATATTTCTAAGGAAAATTTATGTACTTTGATATCATCAAATGTCACCTTTAATAGGGTGGACTATAAAGGTGATTATTGGGTACATCATAAATCGTGTGAGAAATATGAGTGATCTAGATGGAATTTAACCATCCTATATATTAGGGGTGATATCCATAGGCCTCTTGATTGAGTAGGACTATGAAATGCATGGCCATGCTCAAATAGTGATTTATTTCATATAGTCTTCTCATTGATCAAGAAAAATCAGATTAAATTATGAAGAGTGACATATTCCATAACTCGAGTTTAATCTAGGATGTCAAGGTTAAAAGGATTAAATTACATTGAAACATTGGTCACGAAAAGGTTGCATCGAATCATCGATCTTATTATTACTTGGGTAGCAGTGATGCATTACTAGATGCCGCTCACTGTTTATAATTTTATAATATGATTTTAAAATTATTGCCAACGTAATAATAACCTATAGGTTCACACACAAAGAACATAATTAAAAGGAAATTAATTTAAATTGTAAAGATTTAAATATGTCAATATGATTGATAGAATTTTAAATTACGAATTTAAATTAATAAGATAATTTATATATAGGTATATTTATTAAGTAAGACTTAATTAAGATATATATATATATATATATATATATATATATATATATATATATATATATATATATATATAATTTCAGATTTTTATTTTAATTGGATTAGGGTTTTGATTAATTCCTATTAACTACTATATATATGATATATATCATTAATTTTAAGGAATGATCATAAACTCACAAACCTTAGCCGCTCTTAGAGAGAGACTAGAGAAAAGTTTGAAAATCTTGTTCATTTGGTGGCCAGTACCGCAACTTCTTATATTACAGAATCGTGCGACAGTTTGTGTGCGTTCGTGTGGATACCGTAGAGACGTAGTACCGTGAGGAACTGCGTTGAAGATTCGGAGCGTTTCAGAAAATTCTATAATCGGTATAATATCTAACCACTGAATTAATTGTTTTTCGCATGGATCCTGTTTTAGGGTTTTGAAAATTGCTTTAAAATTTTAATTTCCGCCGTGCGTTTCTGTGCCGAAACCCAACAACAATAACAAATGTAAACCTAAATATTGACATTTAACATGCAAACATGAAATTAAACTAAATCCCCCAAACTTAAAAACTACAATGTCCTCATTGTATTGATAAAGCAATAAATGTGAGGACTTCCCTGTAATTGCCATAGTCTGGGGTGGTGGTGGTTGTTCTTCTTCATCAGAGTCACTTGGTGGAAACCTTGACATTGGAATGGGCTTCTGGTATCAGAATTTGGCATTTGAATTGAAGCTATGGAGCGTCACATTCAATGAAGCAAAAGACACATTCATAGCCTCGAACATGTGGTCCTGCCTCGCTGTGAGGCGCCACACCTCTCTTCTTGCGTCCTTGTTGTGCTCATCCACTTGGCGTTGAAATGAAAGAGACTGAGGGCTAGATATGGCATCAGGATGTGGTACCGCCTCTGTTCCTTGCTCTCCCATTATCGCATCCTCATCATCCGAGGTGTCTTCATCATTAGCTTCATCCTCCGAAGCTGAGGGAAATATAAAGCCTAATCCTCTAGGATGTGAACCACCCCCGACCCACACCGCATACTGCGTAATCATTCTAAAATCTAGTAGCTAAAGCGGCATCTGAGTGGGTTCATCATCAGACCATCTAACACCCGCTTGGCTGCATAACCCATAAATAAGTGATGGGTGTGGCAAGCCGCCCAAGAAATTTCCTCGTAAGCATCGTCGAATTAAAAAACTGATTATAGCCACGACATCGATGATGAAATTTTGCATAATTGCATATAAAAGTAGTTCCTTCTCTTTGGTCACATCAGATGTGTGCGTGGATGCAAATAGCTTCCCACATAAGAAGGCGTACCATATCTTCCCATACCTGCTGAGATCCTTGCTGTGAAAAATCGTGCCTCCTTTCCGACCCTTGATCTATGTTGTTCCCGACTTAGTCATTTCTTTGAGAGTAGCCTCAAAGTCAGGATCAAAATCACATAAGTGAGCATACTGGCAATTTCTCATCACTCATAACTGGTAATAAGTATTGATGGCATCGACACTAAACGAAACCATTCTACCCCGCCCAAAAGCGTGGTTAGCATAAAATTATTTAACCACATTACAACGGCGGCCTCGGGTTCCTCCGTGAACTTGTTCTACCATTTCTGATATATCTTTTGCATCATTTCACCGTTGACATGGTTCGGTGACAACCCCCGCTCTGGTGTAAGTGCTTTTGTCACCATGTAGTCGTAACGGTCGGCGACGGCGACACTTTTGAATTTGCGTCGGTTGATGGTTTGTGATGATGGCGTGGTGCCGGAACTCTCTCCCCGTTGCCTCTTTGAAGTCGGTTTAGATGTCACTGAATTTAGGAAGACTTAACACAAATCTTTCCCCCCTAAACTTCACTCACACAATCTGTCGAACACTTGGTGTGCACACTAAAGATAAGTGACTCACTCTCAAGTGCAATATAAATTCCCTCAATAAGAACCCTAACTTGCGGGTTTTTGAGTTTGAGTTGAATGTATATGGGGAACTTGGGTTGTGAGGGTGTGAATATATAGATATGATAGGATGGTGTAAGGTTGTTGTGTGAAGTAATAGGTTAGTAGGTAATTATATTAATGAAGTGGGAAGATGGAGTGTAAGTTGCCAAAAATGTGGGTAGAGAGTGGGTGGTGTGGTGTCTCTGTTGAGGAAGTAGTGGGAGTGGCAAGTTCACATAACTGCCAATGTAACATTCAAGAATTTTAATTGTAATATTAAATATTTATTGAATTATATAAATATTTAGTGGATGTGTTTTTAGTGGAATAAATATTTGTTTAATTGATTTGATTTTATTTGATTAATTATTTTTAAATAAATAATTGATGAATTAAGGAAATGATTATTATATTGATATTTCAATTTAATGGTTAATTATTTGTATTATGTTATGTGATTAAAGGATTTATTTAATTAATTTTTATTTGAATTAATTAAAATTAAATATGAAAGCTTGATTAATATAGTGTGACAAATAACTATATTATAAGGAGTTATTAAAATAAATTAAAGTAGTTTTATCCAAACAAGGTTCAAGGAGATTAAGTGTTTAATTTTAAATGGTTTTTGCCAAACAAGGCCTATGGCTTTTGGAATTCTTTTAATTTTAATTTTATATAAATTAATAGAATAAAATAAATAATATAAATAAAACAAAATAAATAATAAACATAATAACGTATACGTTATTTTTATAACTGATATCCTACTAAGTATACGTATTATTGTTATATTAGTTTTATTTTTACGCATACTTGTTAGTTGTCTAGTTTAAGCTTAGAGAAGAGATGAGTTTGAGAGTTCAGAGAATTACAGAGAGAGTTGACAGAATTTGAGAGAGAAGGATTTAAGAGCAATTTTTCAGTGTTTATCAAAAAGGATTGCAAGCAGTTTGAAGGTATTTCTTATACAACCCTAATATATATGTATATGTCTATATATGTGAACTATGACAAAGTTTTGCTATGCTCTATGAATTATATTTCTTCCAAATTTTGTTATGTAATTTAATTATGGTGGTTATACATGCTATACTGATAGAGTTTATGTTTAAACAAGAGAATTGGATGCTAAATTCGTTTGACAGTAGGAAGAAAATTTGTCAGTATATGTATTCTTTGTATGGCTTAGGTATGTACTAATTTAGATGGTCAATTCTTATGTTATACTATAAATTGACGCTTGTATGTGATAGTTCATTGAGATACGAATAAAACGTAATTTGAATGAGATGATTTGGTCAAGTATTGAATTCAAAGTGATGATTTTTAGAATGAATATCAAAAAATTGAGTTTTTGTATGAAAATATGAATTTTGAGAAATTAAAATAGTTTTAGTAGGTGTTAAATTATTCTAATTGGTTGTAAACAGTGGCGGAACTAGGGGGCGGGGGGGGGGCATCTACCCCCGGTAGCAGCTGCAGTCCAGGCGAGGCGGGGTGGGGCGGCAGGGCGGCGGGGTTCGGTGGGGGGGGGGGGCGGGGGGGGGGGGGGGGGGCAGCCATTGCTCCGGCTTCTGACTTCCGGCTTCCGGCGAGTCTGCAACACAGGTGTAAGCAAAGGCTGCAAATATTTAACCGTGGTTAGTTATTTATCTAAAGTGATTGTTTGACCAATTTCAAGGTTCAAATGGTGAGGGATATCAGATTTGGAGAAGTAGAGTAAAGGGAGGAGCTGTTATGCATGTGTAGTTCTAGTTTTAGGGTCTAAAAAGTTAAAGAACTTTTGTCTTTTTGTCTATTTGGGCTATTTGGCCAATGGGCATTTGACAAGTTGTCTTAATTATGTAAGGTTGAGCTCCTGTAATTTTTTGTACTCCTTTAGATTATTGTTTTTGAACACTGATTGATGCACTTCTCCCCATTTATAAAAAATTTTTTATTTATAAATTATTATTAAAAAACAATAATTCTATATTGCATGCAAAATTATTACTTTTTCGATACTATTTGATAAAAAAATATGTCGACCTTATATTTTTTTAAAAAATAAGAAATTTTAATTTTGTTAACAGATATGCAGAATTATTTATCGTAGAAATGTTATTTAATTATTTATAACACGATCAAATTTTTTCTTAAAATACAGAGTTGTAAAGTTTCAACTGGATCAAATTATTTTTTCTGATCAAATTATTTTGCCACCTATGAAATCGTCCTGGTTTCGCCACTGGTTGTAAATGTGAGTAATCATGTTTATGATAGTTGTATATTTATTTTACGTGTTGATATTACTGTCTATTGGGTGAAATTTGTGTTTGTTGGGCTAAAGTCGGCAACTGTTCATTAGCCTTCTCTGTGTCTGTTTGAACACCGGCGCAGCTGCGCCGGTGCCAAGGCAGAAAATGGTGCAGCTGCGCCGGTCCCAAGCCTTTGTATGGCGCAGCTGTGCCATACCCTAGTTTGAGATTCTGGTTTCTGATGTTTCTGCAGATTTGGGAAAGCATCATAACATGGTCTGAAATTATGTTAGCATGTTAAATGTGTAATGTTAAGGTTAACATAGCATAGTGAATTATGGTTAGTAAGATCAAAGTTGCAAAAATGATTAGTAAATCGAAAACGCATTATGTGATAACTTAGTTTATACAATGAACGTTAGTTAAGTGTTGTGATGATTAACACTTGGGAATTCTGAAATGTAAATGGTAGCATAAGACTTGTGCTAAAATAACAAGTTTAGCTAGTAATGCATTTTATATTGAAAAGTGAATATTAGTATGTCTAATAGATGTTGTGGTTTTAATACTGTGTATAGGTGAACGTGAGTTTTAATATTTTAGCTTATGCTCGAGGCAAGTTTTCTAACTCTACACTTTCGTTGAGTTAGTTTTATTATTATATTGTGTAACTTCATTCTTGTGATTGAGCAAGCTCTTTATCTTAACTGTTATTGAATAAGTCAATTGTTCTTAAAATTCATTCGAGCAAACTCTAACTCTAATGTTATTGGAAATTCTTATTTGATTGATTTATTGTAACTTGTTTACAGTTAAGCAAGTTTCTTAAGTACTATTATTGTATAATGAACGTAGTTTTTGAGCTCTCGTCTCTATTATTGAACTGTTTTATGTCTTTGAATGAGTTATTACCTTGTTGGACAAGTTTTTAGTTTCCAGCTTGCTATCAATTAAATGTACGTTCAGGAATTTCATTTCTAATGTTATAAGACTCGAACCTTAGCTTATTGTACTGTTCAAGCAAAGGTTAACCATTTTATTCATTTTATTGAATGCTTATGCTCTATAGTTATTTCAAACATGAGTTTGATATGTATAATCAGTTCATTTATGATTCTCAAATGTTATAAGTTATATTGTTATTAAAAAACTATTGTGTTATCAAGCAATGTTAATTAAACTAGTTCCCTAGTTGATGATCATTAAACTTCAATTACCTTTGAAAGCTTATCCAAACCAAAATTTCTTGGGTGCGGACTTGTAATCTAAATACTGAGATGAACAACCCTATGTTTAGGGGTTTATGCTTAGCATTGAAATGGTTGTACACAATACATTGTATGAATGATTGATCCCCCTGAGTACGTGGAGTCCTTATAGTCATATGACTGTTAAAGTTAAAGTTGAAAGATTACTTATAACTGTGGACATGGTTCATGGTCATTTGGCCCTCAGTAGTATATTTAAGAATGTTAATAGAACATATCATTCAGTTCTATTAAGCCTATGATTTGGCAAATGTTGTAATGTTAATAGAACATATCATTCAGTTCTATTGAGCCTATTATTTGGCAAATGTTGTAAAGATATTTATTCTTATTTCAAGTGATCTTTGTTTGCTCACTCTTATATATTTATACACTTATTGCAGCTATGGTTGAGAAGGTAGATAAACCTACAACTAACAAAGGAAATGGAAAAATGTACAAGTGATGAAGACTTGTAATTTTGTTTTATCGTTATGATGATAGACTTTTAAATAACGACGTGATGTAATAATTTAATTTCCGCATTTTAATGATTATAATTAAAGGTTAGATAACCTGGGAGATAATGTTTTTATTAATGTAATCTTGTATGGGTAGGTTTTATTATTCAATTATATTATGATTGGGTTGTTAGATATGAATGTTTTGATTACGTGAACACCAAATCTTGAGGTAATGAAGTTCCGGGATTTGGGGGTGTCACAAGTTGGTATCAAAGCTTTAGGTTATGAACCTTAGGTGAGGAAAAGCCTTGGGAAGTAACCTTTGAAAAGAAAGTGGTGATTAACTATTATCGAGTTTTAAGGAAGAAATAATAAAACACTTATGTGATTATGTGTTTATAACTTATGTGCTCGTGAGTGTTGAGTAGTAATGATTAATAATTAAAACTTAAAATTTTGTTGTCAGGATGACTAATGTCGGAGAATCCAGTCAGGCTAGGGATGGAGGACCTCAGATGCCTATAGAGGAGCAGCCTCGTGACATTCAGGTTATTTGGGAACGACTACTGCCACGGGAGTCAGCCACAGGAAGATGAGGATGACGAGGACGAGGACGAGGAGGAGGAGACTCCACTAACCCTGATAGTTACTCGTATGTACAATGAAGTCTACAATCGTAACGTGGAACTTCAGGATACAGTCGAGGAATTGCAAGAGATAGTAGCTGAACAACAGATTGCAATGACACAGAAAGGCGATGAGATCCAGGATCGTGAGGAACGACTGACTAATGTCGAGGAAAAGCTAGAACATACTGACGGAGAGAAAGAACAACTGATCGAGGAGGTAGCAGAACTGAAGAACAAACTGAAGAAAGAAGCTACTAAGAGGGCAAGAGCCGAAGACGCATACGAGGAAGTGTTTCAACGAGTCGGGATAGCAGTGAAAAATGCACATGCAAAGAGAATGAAGATGGAAGAGATGAATAGAGTATTTAACACCGTGGTTAATCGAGCTCAAGATCGGGTCATGGGTTATCCGATTCAGTTCGAGACGCTGCCATCATATGTATTAGATCGCAGAATAATGTTCAAAATTATGGAGGAAGAGCGTAGTAAGGCTAAGCAGTATCTTAGTAGAACATCGTAGTTGTTATGCGATTAATAAATGTTAAATAAATTGTAAATCCCAAGTGTTATGTAACCTATGGGATATGACGATGATGTTGTCCTGAAACTTTTGTAGTTCAGGAAAGTAATATAAATAGTAGTGATGCTATTGTTTTATATTTTCAAAGAGGGTTTGAATAAATAAAAGTTGTTATTTTATTCAAAGTGTTACGTGATTATGTGATTATTTCTTTTGTGGAGGCAAGTTAAGTAGAAATTACTTAAAAGAGTTGAATAATAATCTAGTAAGTGTATTTTTTTAACAGAAAATGCCTCCCAGACGTCAACCACCACGACAAAGAACCACTGAAGGAACCAACAATAACGACAATGTTGATGCTAACCCCGTTCAACAATTAGTGACGTTACTGATCCTGCGTTGCAGAATCAACCACCGAACCAAGGAACAACGTTTAAGGAGTTCAAGGCGGTTGGACCACCTGAATTTCGTGGGTCCGTGAATCCAGTTGAGGCACAGACTTGGATTACGGAGATAGAAAAGGTGTTCGATGTTGCTAGGATAGGGGATGACTAGAAGACTGCTTTTGCAACATTCATTTTGAAAGAAGAGGCTAGTTATTGGTGGCAGGCCAATAAAACTTGAGAAGGACCAGGGATGATGACCTGGGATAGGTTTAAGGAGATATTCTTCGATACATATTTTCCCGAGAGTTCGAAGGGTCAGCTGGAAGTGCAATTTTTGGAACTGAAGCAGGGAACGATGACGGTATCTGAGTATGCCGCTAAATTCAACGAGTTGGCGAGGTTTGCGCCATATCAAGTCAGCACAGACGAACGCAAGACGAAGAGGTTTGAACAGGGAATGAAGACATGGTTGTACAATAGGGTTTCCCTGTTCTAATTGAAGACTTTCGCAGCAGTGATGGAGAAAGCAATACTCGCTGAAGGTGAGAGCGAGGCAGTGACAAAGTTCAATCAGGAACTGAAGAAGAAGGAGAACGAGGTGGAGATTAAGAATTGAGGTGGTAGTGGTGGAAACAACAACAACAACAACTTGAAGAGGAAGTGTGTAAACCTTATGGCCCCGTCAAAGGTAGTATTCTATGATAGCAAGTCGCCTAGACAAATGAAATGTCTAACGATTATGCAGGCCAAGAAATTCTTGAGTCAAGGCTGTGTGGGCTATTTAGCTTACATAGTCGATACTCAGAAGAAGAATGTGAAACTGGAAGAGATATCAGTAGTGAGGGAATTTGAGGATGTGTTTCCAAAGGATTTGCCAGGACTTCTTCCTGACAGAGAGATTGAGTTCGTGATCGATTTAGCGCCGGGAACAACACCGATATCAAAGGCCCCATATAGAATGACTCCATTAGAAATAAAGGAACTGATGGTACAGTTGCAAGAGTTGCTAGACAATAAATATATTCAACCAAGCGTATCACCGTGGGGAGCACCGGTGTTATTCGTGAAGAAGAAGGATGGGTCAATGCGTCTTTGCATTGATTACATGAGAATTAAACAAAGTCACTATTAAAAATAAATATCCATTACGAAGAATAGATGATTTGTATGATCAGTTGAAGGGTGATAAATACTTCTCGAAAATAGATTTGAGAAGTGGGTATCACCAATTGAAAGTGAGGAAAAAGGATATACCTAGAATGACATTCAGAACTCGGTATGGACATTACAAGTTTCTGGTGATGTCTTTTGGTTTAACCAATGCACCTGCTACATTCAAGCATTTGATGAATAGGATTTTTAAACCATTCTTAGATAAGCTCGTAGTTGTGATGCCCCCAAAAATAGGTATACATCAACCATCTTGAGTTGCCAAATACATGATACAAAATTTAAATACAACTTAATTATACAATAGTCATGTAAAATAAGACAAAACATAATCTAAGAGTTTTAATAAGAATATTTTCATCTAGACAATATCCACACTCAATGGAGTCCCCATTACATTTATTGTCACACTATTTAACAGAATAGCGAGGACTATTAATGCTTTCATCTGGACCGTCACTCCGTTCCCCGACTAGTCCCGGCTACGTTCTCATTTCCTGAAGAGAACAATGAAAGAAAGGGTGAGCTCAACTAGCCCAGTAAGAAATATTATGACTAAGACAATGCAGAATAATTTATCGTTAGCCTTCAACAATGTTAAACTGATAAAATATAACAACCATCAAGTTTAACTGCAACGGAACAAGCAATCCATTAGAAGAGTCAAGTAGAGAATAAAATCTACTATCTTCTATGATTTAAAAGGTTTTTCATCACTTTTATCGCTGAGACTCTACTTAATAAATAAACCACATCATCCTTGTACTACGGCCAAGGATATTCATTAGTGTCACGACCACAACTTAGCCATGCACTACGAGCCAAGGATATTCATGTATTCATCAATGGTCATGATCATGCCAACAACTGTCCACCAATGCACTACAGGCCAATGAGGACTTTTAACATAATATAAACACGAGGATGATGACAATGATATAAGAATTCAATAAAACAAGTTCAAGGATAAATTTTAAAAGATTTATAATTTAATTTATCCAGAAATCAATAACGTCCAAATTGTCAACATGATACTGCTTTATGGAGTAAAATTCAAGAATGTTCAGAAGAATGTTTTCATGAAAAGATACTAGATGAAGCGCAAATATCAAGGATATTCCACTAATTTTATGGAGTATAGATGCCAAAACTTTAACCAACTGAGTATAATAGAATATATGAAACTGCAAATGGATTTTTGCCTGCCATGCGGTAATTCACGTAGACAGATCATTTTCACGATTTAATAAGGAATGAATACGAAGGATCATTCACCATGCATGCGGTAATCCACATAAACATGTTATTCTAACAGAATAATAAAGAATGGAATAACAGAAGAATTCACCAGGCGTGCGTAATTTGCACAGACAGGTTATTCCAACATAATAATAAAGAATAGAACGAGGTCATACGTAACCCGCACAGACAGGATATTCTAATAGAATAATAAAGAATGGAATCAGGTATTGCATAATCCGCACAGACAGGATATTTAAACAAAATAATAAAGAATAGAATAATAACAGAATTCACCAGGCATGCGATAGACCGTACAAATAGGTTATTCCAATAGAATAATAAAGAATGGAATAACAACCCTTACGAGTATTGAAAGAAAATAATTCTCTTCATGAATACGAAATAAATAATACCCCTTACCTTAGTAGGAGATTTAGATACTGCAATAGTGAAGTAACATAATACTATTCTTCTTTCTTTTTTATTCTCCCTATACTTTCTCTCTCTATAGCTTGAATGAATTGGTGAAAAATAATGAAGAAATGAGCTTCTATTTATAGGCTTGGCAGAGTAAGGGTAAAATAGTCTTTTTGCCATAATTTATGACATCATCACTGACATCATCAATCATATTACATCATTGCTTACCTCATCGTCCGATGACATCATTGCTTGCATCATAGGAATTCAAATTCAATTTGTTATCTTCCACCTTCTTTTACTTTTATACCATGAATTTACTATAATAATGTTACCATTCAAATTATAAAAAACGTACTATTATATAATCACATCATACTACTATAATGTAATATTATAATAATATATTTGAATAAATTATTTTATCAGAAAAGATAAAATACCAACTTTCAACAAATGTCAAATGCTAAAAAATTTCTCAGTTTAAATCAACATTGAATAAATATTTTCTTATCATATATATCAATAATTAATTATTCATAAATAATATTACCAAATTATAATATCGACAACCAGGTCATTCCCAGGAAAGAGGGGGCTTTCTGTTAAAGATTTCTCCCTATTGGCGTGCAATTAGGTGACCAATCCCCTTTCCTCGACAGAACTTTTTAGACATTGTCAATAATGAAAATAATAATAATATTCAAATAATTTGAATTATTGATTTGATAATTTGAAATACTATGCAATGACAATTATTGAATCAATAATATAAAATATCAACGTAGCAATTATTGAATCAATAAAATAAAATATTGAACAGTAATTACTATAACAATTATTGAGTAGTGACTTCTTACGTAAGCATCAAGAATCCAAGATACTGTATAATACCGTGTGCTACTATACAACCACGTGTATTACTGTACTTTTACCACCGGGTATTTCAACAGTTAACGGTAAAACTTTCGCCGTTATTTTTATAAAAATATAATTTTTTCATTTTCTAACTCCGACAATAATTCTGTTGTGGGATCCACCAATGATTGTGTCGTCGTACGAATATTCCCAGACAAAAAGAATATTCCCCGACCAAACGAATATTTTATAACCACTTACTTATTTTGCAAAATTTATAAATATTACCCACAACTATAATATTATATCAAATTCACTCCATAATATTCAAAAATGATATTTATAGAAAATTCATCTTTATTCATAAAAGTTGGGGTTCTTACAGTAGTGGTATTCATCGACGACATTCTGGTGTATTCCAAAACTCAAGAAGAACACGTGGAACACTTACGTTTGACATTGGAAACACTAAGAAAGGAAAAGTTGTACGCGAAATTCTCTAAGTGCGAATTTTGGCTAGATTGTGTGCAATTTCTTGGGCACGTGATTGACAAAGATGGGATTTCAGTGGATCCATCAAAAGAAGAAGCTGTAATTAATTGGGAACAACCAAGAACATTGTCGAAAGTGAGGAGTTTATTGGGACTGGCCGATTATTACAAATAGTTTATTCAAGATTTTTCTAAGATAGCCACTCCATTAACAAATTTGACAAGGAAAACTGTGAAATTTGTTTGGACGGAGAAATGTGAAGAAAGTTTCCAAGGACTTGAAGAAGAAATTAAGCATGGCACCTGTGTTGTCATTACCAGATAGTACAGGTAACTTTGTGGTGTACAGTGATGCCTCACATAAAGGATTAGGTTGTGTTCTTATGCAGAACGACAAAGTAATTGTGCATGCATCAAGACAACTGAAGGTGTAAGACCCCAACTTATTATAAATAAAATTAAATTTCCTCTATTTATTATTTTGAAATAATAAGGGTTGATTTGATTAATGTGGTTAGTTATGGGTAAAATGTGCAAATATTTTAAATAAGCAAGTGGTTATAAAATATTCATTTTTATCGGAGAATATTCGTTTCGTCGTGAAATATTCTTACTGTCGGAGAATATTTGTACGATGGCGCATCCTTGTGTGGGTCCCATAACAGAAAGCGTTTGGATGAAAAAAAGAATAAGTATAAGTTGTTTATAAATAACGGCGTAGTTGTTACCGTTAATACTGTTGGAATACCCGATGGTTAAAACACAGTAACACGCGTTGTTGCATAGTAGCACACGGTATTGCACCAATTATTGATTCTTACGTAAGAAGGCACTACTCAATAATTGTTATAGTAATTACTGTTCAATATTTTATTTCATTGATTCAATAATTGCTACGTTGATATTTTATACTACTGTTGTTTTAATAATTGTCACTACACAATATTTTTCATTATCGGAGCAATAATTCATATTATCTGAATAATATTATTAGATAACATTATTGGTAATGTCTAGAAAGTTCTGTCTAAGGAGAGGTTTGGTCACCTAATTGCGCACCAGTAAGGAGAAATCCTTATTGGAAAGCCCCCTCTTTCCTAGGAACGGCCTGGTTGCCAGTATTGTGATTCTGTAATATTATTTGTGAATAATTAATTATTGATTTATATGATAAGAAAAATATTCATTTTATGTGGATATAGATGGAGAAAATTTTTAATGTGACAATTGTAGAAAATTAATATTTTATCTTTTTCTAATAAAATAATTCATTTAAATATATTATTATATTTTAATAATATAATATATTTTTTTACAATGAATGTGGGATATATGAGTATACGAGGAGAAAGAGTATTTTTGTTGCAAAAGTTGTTTAAAACATTTTAAACATGTCTGTGGGCCCATTTCTTGACTAAAATTTGATTATAGCCTGTAGAATCGCTCGTTTGTGGATTTCGGTCAATTTCTGTTTGGAATTTGGAAAGAATTTCTACTGCAAAGTTGTAGAGAATGGAATTTCCTATGAAACAGACATAAGGTTCGAATTGTTCTGACAAAAGGGCTATTTATTATGAATTATTGAAGTTCTGGATTAATTGAATATTTTTTTTGGAGTTTTAAATAACTTTTATATGAAAAACGTTTTTGGCAAGTTTGGCACATGTGTGGCTGATATTTTGGATCAATGAAGGTGTGCATAAGAATTTATAATTATATATATATATATATATATATATATTATATTATTATTATTATTATATTAGATTTTCTGCTTTGGTGTTCTAAGTATTTTCCTATAAATAGGGTGCTTAGGTTAGAATTGAAAATTACACCAGAAAAAAGTTTTCTCTCTCTTTCTCTCTCTATATTATCGAGCGTATTCTTGTGAGTAATTTGATACTTTGAGTGTTGCTATATGGTGAAAGTTTCCTTCAGCACTATATCTAGTATTCCAGTCAGAAGTACTGTTTTTTCGAGGTAAGAGATGTTATTTTCTTCTTAAATGATATTATTTCCTTCAATATCATTATGCCGAAATATTAGTTTGAACTTTTTATCAAATTTGGAACTTTTTGTGTCGGGGTTACTATTCATGTATACGACACTATTCACGTATACGAAACTATTCATAAATACGACACTATTCATCGAAAAATAAAATTTTCTTCTTTTTATCCAAAATATCTATTCTGGATACTAGTAGCTTTGATTGTATCCATGTTTTGATCATTCTTGAATTTTACTCCACTATAATTATTTATGAGGTATTTTTGGACATGGATAAACTGAAATACGAATCCTTAATATTTGTTATTTTGTTTCACTGGATTCGTTTCCTTTAAAATATTTTTCATCATCCTTAGTCATAAATGATGATATTACTGAATATCTTTGGCCTGTAGTGCAAAGATGAATGATTTCTGATGAATATTTTTGGCCCGTAGTGCAAAGATGAACATGTGTTTAGATGAACATGACCAACTGATGAATATCTTTGGCTTGTAGTGCAAAGATGAATATTTGATTCCAGATATATGTTGATTGATGTTATAGGGATAAAATATTGACGATGGACTTTTAAATTTATATGTAGAAGATAGTAGACTTTATTCTCTATTTAACTCTTCTAATGAATTATTATTTCTGCTGCGAATATTGATTTAAAGCTTTTGTCTATTGTATTCTATTAGATTTTTCCCTGTTGAAAACTAACGATAATTTGTTCTATATTATCTTGGTCATAATATTCTTTACTCGGCTAGTTGAGCTCACCCTTTTCCTTTTTGTTCTATTTTTCTTCTCAGGAGGCGAGAATGTAGCGAGTACTAGTCGGGGAATGGAATGAAGGTTCTAGAAAGTCGTTTTAGTAGTCCTCACCATTTTTGTAAAATAATGTATCAATAATTGTAATGAGGACTTATTTGAGTGTGGATATTGTCTAGATGACAATATTTGTATTTAAACTCACAGTTTTTATATTGTATTAATAAAGTTGTAGTTGTTTCTGTACGATGTATTTTGAGGACTCAGAATAAGTGTTGTATACCAATTTTGGGGGCGTCACAGAAGGATTATGAGAAAGGTTATCCGACTCATGATTTGGAATTGGCTGCAGTAGTATTTGCTCTCAAGATATGGAGACACTATCTCTATGGAGAGAAATGTGAAATCTACACAGACCATAAAAGTCTGAAGTATATTTTCACACAGAAGGACCTGAATATGCGTCAAATAAGATGGATGGAATTGATAAAGGATTACGATTGTGAGATCTTTTATCACCTGGGCAAAGCGAATGTGGTTGCACATGCTTTGAGCAGGAAAGGTCAGGAGAAGTTGATGCTGACAACCACTCAGGAGGAGCTTATTTCAGCAATGACAAAGCTAGAGTTGGAAATCAAATTTCCAAAGGAATCCGATGAACGACTGTTCCAGATAGATGCTAGTCCAACTTTGGTGGACGAAGTGAAGAATGCTCAACTACAAGATAAAGAATGCGAAGCGATCAAAGAGAAAATGGTTGAGGGTAATGATGTAAAATACAAGATCGATACCGAAGGACTACTACGGTTCGAGAAAAGAATTTGGGTTCCAGCAGTACCAGAGCTTAAAGACAAAATCTTGACCGAAGCACATAACACGAGATATTTGATTCATCTAGGAAGTACAAAGATGTATCGAGATTTGCGATGACATTTTTGGTGGCCGAATATGAAAAGAGACGTTGCAGAATGCGCTGCAAAATGTTTGACGTGTCAGAAGGTGAAAGCTGAACATCAAAGACCAAGCAGATTACTTCAACCGTTGGAAATACTGGAATGGAAATGAGAGCATATCACTATGGATTTTTTTGGTAGGTCTTCCAACAGCTCAGAAATGATACGATGCAATATGGGTAATAGTGGACAGATTGACAAAATCTGCACACTTTTTGCCAATAAAGATTAGATTTAATCTTGATCAGCTAGTGAAACTGTACGTTAAAGAGATCGTGTCAAGACATGGAGTTCCAGTGTTAATTGTGTCAGATAGAGATCCAAGGTTCACATCAAACTTCTGGAAGAGACTACAAGAATGTATGGGAACATAGTTGCGAATGAGTGCAACATACCATCTGCAAACCGACGGGCAAAGCGAACGAACAATCCAAACGTTGGAAGATATACTGAGAGCATGCATCATGGATTTCAAAGGAAGCTGGGATGAACATTTACCATTGGTAGAATTTGCCTACAACAATAGTTACCACGCGAGCATCGGCATGCCACCTTACGAGGCATTATACGGAAGAAAGTGTAGAACTCCACTGTGCTGGGATGAAGTCGGTGAACGCCAACTGTTAGGACCAGAACTAGTACAACAAACTACTGAAGTTGTCAAACTCATCAGAACAAGATTGGTAGTAGTGTAAGACAGATAAAAAAAGTATGCCGATTAGCACAGGCAGAATCGCGAATTTGAAGTAGGAAATTTCGTTTTCCTAAATGTTTCTCCTTGGAAGGGGAAAATTCATTTTGGAAAGAAAGGAAAGCTCAACCCAAGATTTATTGGACCGTTTGAAATACTACGAAGAGTGGGGGAAGTGGATTATGAGGTAGCTCTACCTCAAGAATTGGAAAATATTCATAATGTTTTTCACATTTCGGTGTTACGACCGTATAAACTCGATTACAAGCACGTGATCGAGTACGAACCATTACAGTTCGGTAAAGATTTGTCTTATGAAGATGTTCCTATCTAGATAGTCGACAGGAAAGAACAAGTGCTCAGAAATAAAGTGATACCTTCTGTGAAGGTGATATGGAGAAACCACAATGTCGAAGAGGCAACATGGAAACTCGAAGCTGAAATGATGAAAAGTTACCCTGAGTTATTTGTTTAATCTATGTCTTCGATTCTGGGGACAGAATCTTTGTAAGTCGGGAAGAATGTGATGATTTGATTGTTTGAATTGTGATTCTAAGGACATAATCCTTTTAAGGAGGGAATGATGTAACATTCCAGAATTTTAATTGTAATATTAAATATTTATTGAATTATATAAATATTTAGTGGATGTGTTTATAGTGGAATAAATATTTGTTTAATGGATTTGATTAATTATTTGTTAAATAAATAATTGATGAATTAAGGAAATGATTATTATATTGATATTTCAATTTAATGGTTAATTATTTGTATTGTGTTATGTGATTAAAGGATTTATTTAATTAATTGTTATTTAAATTAATTAGAATTAAATATGAAAGCTTGATTAATATAGTGTGACAAATAACTATATTATAAGGAGTTATTAAAATAAAGTAAAGTAGTTTTAATTTAGTTTTATCGAAACAAGGTTCAAGGAGATTAAGTGCTTAATTTTAAATGGTTTTTGCCAAACAAGGCCTATGGCTTTTGGAATTCTTTTAATTTTAAATTTATATAAATTAATAGAATAAAATAAATAATATAAATAAAACAAATTAAATAATAAACATAATAACTTATACGTTATTTTTATAACTGATATCCTAATAAGTATATGTATTATTGTTATATCAGTTTTATTTTTACGCATACTTGTTAGTTGTCTAGTCTAAGCTTAGAGAAGAGAAGAGTTTGAGAGTTCAGAGAATTACAGAGAGAGTTGAGAAAGAAGGATTTTAGAGCAATTTTTCAGTGTTTATCAAAAAGGATTGCAAGCAATTTGAAGGTATTTCTTATACAACCCTAATATATATATATATATATATATATGTGTGTGTGTGTGTGTGTGTGTGTGTGTGTGTGTGTGTGTGTGTGTGTGTGTGTGTGTGAACTACGACAAAGTTTTGCTATGCTCTGTGAATTATATTTCTTCCGAATTTAGTTATGTAATTTAGTTATGGTGGTTATACATGTTACTCCCTCCTATTCAGATTAAATGTCATTTTAGAGTTAAGCACACTTATTAAGAAATAACACAAAATGTCTTTTGTGTCCCTAATTAATTATTTCTCTCTCCACAATTGTCTCTTCTCATTCTCCAAAATTGTCCCTAATTAATTATTTCTCTCTCCATAATTGCATTTACTAAGCATATTAAATAGAGGGGTAAATTAGAAAAAAATAGTGCAATATTGCGTAGAGATTCCAAAACGACACTTATATAGAATTAAATTAAACTCCCTAAAACATCATTTAATCTGAATAGGAGGGAGTATAATGATAGTGTTTATGTTTAAACAAGAGAATTGGATGCTAAATTCATTTGACAGTAGGAAGAAAATTTGTCAGTATATGTATTCTTTGTATGGCTTAGGTAAGTACCAATTTAGATTGTCAATTCTTATGTTAAACTGTAAATTGATGCTTGTATATGATAGTTCATTAAGATACGAACATAACGTAATTTGAATAAGATGATTTGGTTAAGTATTGAATTCACAGTGATGATTTTTAGAATGAATATCAAAAAAATGAGTTTTTGTATGAAAATATGAATTTTGAGAAATTAAAATAGTTTTAGTTGGTGTTAAATTATTCTAATTGGTTGTAAATGTGAGCAATCATGTTTATGATAGTTGTATATTTATTTTACGTGTTGATATTACTGTTTATTGGGTTAAATTTGTGTTTGTTGGGCTAAAGTCGACTACTGTTCAATAGCCTTCTCTGCGTTTGTCTGAAGACCGGCGCAGCTGCGCCGGTGCCAAGGCATAAAATAGCGCAGCTGCACCGGTCCCAAGATTTTGTATGGCGCAGCTGCGCCATTATTGATTGATTTCACAATCAATGAATACATGCAAGTATACACGGTCAACAAGTAATAAAGTAATAAGAAAAGTATCGTTCCCACGAGGAATTATTTAATAAAAATCACCAAGTACTAATTCTTAACCAAACTAATTTTATTTAAACAATCTCAAATCGTGATTTTTCTAATTAAGAAAACTAAATTAACCAATTAAAACTAGGTTACTTTATAAATGAATTCAAATAAATAAAGGCTAAGACTCCAATATCCCCAATTATGAACTATAAACCAATTATCCAATTATCCCAATTATTATGTCTATTGAATTGTTAACAGGAATTCTCAAATGCCAAAATCCCTTTCTCAAGTGATCATTTGCCTTCTATTTAATCCAAGTTAATTTTTCTATATCCCTATGCAAAACAATTAAATTAAACTCTTTACAATCCCAATTCCTTATGTGTTACATGCGGTAAATAGATATTCTCATTCTATTCATAAACTTAATTATTCACTATGCAAATAACTAAGTCACATGTCATCATGCCCAGTTCTAACCCTAGAATTCATTTCCTAATTCCTTCTAGAGTAACAAGGTAATTACTAATCAGATAATTAATCAATAAGCATAAGGCAAGATAAATAACTCAATTTGACACAAATAATTGGAATATAATGAATAACTAATTCATAGCCATAAAAGGTTCAATTAAAATATTAACAAAAGAGTTAGTTCATAATTAATGAATTAAAACCAAGAATCCACAATTGAATAGACATTAAAAGATAAAAGTATGATAAGAGAAGAGAATAGAATCTGTTGTCAGCAAATCTGATGCTCCCCTCTTGCTCATGCTCTTGATCTTCAGTGTTCTTCAATTTGTTTCAATCTCCAATGGCTAATTAAGAACTAGGGTTTATATTCTAATCTAATGGAGTATTTTATCTAATCTAATCTATGTAATCCCCCTTATTTTATGCCTTACATCATGTATTTATAGGTTACAAGTCCAATTTTTAGCTTAGGAACAAACCCAATCCTATTTGGAGTCAAAAAGGTGTCAAAATTCGCCCAAAACGCGTCCAAGACGCAACCAACCTCTTCCCCAGTGCCCCAGCACTGGGCTTGATGCTCAGACACTGCTCCCCAGTGCCCCGGCGCTAGGAATAGGCCTATTTTGGGCACCCCAGCGCTGGCCCCAAGTTCTGACATTTTTTGCTCCGACTTCTTTTGGGAAAACAGCCATAAAATTTGATCCGGGAGGAGTTACAGGGCCTGCCACCTATCAAATTGAAGATATCGACGAGATCTAAAACTTTCATTCTTTGAGGATTGAGAAATTCTGGGTGGATGAAGGCTGAAATTGAGCTGGAAGTAACTGCTATGCAAATGACCACCCAAAACCATGACGTTCGACGTCCGTTGGTACAACGATCATAACTCTTGCATCCGAACTCCGATTGAAATAATTCAAAATATTTTGGAAAGATAAGACGATGCTCTTCAATGTAAGCTAAGTTCCAAACCAAGAACATAAAGTAAACATGAAAGCCCAAATGATGTCCGGTTTACTTTTCTTTGTGTTTTCTTTGATTTTCCTTACCAATAGTCGCTCACACCGCTCCCAAACGTATATCCTACAAAATGAACACAAAATGCATGAAAAGTAACTAAAACACATAAATATAAGCAACTAATTCAAGTAAAAGATACCGGATAAGTGTATATAAAATCCACTTATCAGCCATACCTTGGTTTGAGATTTTGGTTTCTGATGTTTCTGCAGATTTTGGAAAGCATCATAACATGGTCTGAAATTATGTTAGCATGTTAAATGTGTAATGTTAAGGTTAACATAAAATAGTGAATTGTGGTTAGTAAGATCAAAGTTGCGAAAATGATTAGTAAATCAAAAATGCGTTATGTGATAACTTAGTTTATACAATGAACGTGTTGTGATGATTAACACTTGGGAATTCTGAAATATAAATGGTAGCATAAGACTTGTGCTAAAATAATAAGTTTAGCTAGTAATGCATTTTATATGGAAAAGTGAATATTAGTATGTCTAATAGATGTTGTGGTTTTAATACTGTGTATAGGTGAACGTGAGTTTTAATATTTTAGCTTACGCTCGAGGCAAGTTTTCTAACTCTACACTTTCGTTGAGTTAGTTCTATTATTATATTGTGTAACTTCATTTTTGTGATTGAGCAAGCTCTTTGTCTTAACTGTTATTGAATAAGTCAATTGTTCCTAAAATTCATTCGAGCAAACTCTAACTCTAATGTTATTGGAAATTCTTATTTGATTGATTCATTCTAACTTGTTTACAGTTAAGCAAGTTTCTTAAGTACTATTATTGTATAATGAACGTAGTTTTTGAGCTCTCGTCTATTTTACTGAACTGTTTTAATTCTTTGCATGAATTAATACCTTGTTGGGCAAGTTTTTAGTTTCCAACTTGCTATCAATTAAATGTACGTTCAGGAATTTCATTTCTAATGTTATAAGACTCCAACCTTAGCTTATTTTACTGTTCTTGCAAAGGTTAACCATTTTATTCATTTTATTGAATGCTTATGCTCTATAGTTATTTCAAGCATGAGTTTGATATGTATAATCAGTTCATTTATTATTCTTAAATGTTCTAAGTTATGTTGTTATTAAACAACTATTGTGTTATCAAGCATTGTTTATTCAACTAGTTCCCTAGTTGATGATCATTAAACTTCAATTACCCTTGAAAGCTTATCCAAACTAAACTTTCTTTGGTACGGAGTTGTACTCTAAATACTAAGATGAAAAATCCTATGTTTAGGGGTTTACGCTTAGCGTTGAAATGGTTGTGCACAATACATTATACGAATGATTGATCCCCCTGAGTACGTGGAGTCCTTATAGTCATATGACTATTAAAGTTAAAGTTGAAAGATTACTTATAACTGTGGACATGGTTCGTGGTCATTTGACCCTCAGTAGTATATTTAAGAATGTTAATAGAACATATCATTCTGTTTTATTGAGCCTATGATTTGGCAAATGTTTAATGTTAATAAAACATATCATTCAGTTTTATTGAGCCTATTATTTGGCAAATATTGTAAATATATTTATTCTTATTTCAAGTGAGCTTTGTTTGCTCACTCTTGCATATTTATACACTTATTGCAGCTATGGTTGAGAAGGTAGATAAACCTACAACTAGCAAAGGAAAATGAAAAATGTACAAGTGATGAAGACTTGTAATTTTGTTTTATCGTTATGATGATAGACTTTTAAATAACGATGTGATGTAATAATTTAAATTTCGCATTTTAATGATTGTAATTAAAGGTTAGATAACCTGGGAGATAATGTTTTTATTAATGTAATCCTGTATGGGCAGGTTTTATTATTCAATTATATTATAATTGGGTAGTTAGATATGAATGTTTTGATTACGTGAACACCAAATCTTGATGTAATGAAGTACCATGATTTGGGGGTGTCACAACCAAACAGATGGCTTGTTCGAATTCCAGGACCCCTGCCCTGGCGGGCTTGCTTCCTATTAACTGGACTTGGAGACCCCCACTAGGGCGGGGGGTATAGTGCTTTAGGGGCCCACCCGGGCGGGTATGCCTCCTGTTAGTTGGCCTCTAGATTTCTTATTGGTACTTTCTTAATGCTACTCTTTGCTCCTTAAGTCATCTAATATCACCTTCATTACCTGCTCATTATGAAACATAAGTATCATTAAATCATGTACAATTTAAGCATGAGAGATTAGGTTATTTAGAAAAATACAACTAAAGAACTACATAATGAAATTATTATATCCTAATTATTATGCTAACTATAATCTAACTAGCACAGATAAAAATATGAAGAGTAAAAAGACTACTCCCTGTTTATGGGTTGCCTCCCAATTAGCGCTTGATTTTAAGTCGTTCAGCCTGACTACTCCCTGTTTATGGTACGTCGGATAATGTAATTGCGATGAAATCCTAAATATGCGTACATGAGATGTTTAGGGAGTGGTTTAAGTTCAAGAGTCGGTGGCTCCTCCAAAGACGGTTTCATCCTCGTTGTGGCTTTTTCCTCCATGTGCAATGGTTCAAAGGGTTCTTTAAATCTGCTAACTCATGGCAGGGACTCTAACATCTACAAGTAATCCATAAATTCTCGATCATCTAAATCTTCATCTCCCAATAAGGTTGTTTCCAATGGATCATTAGCCAAAGTTTTAACCATGTCTTCGCTGATTATCTGATCAATGGCATCCATCCTGAAACACTCCTCTTCATCCGTGGGGAATTTCATGGCCTTGAAAACATTGAATTTTACTTCTTAATCTCGGACCCTCATCGTTAGTTCTCCTTTTTGTACGTCGATGAGCAATCTACCCATAGCCAAGAATGGTCTCCCAAGGATAATTGGGATGTTCTTATCTTCCACAAAATCAAGAATTATGAAATCTGTGGGGAATATAAACTTGTCAACCTTGACCAGTATGTCCTCTACAATGCCTCTCGGGTACGTGACTGACTTATCTGCCAACTGTAATGAGATGCTCGTAAGCTTTGGAGTTGGCAAACTAAATTCTGTATAAACTAATAACGACATAAGGTTCACACTTGCCCCCAAATCACATAGACATTTGTTGAATGCCATGTTCCCTATCGTGCACGGAATGGTGAAACTCCCCGAATCTTTTAACTCTGGTGGCAATTTTCTCTGTAAAATTGCACTACACTCCTCTGTTAATGCCACTGTTTCGAAATCTTCTAACTTTTTTTCCCTGGACAAAATCCCTTTCATGAATTTCGTATAACTTGGCATCTGTTCTAGGGCTTCTGCGAACGGGATGTTAATATGAAGTATCTTAAAAACTTCCAAAAATTTTGCGAATTGCTTATCTAATTTCTGCTTTGGGACTCTCTGCTAAAACGACGGTGGAGGATAAATAACCGATTCGTTAACTGTTTTGCTCTTTTCCTCTTGTTTTTCTTCCCCCTGTCTATCATCAACTACTTTATTTTCACTGTTTGTCTCAACTTCCTTTGTAGCCAAATTTTCTGTTTTCTGACCCTCAAATTGTTTTCCACTTCGCAACATAATTGCCTGACATTGCTCATGATTACCTTTTAGATTTTTCTCTGTATCACTTGGTAATGCTCCTTGAGGTCTGTTATTCAATGTAAAAGCTATCTGTCCCATTTGATTTTCTAAATTCTTGATGGCTATTTCTTGTGATTTCATTACCATTTCTTGATTTTTTATAGCTACCTCGTTGCTCATTATATACTTTGATAACAACTCCTCTAAATCTAATTTCTTCTCTTGATGTTGAGATGGTTGTTGTTAATTCTGAAATCTTGGGGGATACGATGGGCGTGGAGCTAGCTGATGCTTATTATTACTCCATAAAAAGTTAGGATGATTCCTATTCCCCAGATTATATGTATTCGGGTACGTATTATGTGGAATTCTGTTGTAGCTACCCATAAATTGCACTGACGCTGGGTTGATTGCACATTGATTTGTCGAATGTTCACCCGTGCATAATTCATAAATAATTGCAACTTGCTATGTCTGTACCCCTGACCAAACGTCAAACTTCTTAGAGAGCGCTGAAATCTGCGTTGTTATTATCGTCACTCCATCTAACTCTAACACTCCAGCTATCGTAGGTTGTGTCATTTGTGCCGTGGGCCATTGATAGTTATTAGCTGCCATTGCCTCTATCAATTGATATGCCTCCTCATAAATCTTTGCCATAAAATCTCCCCCCGACGCTGTATCAATACTAGTCTTGAGATTCCCATGTAATCCGTTGTAAAATGTGTTCATCTGCAACCACTTAGGCAATCCGTGATGTGGGCATTTTCTGAGCAATTCTTTATATCTCTCCCACGCCTCGTACAATGATTCTCCATGTTACTGATCAAACATAGTAATCTCATTTATCATTTTTACAGTCTTCGCCGGCGGGAAAAATTTAGCTAGAAACTTCTGAGCTAGGTCATCCCATGTCGTTATTGAACCCGATGGTAGAGAGTGTAACCAACTCTTCGCCTTGTCCCGCAGAGTGAATGGAAACAAGCGAAGTCTGACTGCTTCATCCCACACCCCATTGTAGTTGAACGTATCATATATCTCCAGAAAGTTGATCAAATGTTCGTTTAGATCATCATTTGCAAGTCCCCCAAACTAAACCGAGTTTTGGATCATCTGAATAGTCCCAGGCTTAATCTTGAATGTTTTCGCAGCTATAGCAAGTCTGGTGATACTCGACTGCAACTCAGTCACCTTGGGTGTAGCAAAGTCCCTTAACGCTTTCTGGTCTTTGACATCCATTGCTTCTTCCTTACCAAAATTTTCAAAGTCGTCCCTTGTTTCCTTAATCCACTTACTTAGCCTTTGAAAGCGTCTTTCAATGTCGTCCTCAAAAGGAAGCAAGTCTGGATTTTTGAATCGAGTTTGCATAAACTAACTTCAAAAACCTAAAATAAGACGAACAAAACTAAAATAAAAATGTTTAAGTAAAACTGGACTAATTAAACTGATATCGCAAAATATTAAAATCTATACTAAAGTCCCCGACAACGGCGCATAAAACTTGTTGGGTAAAATCTAATTACGCACATCACACAAGTATATGTGGTCAACAAGTAATATAATAGTAAGTAGAATATCGTTCCCACAGAGACTAGTAAGAAATTAACTCTCACAATTACCAATTTCTTATCAATCCTAATTTTATTAAACTAATCAAATTCAAGTTTGTAACTAAAAGTATTAAAATATTAAAATCACCAAACAATCAACAAACTCTAAAAAAACTAAATTTTCAAATAAATATTGGAGAATTAGGCTTCCGACTTTACTCTAAGCATCACTCTGATTATTACACCTTTATTCTAGTTTAACTCACTATCTCAGTTTATTAATCAAGAACATGTATCTAGAACTAGCCACCTTAACCATCAGCACTTGGCGCAGTGGTTAAGGATTGATTGGGGGCGAGCCGTAAACCCAGACGTCTTCAGTTCGATCCCCACTAGCAACATTTGTTAAGCCAGAAATGGTCATGGTGGCCACGGTACCCCTGGCGCAAGTCGGGTAGCAAACCGCTCTGGTACTGGGCTCGGGGGATTAGTCGGCCTACGGGTCGAAAACCCACGGATAACAAAAAAAAAACTAGCCACCTCTTGATGCACTAATACCGTATTAACTCAAATCCACGATTTAGATAGAATCAAGTTAAACACCTTAATCAACTAACTCACTATATCTCTATGTGAATTACAATTAAAGAAGGTTTAAGCTCAAGCCCTTTATCTGATTACATGCGATGTCAAGCATATCTCTACCCTAACATTCATCAAGATTCTGTTCATTCACAAAATTCAAGAACACATGATATATTAACTAAGTCTAGACTCATATTTCATCTCTCAAGTTCATACAAGTCCACAAAGAACTGTTGATTAGGCAATTCATAAATTCAAGCTCAAATTAATATAGATAAACTAGATAATAACTTATTAAACTGAAAATCAAAGTTACATAACCATCGTTCAACTTAAAGATCCGTCATAAGCCTAAAAAGTATTTTAGTTCATCATCAATGAAATAATAACTGAATAAATTAAAGATATCGTCCTCCCAATTACAAATATAAAACTAAAGAAGAAGAATAATTCAGAACACCCTTCACTTTAGCCTTAATCCGCAATTGATATGAAAATTCCTTCAAAATCTTCACTCCAATGCTTGATATGAAAATATGTCCTTAATATCTGTTAATTGCCTTACACGACTATGATCTTGTTGTATATGATGTAGTTATATGTTTACACCCATAATCTGAGTGCAATCCTCTCTAATTTAGAGCCTCAAAGCCATGCAAGTACTAAAGCTCATGTCCAAGTAGTGTTGGAATCAAATTAGGACAGTCATGTTTCGGGACCCCCTGCCCTGGCGGGGGTATAAGCTTGGAAAATTCCCGCCCCAGCTGGCTTATCTCCTGTAATATGATGTTGAATACCCCCGCCCCGGTGGGGGTGTAAGGCTTAAATAGGCCTGCCCCAGCGGGCTAGGCTCCCGTCACATGACTTTGCTAAAGCTCTAAACTTGCTCAGTTTTTGCCACATTTACCTCCTTTTCGATCACTTGTGTGAGGGCCCCGAATCCGAGGTCCCGAATCACCGCGGATCCGGTTCGATCATTCTAACACTATTACTATATTTGCGGAAGATATAAACATAAATTGTTTATACAATACATTACACACTATTCCCCAAGGTCGAGTAACCTTAACTTAATACACAATACATATCTTGTCTAACACATAACATTATTATGATACAACTATATTATTACAAATCTAATCGCATACGTAAACTAAAGCTGGAACTGTCTGTAACCTTTCCTTGTATCTGACGCGTTCGTCTTAATCTGCAATGTTTATCATGATATAGCAAGGGCGAGCATAAGAATTTTCCAGCAAGTTTAAGTTCAACAATATAACGATATATCATGATTGAAAGAGTCTGAATAATAAGCTGGCTATAATTCAACAATATAATTGTGAACTAGCAGGAACAAATTTATGAATGAACAAGTATTATACATGAACAAATATATCTAAAACAACTGGTAATGAAGGTGATCAACCTTTCATTCCTGACTTAAACATGCAATATGTACAGGGTACAATTCATGGCAACCAGCAATGATTAACCATAAGCTTATCCGAATAAAGCAACTCTTAGTATAGTTAAGTAAAATAAACTTGCCTGAACCATTGATTACCAATTTGCAATTTATATCGCCTTATCCGAAGACTTAATATTAGTGATATAGATCTCTAATATTAGAATAATATCATCACAATATAATACTAATATATTTATATATATAGAATAACCTAAACACATAACACATAACACATAACCCTATTAGTCTATTCAGCCCATAAAACTTAGCATCAAGTCAGACTATTTAAGTCCGAGTTGAAACCGACACAATTCTATCATCCCGACGGTCTAGTCAAACTATTTATCAAGTCTAAGTTCAATTAAACTCTGACGTAAAACTTAACAATTAACTCAGATAATTTTAATAACAGTCAAAATATTTTTCTAAGTCTTGTAATAATTTTTAAATAATTATTACTATTTATCTTGATTTTCTAATCATTACATACGTATTTAAATGAATTAAATACCACATAATTCTATTATCATTAATATTTATTTAATATCAAATATTAATGAAATACATGACATAATATATTTATAATATCACAAAGTATTTTTAATACCTTAAAATCATATTTATATGATTTTTAAACACTTAAATTCATTATCCGGTAATTACTATTAATATTAAAATATTAATATTTTCATGAAAAATATCAAAAGTTATATTTTATAACTTAAAATATTTTTATAACACTTAAATCATTTTTATATTCTTTATAAAACATTAATCCTATTTTTCCTTAATTTATTTAATATATTTATTAAATAAACTAATTATCATAATATTAATTAATTAATGAATTTCATCATAAAATATTAAAAGTCACTAAAAATAACTAAAAATATTTTATTATACCATAATATTATTTTTCATGTATTAAAATCATTTTTAAATCATTTATTTAATATTATAATTAAATAAATTAAATACCATTTATATTCCAAAAATATTAAATATTTATGAAATATACTCTAAATAATTAAAAACTATTTTTTCAGAATTTAAAATAATTTTTTAGAATTTATTATGTATTTTTATTAATTAAAAACTATTTATTTCTATTTATTTAATTAAAATAATCATTTTCAGAAAATAATAATTAATTTCCAAAATTAAGTGTCGCTAAAAGGGTAATAGGCGACGAAACCGTCGCCGTAGGTGTTCTTGGCCAAGCCCAGAAACTCATCGATAATGAGCCGGGTGCTTAGTTTGACCAACATTTAAACCGTGATGCTAAGGTTTGCTGGCTAGATTAAAGTGTTTAGATTGTAGTATACATGTAGTACTACCATCATTAATCAATTTTATATCCATAACATATCATATATGTGAGATCTAGGTTCTAGAACATCATGTCAGAGCTGTTCTTCATTTTTGGGTTTTCCAGAAATGAAGAACAATTGCTAGGCTCTACTTTGAAGCCTCATAACGTTTAATCTGGGTTCGGTTTGTGAAATATAATGGTCCCTACATGTAGTCATTATGTCATAGTACAATTATAGAGCATCAGAGAAGCATAACAACATCTCCTACACAAGATCTGGGCTGGTCAAACGTATGGTCAGAAACTATTCTTGGTGATTTCTGGGTTTTCCAGAAATTCAACCGGACAGTTGGTCAAAGCATGTTTGACCACTGATTACTTTTGTTCTGAGCAAGATCCAGGTGATCTAATGGTTTGAGTATGTAGATTACATGTCAGACTACAATATCCAACCCACAACATGGCATAAACACTAACAGACTACAAGATCTAGCACCTGAAAAATCTTGTCAGAGATTACTGAGATTTCTGGGCTACCCAGAAATCAGTTTCTCTGAATGGTCAACGAGGTTTGACCGATCGTATCTCTTAATCTATTCATGATTAGGACGTGTTTATTGTTTTAGAGCACAGACTACATGACATAGAACACATTTATAACTTAAAACATAACAAATCAAAAAACAGAGAAGGATTTAAGGCGTCTGACATTGGGTTGTCAGTCGATATTTTGCCAGTTTTCTAGATTTGACAAAATGCTAGATTCGAGGACTTTGATGTTATGGATCTGGGATTTCACAACCCAGATCACTTATAGACATCCTATTACACATATCTAGCCAACAAATTACAACATATAACATCAAATCAAAAGATTTTCGAAATTAGGGTTCTTATACCTTTAAAGCTCGATCTTGATTTCTGACTTTGATGACCTGATCTTGTTGTAGTATTACATGATCTTGGCTTGTTTTCTCACACTCTCTTACTCAAAGATCCGAAAATATAGAGAGAGAAGGGACTTGGACAAAATAAAAAATAAAGAGGCCATTTCTATCTCTTTAATCTCTTATAAATGCCTTGTATGTAATGTTATGGCTGAGCTAGCTGTTGGATTATAGACAATAAGTCATAAGCTAGGCTAGGGTTTCGTCACCAACTTTACTAGGTCAATTCTTGCAAGTTAAGTCACAATAATGCACTAAGGGCAAAAATGTCATTTCACATTTAATTTTTAATTGCATTTTGGACATTGGCCAAACCCTTAGGGTTTAGAGTTTGGTTAGGGTTTTGAAAATTTAGGGTTTAGGGTTTGAAAACCTTTAGGGTTTACAAATTTAATTTTCTAAAATTTCAAATTTATGTTTTAAAAATAGAAAATTAATATTTCTAACTTATAATTAGGTTTTTCTAATTATATAAAAAATTTCTTAATCATAATTTAAATATTGCTAATTAGGATTAGTATTTCCTGATTAAATTTGCTAATTTAACAATTAGGGTCAAAATGGTTATTAGGGTTTATAACCCCCGGATTAGGGTTTCTAATAGAAAAATAATTTTCTAAAATAGAAATTAAATTTTCGTAACTAGATTAGGGTTTTCAAATTACTTAACTTTAAAATTAGAATTAATATATCCCTAATTAACATTAAAAGTATTAAATTAACACTTATGTTTTTCCCTATTTACAAATTAGGGTTTCAAATTTGGAATTAGGGTTTTGTAACCCATTTGTTAAGATTAACCCTAATTAATCCTATAATTATTTACACTTACACCATTAAGGTCCCGATTTAGGGTTTCATGCACCGAATTAGAGTTTTGAATTCCCAAAACTGAAATTAGGGTTTCCAGAACCAGTTTCTGGGGTTTCTTGTTAATCGTTAGGGTTTTCTAACCAAACGTTAAAGTTCTTAATATATAATTAGGGGTTGTTACAGATATCGTTTATGTGAGACCCCAGATTTTATGAATAAAGATTTAATTTTCTTGAAATATTTTTTTCAATATTATGGTGTGGATTTGAGATAATGTTATAGTTATGGGTAGTATTTATAAATTTTGAAAAGTATGCAAGTTATTGTATAATATTCGATTGGTCGGGGAATATCCGTACGACGATACAATCATTGGTGGACCCCACAACAGAATTATTGTCGGATTGAGAGAACGACAAAAATATTTTATGAAAATAACAGCGAAAGTTTTACCGTTAATACTGTTGAACTACTCGGTAGTAAAAGTACAGTAATACGCGTGGTTGCATAGTAGCACACGATATTGATTATTGATGCTTACGTGATAAGTCACTTAGTTTTGTTTTATTGGTATTATTAATGTAATAAAACAGAAAAACTTTTTATATAAAACAGAATACTTTTATAAAGTTATTCGTTTTATTAGGCTAATAGTAAAATCTTTTTATATAAAACATAGTATTTTTATAAAGTTATCTGTTTTATTAGACAATAATTAGAATATATTATATTTTATTATGCATAGTGTTTGCAAAGTGCCCGCATAGTGTTTGTATAGTAAAATCTTTTATAAAGTTATTCATTTTATTAGATTATAAATATAATATATTATATTTTATTTAAAGATTTTGCTTTAAATATGGACCGTCAGATTAAAGTAAATCAATCTGGATCGATCATCAGTTAGTTACTATGCAGTCCATTTTTCTATAAATAAAAGCTCATTCCTTCATTATTTCTTACGAATTCACTGAAACTCTAGAGAGATAAACTATAGAGAGAAAGAAGAAAAGTATTCTGCTACTTCACTACTCATATATCCAGTACTCTTCTTCTTAAGGTAAGGGATATTATTTGTTGTACTCGTAAGGTGTATTCTTTCTTTCTTATTCGTGAAGAAAACTTCTGTTATTCCATTCTTTATTATTCTGTTGGAATAACCTGTATACGCGGGATACCCTATACTTGGTAAAATTCTTCTGTTATTCCATTCTTATTATTCTGTTGGAATAACCTGTTTATGCGAAGTACCGCATACATGGTAAAATTCTTCTAATATTCCGTTCTTTATTATTCTGTCGAAATATCCTATCTGTGCGTTTACGCCAGACCTGGTTCCATTATTTATTATTCTATCGGAATATCCTGTCGATACGTTTACGCCGGACCTGGTTCCATTATTTATTATTCTGTTAGAATAACCTGTCTGTGCATCTTATCGCATGCATGGTGAATTCTTCTATTATTCCATTCTTTATTATTCTGTTAGAATAACCTGTCTATGAGGATTTCCACGTGCATGGTGAATGACCCTTCATATTCATTTCTTATTAAATTGTAGAAATGAGCTGTGTACGTGGGCTACCGCATGGCAGGTGAAAATCCATTGCAGTTTCATATATTCTATGATACTCTTTTGGTTAAAGTTTTGGCTTTTATACTCCATGAAATTAGTGGAATATCCTTGATATTTATGCTTCATCCAGTATCTTTTCATGGAGATATTCTTCTGAGCATTCTTGAATTTTACTCCACAAAGCAGTATCATGTTGACAATTTAGACGTTATTAGTTTTTGGATAAATTAATTCTTGAACTTGTTTTATTGAATCACTGTCATCATCCTCATGTTGATATTATGTTGAAAGTCATCTGTAGCTTGTAGTGCATAGATGGACTTGGTATGATTATGACCAGGGATTATTTCGGTATAATCATGACCGTAATGTTACAAATGATGTAGAAAAAGTCCTCATTGGCCCGTGGTGCATTGATGGATAATTTTTGGTATGATTATGGCTATGGATTCACTTCAGCCAAGGGTGCAAAGATGAATTGTTTTATGGCATGATCAGGACCTTTGATGAAAACACGATTATCTTTGGCCCGTAGTGCATGGATAATTCGTGGTCGTGATACTAAAGAATATCCTTACCCTATAATGCAGGGATGATTTGATGATGTGGATTATTTATTAAGCTAAGTCTCAGCGATAAAAGTAATGAAAACCTTTTAAATCATAGAAGATAGTAGATTTTATTCTCTACTTGACTTTTCTAATGGATTGCTTGTTCCGCTGCAGTTAAACTTGATGTTTGTTATATTGTATCAGTTTAACACTATTTAAGGCTAATGATAATTTATTATGCATTATCTTAGTCATAATATTTCATACTGGGCTAGTTGAGCTCACCCTTTCTTTCAATGTTCTCTTCAGGAAATGAGAGTATAGCTGGGACGAGTCGGGGAACGGAGTGATGGACCAGATGATAGTATTTATAGTCCTCACTATTCTGTTAAATAGTGTAACAATAAATGTAATGAGGACTTATTCTGAGAGTGGATATTGTCTAAAAGACAGTATTTTTATTAAAACTCATAGCTCTCTTGTTGTATATTAAAGATTGTATTTGTATTCTGTACCATGTATTTGGCGACTCAGAATAGGTGATGTATACCTATTTTGGGGGTGTCACAGTTGGTATCAAAGCTTAGGGAAATGATCCCTGGCTGAGATTTGAGACAAGAACTAGGAGGGGAGAGACGGGGAATTCCTTCGCTAGTATGACCTACCTAAGTTTATTTGATATTTAATTGGTCGGTCAAAGTATATGGATAATATGTTACATGTCAGTTAACCTTTGTTTTGTGGTAGTATTTGCAAATGGCATCCAAAAATGTTGAGATAAACAATGAAGCACATGAGACTGTTCATACACCTTTAATCACTAACCAGGTTAATGTGATGTCAGACGAAGAAGAAATTAGAGATATCTACGTGGTGCGTGAAGAACTAATAGTTTCACCCGAGCTAGTCGCAGAGGTAGCAGCTGAGAGTGAGGAAGAAGAGGAAGAAGAGGAACCTGAGGAGAATTTATTAGAAGAATTTTATGATCAAAGTTTAGCATTACAAATTCATATTCATGAGTTAGAAGAGCAGGCTAAAGAACGACAGGAGGTCGTGGAACAAAGAGATGCAACCATTCAAAATTGTGTTACCCGATGTGCGATGCTTGAACAGAAGCACTCTTTGGCAGAGTATAAGATATTAGAGCTAGAATCTGAGAATGCTATGATCAAAGTTCTGACGAAAGCAGAAACAAATGAACGAAGGAGAATAGATGACGCATGGGTAAAAGCCGCACGACGTGTAGATATTGTAGAAAAAGACGTCCGATCCAATAAAGCCAAAATAGATGAAATGGATTTTTCTTTTTGGACAAAAATTGGGAGAATCCAACATTGAATTCGGAATTATCGTATGCATAGCGGTCAACCCCAATTCGATATGGATCGGTGAATAATGATTCAAATCATGGATCAGGAATGTGAAGAAGCACTTAAGGGTGGAATGTACCCTATAACAAAGTCAAATCCAGTCGTTTAAGTGAGAGCGTTTGTCGAGGAACCCGAGCGAAGTTATTATGGCTAAGTTAATGATAAACTCTTGCGAAGTTTATACCTTATTAGATATCAATTCTACCCACTTTTTTATTTCACCTAGTTGTGTTCAATGTTTGAATTTAACTTAGGAGAATTTAGATTTTGATTTATCTGTTGAAATTTAGTTGGGAGAAACCTTCGTTACATCCACTATTTATAAATCTTGTTTAATTCAAATTGACACTTTCACGTTACCTGTCAATCTTATTTCTTTGAAAATATTTGCTTTTGATGCAATTTTAGGAATCGATTGGTTAACTACTCATCATGCTTTTCACAAGGTTGTTAGCTTTCATATTCCTAACCAACCTGTTATGCAAATTCAAGCAACCGAACCACTAAAGTCAATCATTGTCATATCAAGCCATAAGTAAAGAGCCCCGGTCCTTTCGTTGTTGACTTCCTTATGTGGAATGCACCGAAGCCAGACTTTCTGTAGGTGACGTCGTGAATAACGATGGCAAGTTGATAGGTATCAATGTGACGTACTATCCAAGTCTTGGACGAGGGTCACAGTTTTGAATGATTTTTCTATTGTTAATAAATTTCCTGACGTATTCTTGAAGACTTCTTAGCCTACCCCTAGAGCGTAAAATCAAATTTTGTATTGACCCCAGTACAAAACCCATTTCTTAAACCCTCAAGTATTTCTTCACCCAAAATGAACGTAACATGCACCATAGACGTTGGCTCGAGCTATTGAAGATTACGATCATACCATTCAATACCATCGTGGAAAAGCGAACGTGGTAGCTGATGTGTTGAGTAGAAGATCGTATACGAGTGCGATGTTGTTAACACAAAGACTCATTTCGTATAACTTACAAATGATTAAGATAGAGTTAAAGACTCTAGGGACACACGTGAAGATAACGAATATACGAGTAGAATCGTCTTTAATCGATAAAGTTAAAGCCGCTCAAGCTACACACCCGGAGCTGATGAATGTGAAGAAGAATATTCAAGAGGGCGTTATTCTAGAAGCAAAAATCGACGTAGAGAGGAAATCTCAACCCTCGATTTAATTGGCCCATTTGGAATCCTCGATCGCGTAGGAACTGTGGCTTATATACTCATTTTACCACCAAGTATGTCGCGTGTTCATAACATTTTTAACGTATCGATGTTACATAAATATGTGGATGACCCGAACCACATTATTAATTTTGAACCGGACGAGATAGTAGAAGATTTAACGTATGAGGAGATACATGTTAACATCTTGGATAAGAAGGATCATCTTCGACGCTCAAAGGTTATACCTCAAGAGTTAGAATTTGAAGTGAAGTCAAGGTATCCTCACCTTTTCGACATACCAGGTACGTACATAAATTTCGAGGGCAAAATTTCATAAGGAGGAGAGATTGTGAGACCACAGATTTTATAAATAAAGATTTAATTTTCTCGAAATATTTTTTTTAATATTATGGTGTAGATTTGAGATAATGTTATAGTTATGGGTAGTATTTATAAATTTTGAAAAGTATGCAAGTTGTTGTATAATATTCGATTGGTCGGGAAATATTCTCTTTGTCGGGAAATATCCGTACGACGTTACAATCATTGGTGGACCCCACAACGGAATTATTGTCGGATTGAGAAAACGACAAAAATATTGTATGAAAATAACGGCAAAAGTTTTACCGTTAATACTGTTGAACTACTCGGTAGTAAAAGTACAGTAATACGCATGGTTGCATAGTAGCACACGGTATTGATTATTGATGCTTACGTGATAAGTCACTCAGTTTTGTTTTATTGGTATTATTAATGTAATAAAACAGAAAAGTTTTTTTATATAAAACATAATACTTTTATAAAGTTATTCGTTTTATTAGGCTAATAGTAAAATCTTTTTTTATAAAACAGAATACTTTTATAAAGTTATCTGTTTTATTAGACAATAATTAGAATATATTATATTTTATTATGCATAATGTTTGTATAGTGCCTAGATAGTGTTTGCATAGTAAAATCTTTTATAAAGTTATTCTTTTTATTAGATTATAAATAGAATATATTATATTTTATTTAAAAGATTTTGCTTTAAATATGGACCATCAGATTAAAATAAATCAATCTAGACCATTCATGAGTTAGTTACTATGCAGTCCATTTTTCTATAAATAGAAGCTTATTCCTTCATTTTTCTTACGAATTCACTGAAACTCTAGAGAGATAAACTACAGAGAGAAAGAAGAAACGTATTCTGCTACTTCACTACTCATATATCCAGTACTCTTCTTCTTAAGGTAAGGGATATTATTTGTTGTACTCGTAAGGGGTATTCTTTCTTTCTTATTCGTGAAGAGAACTTCTGTTATTCCATTCTTTATTATTCTGTTGAAATAACCTGTATACGCGGGATACCCTATACTTGGTGAAATTCTTCTGTTATTACATTCTTATTATTCTGTTAGAATAATCTGTTTATGCGAAGTACCGCATACATGGTGAAATTCTTCTAATATTTCGTTCTTTATTATTCTATCAGAATATATTGTCTGTACGTTTACGCTGGACCTGGTTCCATTATTTATTATTCTGTCAGAATATCCTGTCTGTGCGTTTACACCGGACCTGGTTCCATTATTTATTATTCTGTTAGAATAACATGTCTGTGCGGTTTATCACATGCATGATGAATTCTTCAGTTATTCCATTCTTTATTATTATGTTAGAATAACCTGTCGATGTGGATTGCCACATGCATGGTGAATGACCCTTCGTATTCATTTCTTATTAAATTATAGAAATGAGCTGTCTACGTGGATTACCGCATGGCGGGTGAAAATCCATTGCAGTTTCATATATTATATGATACTATTTTGGTTAAAGTTTTTGCTTATATACTCCATGAAATTAGTGGAATATCCTTGATATTTACGCATCATCCAGTATCTTTTCATGGAAATATTCTTCTGAGCATTCTTGAATTTTACTCCACAAAGCAGTATCATGTTGAAAATTTAGACGTTATTGATTCCCGGATAAATTAATTCTTGAACTTGTTTTATTGAATCATTGTCATCATCCTCATGTTGATATTATGTTGAAAGTAATCTGTGGCCTGTAGTACATAGATGGACTTGGTATGATTATGACCAGGGATTATTTTGGTATAATCATGACCGTAATGTTACAAATGATGTGGAAAAAGTCCTCATTGGCCCGTAGTGCATTGATGGACAATTTTTGGTATGATGATGGCTATGGATTCTCTTCGGCCAAGGGTGCAAAAATGAATTGTTTTATAGCATGATCAGGACCGTTGATGAAAACACGATTATCTTTGACCCGTAGTGCATGGGCAATTCGTGCTCGTGATACTAAAGAATATCCTCGGCCTGTAGTGCAGGGATGATTTGATGATGTGGATTATTTATTAAGCTAAGTCTCAGCGATAAAAGTAATGAAAACCTTTTAAATCATAGAAGATAGTAGATTTTATTCTCTACTTGACTCTTCTAATCGATTGCTTGTTCCACTGCAGTTAAACTTGATGTTTGTTATATTGTATCAGTTTAACACTGTTTAAGGCTAATGATAATTTATTCTGCATTATCTTAGTCATAATATTTCTTACTGGGCTAGTTGAGCTCACCCTTTCTTTCACTGTTCTCTTCAGGAAATGAGAATATAGCTGTGATAAGTTAGGGAACGGAGTGATGGACCAGATGATAGTATTAGTAGTCCTCACTATTCTCTTAAATAGTGTGACAATAAATGTGATGAGGACTTATTCTGAGAGTGATTATTGTCTAGAAGACAATATTTGTATTAAAACTCACAGCTCTCTTGTTGTATATTAAAGATTGTATTTGTATTCTGTACCATGTATTTGACGTTTCAATATAGGTGATGTATACCTATTTTGGGGGCGTCACAGTTGGTATCAAAGCTTAGGGATATGATCCATGGCTGAGATGTGAGACAAGAACTAGGAGGGGAGAGACGGGGAATTCCTTCCCTAGTATGACCTACCTAAGTTTATTTGATATTTAATTAGTCGGTCAGAGTATATGGATAATATGTTAGATGTCAATTAACCTTTGTTTTGTGGCAGTATTTGCAAATGGCATCCGAAAATGTTGAGATAAGCAATGATGCACATGAGACCGTTGAGACACCTTTATTCACTAACCAGGTTAATGTGATGTCAGACGAAGAAGAAATTAGAGATATCTACGTAGTGCGTGAAGAACTAATAGTTGCACCCGAGCTAGTTGCAGAGGTAGCAGCTGAGAGTGAGGAAGAAGAGGAACCTGAGGAGAATTTATTAGAAGAATTTTATGATCAAAATTTAGCATTACAAAATCGTATTCATGAGTTAGAAGAGCAGGTTGAAGAATGGCAGGAGGTCATGGAGCAAAGAGATGAAACCATTCAAAATTGTGTTACCCAATGTGCGATGCTTGAACAGAAGCACTCTTTGGCAGAGTATAAGATATTAGAGCTAAAATCTGAGAATTCTATGATCAAAGTTCTGATGAAAGCAGAAACAAATGAACGAAGGAGAATAGATGACGCATGGGTAAAAGCCGCACGACGTGTAGATATTGTAGAAAAAGACGTCCGATCCAATAAAGCCAAAATAGATGAAATGGATTTTACTTTTTGGACAAAAATTGGGAGAATCCAACATTGAATTCGGAATTATCGTATGCATAGCGGTCAACCCCAATTCGATATGGATCGGAGAATAATGATTCAAATCATGGATCAGGAATGTGAAGAAGCACTTAAGGGTGGAATGTACCCTATAACAAAGTCAAATCCAGTCGTTTAAGTGAGAGCGTTTGTCGAGGAACCCGAGCGAAGTTATTATGGCTAAGTTAATGATAAACTCTTGCGAAGTTTATACCTTATTAGATATCAATTCTACCCACTTTTTTATTTCACCTAGTTGTGTTCAATGTTTGAATTTAACTTAGGAGAATTTAGATTTTGATTTATCTGTTGAAATTTAGTTGGGAGAAACCTTCGTTACATCCACTATTTATAAATCTTGTTTAATTCAAATTGACACTTTCACGTTACCTGTCAATCTTATTTCTTTGAAAATATTTGCTTTTGATGCAATTTAAGGAATCGATTGGTTAACTACTCATCATGCTTTTTACAAGGTTGTTAGCTTTCATATTCCTAACCAACCTGTTATGCAAATTCAAGCAACCGAACCACTAAAGTCAATCATTGTCATATCAAGCCATAAGTAAAGAGCCCGGGTCCTTTCGTTGTTGACTTCCTTATGTGGAATGCACCGAAGCCATACTTTCTGTAGGTGACGTCGTGAATAACGATGGCAAGTTGATAGGTATCAATGTGACGTACTATCCATGTTTTGGATGAGGGTCACAGTTTTGAATGATTTTTCTATTGTTAATAAATTTCCTGACGTATTCTTGAAGACTTCTTAGCCTACCCCTAGAGCGTAAAATCAAATTTTGTATTGACCCCAGTACAAAACCCATTTCTTAAACCCTCAAGTATTTCTTCACCCAAAATGAACGTAACATGCACCATAGACGTTGGCTCGAGCTATTGAAGATTACGATCGTACCATTCAATACCATCGTGGAAAAGCAAATGTGGTAGCTGATGTGTTGAGTAGAAGATCGTATACGAGTGCGATGTTGTTAACACAAAGACTCATTTCGTATAACTTACAAATGATTAAGATAGAGTTAAAGACTCTAGGGACACACGTGAAGATAACGAATATACGAGTAGAATCGTCTTTAATCGATAAAGTTAAAGCCGCTCAAGCTACACACCCGGAGCTGATGAATGTGAAGAAGAATATTCAAGAGGGCGTTATTCTAGAAGCAAAAATCGACGTAGAGAGGAAATCTCAACCCTCGATTTAATTGGCCCATTTGGAATCCTCGATCGCGTAGGAACTGTGGCTTATATACTCATTTTACCACCAAGTATGTCGCGTGTTCATAACATTTTTAACGTATCGATGTTACATAAATATGTGGATGACCCGAACCACATTATTAATTTTGAACCGGACGAGATAGTAGAAGATTTAACGTATGAGGAGATACATGTTAACATCTTGGATAAGAAGGATCATCTTCGACGCTCAAAGGTTATACCTCAAGAGTTAGAATTTGAAGTGAAGTCAAGGTATCCTCACCTTTTCGACATACCAGGTACGTACATAAATTTCGAGGGCAAAATTTCATAAGGAGGAGAGATTGTGAGACCACAGATTTTATGAATAAAGATTTAATTTTCTCGAAATATTTTTTTTAATATTATGGTGTGGATTTGAGATAATGTTATAGTTATGGGTAGTATTTATAAATTTTGAAAAGTATGCAAGTTGTTGTATAATATTCGATTGGTCGGGAAATATTCTCTTTGTCGGGAAATATCCGTACGACGTTACAATCATTGGTGGACCCCACAACGGAATTATTGTCGGATTGAGAAAACGACAAAAATATTGTATGAAAATAACGGCAAAAGTTTTACCGTTAATACTGTTGAACTACTCGGTAGTAAAAGTACAGTAATACGCATGGTTGCATAGTAGCACACGGTATTGATTATTGATGCTTACGTGATAAGTCACTCAGTTTTGTTTTATTGGTATTATTAATGTAATAAAACAGAAAAGTTTTTTTATATAAAACATAATACTTTTATAAAGTTATTCGTTTTATTAGGCTAATAGTAAAATCTTTTTTTATAAAACAGAATACTTTTATAAAGTTATTCGTTTTATTAGACAATAATTAGAATATATTATATTTTATTATGCATAATGTTTGTATAGTGCCTAGATAGTGTTTGCATAGTAAAATCTTTTATAAAGTTATTCGTTTTATTAGATTATAAATAGAATATATTATATTTTATTTAAAAGATTTTGATTTAAATATGGACCATCAGATTAAAGTAAATCAATCTAGACCATTCATGAGTTAGTTACTATGCAGTCCATTTTTCTATAAATAGAAGCTCATTCCTTCATTATTTCTTACGAATTCACTGAAACTCTAGAGAGATAAACTACAGAGAGAAAGAAGAAACGTATTCTGCTACTTCACTACTCATATATCCAGTACTCTTCTTCTTAAGGTAAGGGATATTATTTGTTGTACTCGTAAGGGGTATTCTTTCTTTCTTATTCGTGAAGAGAACTTCTATTATTCCATTCTTTATTATTCTATTGGAATAACCTGTATACACGGGATACCCTATACTTGGTGAAATTCTTCTGTTATTACATTCTTATTATTCTGTTAGAATAATCTGTTTATGCGAAGTACCGCATACATGGTGAAATTCTTCTAATATTTCGTTCTTTATTATTCTATTAGAATATATTGTCTGTGCGTTTACGCTGGACCTGGTTCCATTATTTATTACTCTGTCAGAATATCCTGTCTGTGCGTTTACGCCGGACCTGGTTCCATTATTTATTATTCTGTTAGAATAACCTGTCTGTGCGGTTTATCACATGCATGATGAATTCTTCAGTTATTCCATTCTTTATTATTATGTTAGAATAACCCGTCGATGTGGATTGCCACATGCATGGTGAATGAACCTTAGTATTCATTTCTTATTAAATTATAGAAATGAACTGTCTACGTGGATTACCGCATGGCGGGTGAAAATCCATTGCAGTTTCATATATTATATGATACTATTTTGGTTAAAGTTTTTGCTTCTATACTCCATGAAATTAGTGGAATATCCTTGATATTTACGCATCATCCAGTATCTTTTCATGGAAATATTCTTCTGAGCATTCTTGAATTTTACTCCACAAAGCAGTATCATGTTGAAAATTTAGACGTTATTGATTCCCGGATAAATTAATTCTTGAACATGTTTTATTGAATCATTGTCATCATCCTCATGTTGATATTATGTTGAAAGTAATCTGTGGCCTGTAGTACATAGATGGACTTGGTATGATTATGACCAGGGATTATTTCGGTATAATCATGACCGTAATGTTACAAATGATGTGGAAAAAGTCCTCATTGGCCCGTAGTGCATTGATGGACAATTTTTGGTATGATGATGGCTATGGATTCTCTTCGACCAAGTGTGCAAAAATGAATTGTTTTATAGCATGATCAGGGACCGTTGATGAAAACACGATTATCTTTGACCCGTAGTGCATGGGCAATTCGTGCTCGTGATACTAAAGAATATCCTCGGCCTGTAGTGCAGGGATGATTTGATGATGTGGATTATTTATTAAGCTAAGTCTCAGCGATAAAAGTAATGAAAACCTTTTAAATCATAGAAGATAGTAGATTTTATTCTCTACTTGACTCTTCTAATCGATTGCTTGTTCCACTGCAGTTAAACTTGATGTTTGTTATATTGTATCAGTTTAACACTGTTTAAGGCTAATGATAATTTATTCTGCATTATCTTAGTCATAATATTTCTTACTGGGCTAGTTGAGCTCACCCTTTCTTTCACTGTTCTCTTCAGGAAATGAGAATATAGTTGTGATAAGTTAGGGAACGGAGTGATGGACCAGATGATAGTATTAGTAGTCCTCACTATTCTGTTAAATAGTGTGACAATAAATGTGATGAGGACTTATTCTGAGAGTGATTATTGTCTAGAAGACAATATTTGTATTAAAACTCACAGCTCTCTTGTTGTATATTAAAGATTGTATTTGTATTCTGTACCATGTATTTGACGTTTCAATATAGGTGATGTATACCTATTTTGGGGGCGTCACAGTTGGTATCAAAGCTTAGGGATATGATCCCTGGCTGAGATGTGAGACAAGAACTAGGAGGGGAGAGACGGGGAATTCCTTCCCTAGTATGACCTACCTAAGTTTATTTGATATTTAATTAGTCGGTCAGAGTATATGGATAATATGTTAGATGTCAATTAACCTTTGTTTTGTGGCAGTATTTGCAAATGGCATCCGAAAATGTTGAGATAAGCAATGATGCACATGAGACCGTTGAGACACCTTTATTCACTAACCAGGTTAATGTGATGTCAGACGAAGAAGAAATTAGAGATATCTACGTAGTGCGTGAAGAACTAATAGTTGCACCCGAGCTAGTTGCAGAGGTAGCAGCTGAGAGTGATGAAGAAGAGGAACCTGAGGAGAATTTATTAGAAGAATTTTATGATCAAAATTTAGCATTACAAAATCGTATTCATGAGTTAGAAGAGCAGGCTGAAGAATGGCAGGAGGTCATGGAGCAAAGAGATGAAACCATTCAAAATTGTGTTACCCAATGTGCGATGCTTGAACAGAAGCACTCTTTGGCAGAGTATAAGATATTAGAGCTAAAATCTTAGAATTCTATGATCAAAGTTCTGATGAAAGCAGAAACAAATGAACGAAGGAGAATAGATGACGCATGGGTAAAAGTCGCACGACGTGTAGATATTGTAGAAAAAGACGTCCGATCCAATAAAGCCAAAATAGATGAAATGGATTTTTCTTTTTGGACAACAATTGGGAGAATCCAACATCGAATTTGGAATTTTCCTGTGCATAACGGTCAACCCCAATTCGATATGGATCGGAGAATAATGATTCAAATCATGGATCAGGAATGTGAAGAAGCACTTAAGGGTGGATTGTACCCTATAACAAAGTCAAATCCAGTAGTTTAAGTGAGAGCGTTTGTCGAGGAACCCGAACGAAGTTATTACGGGTAAGTTAATGATAAACTCTTGCGAAGTTTATACCTTATTAGATATCAGTTCTACCCACTCTTTTATTTCATCTAGTTGTGTTCAATATTTGAATTTAACTCTGGTGAAGTTAGATTTTGATTTATCTGTTAAAATTTAGTTGGGAGAAACCTTCGTTACATCCACTATTTATAAATCTTGTTTAATTCAAATTGACACTTTCACGTTACCTGTCAATCTTATTTCTTTGAAAATACTTGCTTTTGATGCGATTTTAGGAATCGATTGGTTAACTACCCATCATTCTTTTCGTAAGGTTGTTAGCTTTCATATTCCTAACCAACCTGTTATGCAAATTCAAGCAACCGAACCACTAAAGTCAATCATTGTCATATCAAGCCATAAGTAAAGAGCCCCGGTCCTTTCGTTGTTGACTTCCTTATGTGGAATGCACCGAAGCCATACTTTTTGTAGGTGACGTCGTGAATAACGATGGCAAGTTGATAGGTATCAATGTGACGTACTATCCAAGTCTTGGACGAGGGTCACAGTTTTGAATGATTTTTCTATTGTTAATAAATTTCCTGACGTATTCTTGAAGACTTCTTAGCCTACCCCTAGAGCGTAAAATAAAATTTTGTATTGACCCCAGTACAAAACCCATTTCTTAAACCCTCAAGTATTTCTTCACCCAAAATGAACGTAACATGCACCATAGACGTTGGCTCGAGCTATTGAAGATTACGATCGTACCATTCAATATCATCGTGGAAAAGCGAACGTGGTAGCTGATGTGTTGAGTAGAAGATCATATACGAGTGCGATGTTGTTAACACAAAGACTCATTTCGTATAACTTACAAATGATTAAGATAGAGTTAAAGACTCTAGGGACACACGTGAAGATAACGAATATACGAGTAGAATCGTCTTTAATCGATAAAGTTAAAGCCGCTCAAGCTACACACCCGGAGCTGATGAATGTGAAGAAGAATATTCAAGAGGGCGTTATTCTAGAAGCAAAAATCGACGTAGAGAGGAAATCTCAACCCTCGATTTAATTGGCCCATTTGGAATCCTCGATCGCGTAGGAACTGTGGCTTATAGACTCATTTTACCACCAAGTATGTCGCGTGTTCATAACATTTTTAACGTATCGATGTTACATAAATATGTGGATGACCCGAACCACATTATTAATTTTGAACCGGACGAGATAGTAGAAGATTTAACGTATGAGGAGATACATATTAACATCTTGGATAAGAAGGATCATCTTCGACGCTCAAAGGTTATACCTCAAGAGTTAGAATTTGAAGTGAAGTCAAGGTATCCTCACCTTTTCGACATACCAGGTACGTACATAAATTTCGAGGGCAAAATTTCATAAGGAGGAGAGATTGTGAGACCACAGATTTTATGAATAAAGATTTAATTTTCTCGAAATATTTTTTTTAATATTATGGTGTGGATTTGAGATAATGTTATAGTTATGGGTAGTATTTATAAATTTTGAAAAGTATGCAAGTTGTTGTATAATATTCGATTGGTCGGGAAATATTCTCTTTGTCGGGAAATATCCGTACGACGTTACAATCATTGGTGGACCCCACAACGGAATTATTGTCGGATTGAGAAAACGACAAAAATATTGTATGAAAATAACGGCAAAAGTTTTACCGTTAATACTGTTGAACTACTCGGTTAGTAAAAGTACAGTAATACGCATGGTTGCATAGTAGCACACGGTATTGATTATTGATGCTTACGTGATAAGTCACTCAGTTTTGTTTTATTGGTATTATTAATGTAATAAAACAGAAAAGTTTTTTTATATAAAACATAATACTTTTATAAAGTTATTCGTTTTATTAGGCTAATAGTAAAATCTTTTTTTATAAAACAGAATACTTTTATAAAGTTATCTGTTTTATTAGACAATAATTAGAATATATTATATTTTATTATGCATAATGTTTGTATAGTGCCTAGATAGTGTTTGCATAGTAAAATCTTTTATAAAGTTATTCGTTTTATTAGATTATAAATAGAATATATTATATTTTATTTAAAAGATTTTGCTTTAAATATGGACCATCAGATTAAAGTAAATCAATCTAGACCATTCATGAGTTAGTTACTATGCAGTCCATTTTTCTATAAATAGAAGCTCATTCCTTCATTATTTCTTACGAATTCACTGAAACTCTAGAGAGATAAACTATAGAGAGAAAGAAGAAACGTATTCTGCTACTTCACTACTCATATATCCAGTACTCTTCTTCTTAAGGTAAGGGATATTATTTGTTGTACTCGTAAGGGGTATTCTTTCTTTCTTATTCGTGAAGAGAACTTCTGTTATTCCATTCTTTATTATTCTGTTGGAATAACCTGTATACGCGGGATACCCTATACTTGGTGAAATTCTTCTGTTATTACATTCTTATTATTCTGTTAGAATAATCTGTTTTTGCGAAGTACCGCATAAATGGTGAAATTCTTCTAATATTTTGTTCTTTATTATTCTATCAGAATATATTGTCTGTGCGTTTACGCTGGACCTGGTTCCATTATTTATTATTCTGTCAGAATATCCTGTCTGTGCGTTTACGCCGGACCTGGTTCCATTATTTATTATTCTGTTAGAATAACCTGTCTGGGCGGTTTATCACATGCATGATGAATTCTTCAGTTATTCCATTCTTTATTATTATGTTAGAATAACCCGTCGATGTGGATTGCCACATGCATGGTGAATGAACCTTCGTATTCATTTCTTATTAAATTATAGAAATGAGCTATCTACGTGGATTACCGCATGGCGGGTGAAAATCCATTGCAGTTTCATATATTATATGATACTATTTTGGTTAAAGTTTTTGCTTCTATACTCCATGAAATTAGTGGAATATCCTTGATATTTACGCATCATCCAGTATCTTTTCATGGAAATATTCTTCTGAGCATTCTTGAATTTTACTCCACAAAGCAGTATCATGTTGACAATTTAGACGTTATTGATTCCCGGATAAATTAATTCTTGAACTTGTTTTATTGAATCATTGTCATCATCCTCATGTTGATATTATGTTGAAAGTAATCTGTGGCCTGTAGTACATAGATGGACTTGGTATGATTATGACCAGGGATTATTTCGGTATAATCATGACCGTAATGTTACAAATGATGTGGAAAAAGTCCTCATTGGCCCGTAGTGCATTGATGGACAATTTTTGGTATGATGATGGCTATGGATTCTCTTCGGCCAAGGGTGCAAAAATGAATTGTTTTATAGCATGATCAGGACCGTTGATGAAAACACGATTATCTTTGACCCGTAGTGCATGGGCAATTCGTGCTCGTGATACTAAAGAATATCCTTGGCCTGTAGTGCAGGGATGATTTGATGATGTGGATTATTTATTAAGCTAAGTCTCAGCGATAAAAGTAATGAAAACCTTTTAAATCATAGAAGATAGTAGATTTTATTCTCTACTTGACTCTTCTAATCGATTGCTTGTTCCACTGCAGTTAAACTTGATGTTTGTTATATTGTATCAGTTTAACACTGTTTAAGGCTAATGATAATTTATTCTGCATTATCTTAGTCATAATATTTCTTACTGGGCTAGTTGAGCTCACCCTTTCTTTCACTGTTCTCTTCAAGAAATGAGAATATAGCTGGGATAAGTTAGGGAACGGAGTGATGGACCAGATGATAGTATTAGTAGTCCTCACTATTCTGTTAAATAGTGTGATAATAAATGTGATGAGGACTTATTCTGAGAGTGATTATTGTCTAGAAGACAATATTTGTATTAAAACTCACAACTCTCTTGTTGTATATTAAAGATTGTATTTGTATTCTGTACCATGTATTTGACGTTTCAATATAGGTGATGTACACCTATTTTGGGGGCGTCACAGTTGGTATCAAAGCTTAGGGATATGATCCCTGGCTGAGATGTGAGACAAGAACTAGGAGGGGAGAGACGGGGAATTCCTTCCCTAGTATGACCTACCTAAGTTTATTTGATATTTAATTAGTCGGTCAGAGTATATGGATAATATGTTAGATGTCAATTAACCTTTGTTTTGTGGCAGTATTTGCAAATGGCATCCGAAAATGTTGAGATAAGCAATGATGCACATGAGACCGTTGAGACACCTTTATTCACTAACCAGGTTAATGTGATGTCAGACGAAGAAGAAATTAGAGATATCTACGTAGTGCGTGAAGAACTAATAGTTGCACCCGAGCTAGTTGCAGAGGTAGCAGCTGAGAGTGAGGAAGAAGAGGAACCTGAGGAGAATTTATTAGAAGAATTTTATGATCAAAATTTAGCATTACAAAATCGTATTCATGAGTTAGAAGAGCAGGCTGAAGAATGGCAGGAGGTCATGGAGCAAAGAGATGAAACCATTCAAAATTTTGTTACCCAATGTGCGATGGTTGAACATAACCACTCTTTGGCAGAGTATAAGATATTAGAGCTAAAATCTGAGAATGCTATGATCAAAGTTCTGATGAAAGCAGAAACAACTGAATGAAGGAGAATAGATGACACATGGGTAAAAGCCGCACGACGTGTAGATATTGTAGAAAAAGACGTCCGATCCAATAAAGCCAAAATAGATGAAATGGATTTTTCTTTTTGGACAACAATTGGGAGAATCCAACATCGAATTTGGAATTATCCTGTGCATAACGGTCAACCCCTATTCGATATGGATCAGAGAATAATGATTCAAATCATGGATCAGGAATGTGAAGAAGCACTTAAGGGTGGATTGTACCCTATAACAAAGTCAAATCCAGTAGTTTAAGTGAGAGCGTTTGTCGAGGAACCTGAACGAAGTTATTACGGGTAAGTTAATGAATAAAATCTTGCGAAGTTTATACCTTATTAGATATCAGTTCTACCCACTCTTTTATTTCATCTAGTTGTGTTCAATGTTTGAATTTAACTCTGGTGAAGTTAGATTTTGATTTATCTGTTGAAATTTAGTTGGGAGAAACCTTCGTTACATCCACTATTTATAAATCTTGTTTAATTCAAATTGACACTTTCACGTTACCTGTCAATCTTATTTCTTTGAAAATACTTGCTTTTGATGCGATTTTAGGAATCGATTGGTTAACTACCCATCATGCTTTTCATAAGGTTGTTAGCTTTCATATTGCTAACCAACCTGTTATGCAAATTCAAGCAACCGAACCTACTAAAGTCAATCATTGTCATATCAAGCCATAAGTAAAGAGCCCCGGTCCTTTCATTGTTGACTTCCTTATGTGGAATGCACCGAAGCCAGACTTTCTGTAGGTGACGTCGTGAATAACGATGGCAAGTTGATAGGTATCAATGTGACGTACTATCCAAGTCTTGGACGAGGGTCACATGTTTTGAATGATTTTTCTATTGTTAATAAATTTCCTGACGTATTCTTGAAGACTTCTTAGCCTACCCCTAGAGCGTAAAATATAATTTTGTATTGACCCCAGTACAAAACCCATTTCTTAAACCCTCAAGTATTTCTTCACCCAAAATGAATGTACCATGCGCCATAGACGTTGGCTCGAGCTGTTGAAGATTACGATCGTACCATTCAATACCATCGTGGGAAAGTGAACGTGGTAGCTGATGTGTTGAGTAGAAGATTATATGCGAGTGCGATGTTATTAACACAAAGACTCATTTCGTATAACTTACAAATGATTAAGATAGAGTTAAAGACTCTAGAGACCCACGTGAAGATAATGAATATACGAGTAGAATTGACTTTAATCGATAAAGTTAAATCCGATCAAGCTACACACCCGGAGCTGATGAATGTGAAGAAGAAGGTTCAAGATGGCGTTATTCTAGAAGCAAGAATCGACGAAGAGAGGAAATCTTAACCCTCAATTTAATTGGCCCATTTAAAATCCTCGATTGAGTAGGAACTTCAGCTTAAGCTACATATGAAGCTAAAGGATCCGACCAGCTTCACAATACCATGCTCAATTGAAAAGATTGTCTGTGTGATTTGGGGGCAAGCAACAAATTGATGCCTCTGTCAGTTTTTAATCAGTTGGGATTCTCGGCTCCAAGGTTGACAAATATTTCACAACATCTTGATGACAGAACCATTACCTATCCACGAGGTATTATGGAAGAAGTACTGGTGAAGGTGGATAAATTTATCTTCCCAGCTGACTTCATCGTCTTGAACTACGAAGAAGACATAAATATACCAATCATTATGGGGTGACCTTTCTTAGCCATAGGACGAACTTTGATAGATGTTCAGAAAGGTGAGTTGACAATGAGGGTTCATGATCAAGAAATCACCTTCAACATGTTTAAGGCGATGAAATTTCCTACCAACGAGGAAGAATGTTTTCGGGTTGATTTGGTAGACAGAATGTTGAATCAAGAAGTTGAAAAGCTGGTGGATAATGAGCCTTTGAGGAATGATTTATTGGGAAAGTTAGAGATGGAAGATAATGAGATTGCTGAATTTGTACAGATCTTGACACAGCGCCACAGTTTCGAAGATTCAAGACTCCTATTGAGCCACTCAAGAATGTTGGAGAGACATCAGTAAGACTCAAGACTTCTCTTGAGAGGACTCCAGATCTTGAACTAAAACCCCTTCCTGATCACTTGAGGTATGCATTTTTAAATAATTATTCAAAGTTGCATGTTATTATCTCTTTTGCATTAACATCTTGCCAAAAATATAAGCTGCTACGAGTCCTAAGAGAGTTCAAATCAGTGATTGGATGGACCATAGCAGATGTTAAAGGGAATTAGTCTGTCATTCTGTATACACAAGATCCTACTGGAAGATGATAGTAAACCTTCAGTGGAACAACAACGCAGATTGAACCCAATTATGAAGGAAGTGGTCAAGAAGGAGGTGTTGAAGTGGTTAGACGTAGGGATAATATATCCAATATCAGACAGCTCTTGGGTGAGCCCGGTATAGTGTGTGCCGAAGAAAGGGGGAATGATCATAGTATCCAACGAGAACAACGAGCTGATACCAACCAGGACAGTGACGGGGTGGAGAGTTTACATGGACTATCACAGACTGAATAAGGCTACAAGGAAAGACCATTTTCCACTTATGTGTATTGATTAGATATTGGACAAGCTGACAGGTCACGAGTACGATTTCCTTCTGGATGGGTACTCAGGTTATAATCAGATTATGATAGCTCTAGAAGACCAGGAAAAGACTACTTTCACTTGTCCATACGGAACATTCATGTTCAGAAGGATGTCTTTTGGGTTATGCAATTCTCCAACCACATTTTAGAGGGTTATGATGGCAATTTTTTCGGATATGGTGGAACACAATGTTGAAGTCTTCATGGATGACTTCTCATTTTTTGTAGATTCATTTAACCTGTGTTTGGAAAATTTAGTGATGGTGTTGAAGAGATGTGTTGAGATAAATTTGGTTCTGAATTGGGAAAAGTGCCATTTTATGGTACAAGAAGGTATAATACTGGGACATAAAGTTTCTAAGAAAGGATTATAGGTGGATCGAGCTAAATTGGAAACAATTGAAAATTTACCTCCACCAGCTTCTGTTAAAGGTGTTCGTAGTTTTTTGGGACACGCAGACTTCTACCGTAGGTTTATAAAAGACTTCTTGAAGATCACGAAGCCACTTTGCAGTTTGTTAGAGAAGGATGTGCAGTTTAAATTTGATGGAGAATGCCTGAATGCGTTTGAACATTTGAAGAAAAAGTTAACTACAACACTAGTGATCACAACTCCAGATTGGGACCTTCCGTTTGAATTAATGAGTGATGCCAGTGACTTTACTCTGGGGGCTGTTTTGGGCTAGCGAAGGAATAAGATCTTTCATGTGATATATTATACGAGCAAGACCCTCACTGATGCTCAGCTGAACTATACCACCTTAGAAAATGAGCTTTTAGTAGTGATGTATGCATTTGACAAGTTTCGTGCATATTTGATTGGAACTAGGGTGATAGTGTACACATACCACACAACTATTCGGTATTTGGTGGAAAAGAAAGATGAAAAACCTCGTTTGATAAGGTGGATACTTCTTTTGAAAGAATTTGACTTGGAAATTAAGGACAAGAAAGGGACCGAGAATTAAGTGGCGGACCACTTATCTCGATTGGAAAATCCGTGAATGGATACAAATGACAAAGTTATGATTAATGAGTCCTTCCCAGATGAGCAATTGTTCTTGGTGCAAGGTGAAGTGCCATGGTTCACAGACTTTGCTAACTTCCTAGTAAGCAAGATAGTCCCTTCTGACTTGATTGGGTATCAAAAGAAGAAGTTTCTACATGAGGAAAAATGGTATATTTGGGATGAACCGTATTTGTTTAAGCAGTGTTCGGATCAGATGATAAGAAGGTGCATTCTATACAATGAGACAGAGGGTATTCTCACTACTACAAAATAGTAAATAGACAACGCAGAAAAAATGTTGTGGTTTCAGTCAGAAAAACGTCGTGGTTAAGGGTGTTGTCTATTTAACACCCTTACACAACGTTTTTAAAACGTTGTGGTTAAGCACAATACACAACGTTTTTTAGGAAAAAATGTTGTAGATTTGTTTTCAAAAAATTAGCATATGCTTAAAAACGTTGTAGAAGGTATGATTTCACAACGTTTTTTGGTTAAAAATGTTGTTGTTTAGTATAAAAGACACCGTTTTAAACCAATTTATACAACATTTTAAAAATGTTGTAGATAAAGTAAAAAAAAGAAAAAAAATATTGTGGTTCACCTATATTACCAATGCACCTGCAATATGCTAATGCCATGATATATAACTAAAAAGTCTAAATTCTCATTTAAATTTCAAGCCAAAATGTATCAAGCATTCAAAATACATCCCAATAATACCATTCGTTTACAGTTTCAAATGACTATATCCAAAACCAAAAAACTACTGGCGTATTCTCCCAAACTATTCACTTTTTTTACACCGTGTATTCTCTCAAAATATGCCAGTAACTTTTGCTCTAGCACTAGCTATGGATGGCAATAACTTTTGCTCTAACACTAATAAATTCTTGAGAGAAGGTTAACCTGCCTCTTTTGCCTCTGCTACACTGCTTCTGTTGCTTCTGCTACACTGCTTCTGTTGCTGTGACACACTTCTTGCTGCTGTTTGCAGCGAAGTATTGCTGCCAAACATTTATAAACTGTTATAACATTTATAAACATTTTGTTATCACAGATGCAAACAGATGATGCCTAACTGAATATCAAACTTGACTACAAGCCTGCTATTAAATGGACAAATGTTGCAGTGACAGTCTCACAAACTACCAGCAATAACCTGTAAATAAATCTCCTCCACAGTCGACCATCCAAACATTTTCTCACTACCCGGCAAGCAAGCTCATTTGTGATAACATCCCATAATCCATCACTCGCTAGTATCAAGAATTCATCCCTATCATTTCTTTTGGTCACTGTCACCTCTGGTTGAGCTATTACATATGGTTTCAGGTACTGATCCCCTGTATATATAGCAATTCAAAAGTCTAGTTATCTCATTCAGACATTTAATTAAGTATTAAGTTATCTCATTAAGTGTTGGATCGGCATACCTATTGATCTTGAAGTAGCAAGTACTCCTAACACCCGTTGCCCATTCCAGTTGATGACTCTTCCACCGGAAACTTCAATTCTCTCCAACTCATATGGTCTGTCAGGCTGTGCACAAAAAAGGGGTTGGGTTAATAAATCATCTAGAAATGCAACAAAAGAAAGTTAAATATTTTTTGTCTAATTGAAAAGATATACTACACCCATCCTCACAAATTAGACTAAAATGGCCAGAATAGTATATTTTTTCCCATCAAATTAAAGAAAGTTGACATTTTTATCAGATAGCGAGAACAAAATAAATAAATAAAAGTACTGGATTTAATGTATGTTGTACAATAATAAAAGTACTGGATTTATCAGACAGAGTAGTATGTTGTTTCTCAAAGAAACAACTTTGATCAGTAACTATGTGAAATATATGTTGTACAATAATAAAATCTATTCTTTATAGCATATATAGTTGCACTATAAAAGGTTACTTACATTAACAATGGCAACTGATTGTTTTATTTTTTTTATTTATTTTTGAGAAGTACATCCACAGTAGCAAGTGCTAGTTTAGAAGTGATTCAAATACGAGAAGTACATCCACAGTAGCTGATCACACTAAACTTCTGCTTCATTTGCATTTGCACTTGGAACCTCATTTTCACTTGATATCTCCTCCAGAGATTTCCCTGCATCTGCCTTGGCTTTGTCTTTGTTCTGAGCCAAATATAAGAACCCAAAAGCACCCACTATTGCTCATAGCTTTCCTGATGTAGCCGATATGCCACGGCAAGTTGACCTCAATCTGGCTGGGAAGATCTCAGCAGAGACAACAAAAGTGGTGGCATTGGGTCCGAAATTTGCAAAAAAGAATGTCAGTGAGTACATATAACAACAAATCCAATTCGTCGAACATAAGGTTCTAACTAAATGATCAAGAAACAAATGAACTTGCATAGAAACATTGCAGACCCATGTATATGTTGCAGACCATATATCAGAAAACAAGAAACTAAGATTCTCAAAACTTTACATGTTCAAGAAGTCAAAAATATGAAGGATAGGTAGTAATGCGAACCAAACATACATAAATAAGAAACACCAACTTTTCATACCTGAGCAGCAACAATGTGTGAATGGGTAATGGGTCAATTAGTGAAACTAATGGCTACCTCACAGGTGAAACATTTGTTGTTTCATCCACTACAAGAAAATACTCTAGCCCTACCTCACAGGTGAAACAATTTTTGTTTCATCCACTATTCATCATTGTAAGCGAAAAGATAAGAGTTACTCTTCAGTAAGAGATGTACATTTGTGTCAAACAATAACCTACTCTAAGTTCAATTTCTTTCAACTAAATCTGCAGGCATGTTAAGATCAAAAAGGGCACCTCCAAATCCTCATATTCTAGATCGCTTCCGTGAAGAGCAGCCGCTTTGATCAGAACTCCCAGAACACGATGGCCGATCAGATTCCATTGTGCATCCTACAAACATGACACACTAGAAGAGTCGATAATAAGCTTAATTAATATGCCATACCAATAAGAGTAACTTGTGAATAACTAGTCAGCAGAACACAAATAATACCTTCTCTAGTACTTTCTCCATAACAGCGTGATTTTTTGCAACTATTGTAAGTGCTCCGTCACTTACAGACATCCGCGCACCTGGTGAGAACTTACAACAATTACTTAGATCCAGTTACAAGGTTTTTTCAGCACAGAAAATTTTCTTCAACAATTGAGTACATACTTGAATGATGAACATTGAACAACATAATTATAAAACTAACAACCAATATTTCTTTGTTGTTCTATCTAAAAAATAAGTAACAACTACACAGCATTCACATATCTTCAGTATCTAATCAAGTTCAGTGTGTTCAAAAATTAATTGGTGCAACATAGAAGATAATGTTTCAATGATTCAAAAACTACCACAATACTGAAAAGAGTGAGCTAATTTCAAATAATGAATGGTTAAATAAATTCATTAAGCAAATATCCTCTGAGACAAAACTAACCATCTCAACAGCAGTCTATGAGTATCAGAGATTTAAGATCATTCCTGAAGTCAGTGACCATAAATAACCAAGCATATCCCTCAAAGGTTCAAACAGAGACTTTTACTGCAATACCATAAGTTGCATAAACACCAGCACATCAAGGCTTACATGGATTATCCAAAGCACAGGAAACACATTCTAAAGCATTTATAAAAATGAAACCTTAACCTCCATATTCTCTTTTATTTGAAAAAATGAAAGCATTGCCTCCCACGACACATATGTTTCATCCAATTACAAAGTAGAACTTGAAAAGATAATGAATAGAAAGAGTGAAGAATTAGCTAAGGGTCCAAAGGTTCTTTTAACCCCCAAAACTCACAACAGTCATTCATGTGCATCTGCAACACACATTTAGATGCTTTGCAGCCAACGTAAACAAACTAAAATCACGCAATCTCACTAAACAATTCTTCAAACCCCATCTAAAAACAACTAATTAATAAACATCTTCATATAAATACACTAACAAACAAATAGAATACAAGTTGAAAATGATGAGAAAAAACATCATCTTCACTGTTTTCCACAATCTCTTTGATTCTCAAAACTATAGTTTGGGCCTGGTTGTAGAAGTGGGAAATGAGGTCCAGAGGGCAGTCGTGCCGGCAGCGACCCCCCCACATGACGGTCGCTTGAAACGAACAACTGAGCGATCTTCATCCAGCAGCTTCCGCACCTGTGGAGGGCCCAAACTAAACTTTTTAGCAGCCACCAGAAGACCATTAAGAAGGGATTTAGGAATCGAAGGATTTGATTCAAGAATACTCATAGAGGTAAGGGTTTTACCGTCGTTCGAATCGGCTTCTGGAGCCAGAGATTGGGTACCGATTTTGGGGTTTCTTCTCAGAGCATGAAACATAGAGGCGACGACGAGATCCTCCTTCCCTTTGAACTAGGTGACGAGATCGGGATGGATTTGGGAGTGAGAGAGAAGAGAGGAAAGGGTTTTGGGCTAAGAGAAAGTGATGGCGTTTTATTTTAATTGCAAATTCACTTTATCATTTTTTGAAGCTCCGTGTTTTTGTTGATAAATAACGTTTTTATAAAAAAACGTTATCTAGTTAAAATTAAAAAATACCCTTTTTAAATAGATAACGTTTTTTATATATATCTACAACGTTTTGTTAAAAAACGTTGTGGAAAAAAATACCACAACGTTTTTTTTATAAAAACGTTGTCTTTTAAGCGTTGTCTATTTAGTACTTTGTACCGGTGTCTGCAGGATTGCCATGCATCCGTATATGAAGGTCATTATGGAGGTGAACAGATAGCGACTAGAGTGTTGCAAGCAGGTTTTTACTGGCCGACTATTTTTAAAGATGGTTATAGCTTTGTTCAGAAATGCGACAGATGTCAGAGAGTTGGGAACATATCCAAAAGGAATGAAATGCCCCTAAATTCGATCCTCGAGGTGGAGATCTTTGATGTTTGGGGGATAAACTTCATGCGGCCTTTCGTCTCATAATGTGGGAACTTGTAGATTTTATTGGCAGTCGACTACGTATCCAAGTGGGTGGAAGTGATAGCTCTTCCAACTAATGATGCTCGGGTGGTTCTAAGGTTTTTACAAAAGAGCATTTTTATGAGGTTTGGGACTCTGAGGGCAATCATTAGTGACGAGGGCGACCACTTTTGTAATCGTCAGTTCATAGCTCTGCTAGCTAAATATAGGGTGAATCACTGAGTTGCTACAACTTACCACCCCCAGACTAATGGCCAAGCAGAGGTATCGAATCATGAGGTTAAGAGAATTCTAGAAAAGATAGTGAATCCCACAAGGAAGGACTAGTCATTGAAGCTAGACGATGCAGTATGGGCTTATAGGACCGCTTATAAGACACCGTTGGGTATATCACCATTTTAGCTTGTATATGGAAAGGCTTGTCACCTTCCCATGGAGCTCGAATATAAGGCATATTGGGCAATAAGGAAGCTAAATTTTGACTTGAAGGCTGTAGGAGAAAAACGTCTACTCCAACTCAATGAGTTGGATGAATTCAGATGGCTGGCCTATGAGAATTCCAAATTGCACAAGGAAAAGGTAAAGAGATGGCATGACCGCAAGATTTTGGAAAGGGAGTTTGAACCAGGGTAAAGAGTGTTATTGTTTAATTCCAGACTTAAACTATTCCCAGGGAAGCTCAAGTCAAGGTTACCAGGGCCGTTTACTGTGAAGAAGGTATATCCGCATGGTACGATCGAGATTTTTGATAAGTTCACGGACAAGCCCTTCAAGGTCAATGGGCAGCGGCTTAAACATTATTTTGGTGGCGAGGTTGACATAAGAAGGTCACCTTAATTCTTTCTACTACATGATCGGAGCAGAGATAGTCAAGCTAACTGACTATAAATTAGCGCTCAATGGGAGGCACCCCTTTATTTCTCTTCTCTCCCCCTGTTTAATTCTTTGTGCATCATATCTATTTTCCCCCTCCATGTTTAATTCTTGTGAATATTAAATTTTTGATACAAGTTTTGTTAGAGCTGAATGCATATATCAATTTTTGATAGGAATAACATATAGAGCATTTTAGGATATACACTTATTCATATATGTTTTATAGTATAAATTTGGATTTAGGAATTGCTATATCTTATTTTTGAAATGCTTGTAATGCATGTTTGATTGTTCGTGGAAAGTTGTTGTGGGATATTTCTCCTTGGGCACATCAGTTCACTTAAGGGTGCAGAGCAGCGCAGTCGCGCGGTTGACATGCCTAATCTCAGCGCCCCTGCACTACACACATGTTTAAACTCGGCGCGGCTGCACCTGTGTCCGAATCTAGATGGTTTGAAATATTTTAAATAGTAAACTGGCCCACTCCTTATACATCAGTTACACTTTCAAGTAGACGTGCATATCTCCACTTCTTATTTAAAACCAAATCTATCTCTTCTTCTTCTCATTATCCAAACGGTTCCATTCAAAAATAACTCCTCCCCCACCACGATTTCTAAGTATTCGGTTTTCTTCTCCACATTAAACCACCTCCACTTATCACCCATTCAGTTACAGAGAAGTGTCTACGGTTTGTTAGAGTTATTCAAAGAAACAAGTTTGGGGGTGTCTTCAGAGTTTATAGAGCTTATCCGTCAATTTCTCCTCTTCTCTTCAGTTACGGTTCTCTTCATTATTTGTTATGGGGCCAAAGAGAGCACGTTCCCGCACTCTAGAGTAATCATCTTCAAGTAGCCAAAGTGAGGACATAGTCGACCTCACCAAATTTGTCAGCCTATATATATACTCAACTGGAATATTACCGGATAGTGGCCAAAACTTTTGTGAAGGAGCGAGGGTTTAATCCTAGGAAACAAGATAGAGAGTTGTGGACAATGATTAGGGAAAGATGCTAGATTGGAGTGGTATCTACACCCATGCATGTTCAAATGGGTATTGTTCATGAGTTTTATCCTAACGCCAAAGAAACTATGACTGGACTGTCGTTTGTCAGAAGTATATAAGTGGATTATCGCCGAAAGGCGATTATGGGAATGTTCAATTTGCCTGACCCGCCGTCTGATCGTGTTAACTGGGTGGAGGCTGAAAGGTTTGAAACCAACTTAAACAGGGTGATAGCTGATTTGTGCGTGCCAGGTACGCAGTGGAATTACAAACCTGGCACAAACCAACCTACAAAACTTCCAAGTTTAGCCCTTAACCGCTACGCCAAGGCATAGAATCTGTTTATCTGTGCCAAGTTGCTGCCTTCAACACACAACATGACATCCCATCCGAGCGAGCTATTATATTGTGGGACATCATCACATGCAAATACATAGACGTGGGCCACCTCCTCAACCAAAACTGTTAGGTTTTGTGAAAATCAAAGTAGCAATCAAATTGCAAAAATAACGGAAGCATAATAAAATCAGATTTTCAAATTTTTCACAAACCAATTACCTAGATCATTCTTTATGCATATTATTAATTAAAACGAAGGACAAGAAGTTGTGGAGTCATACCCTTGTAGATGGAAGCTTCCACATGTACGAGTTCACCTCCTACTTCTCCGCGATCTCCTTGAATCTCCGGGTAGATTCCTTCCTTTGATCAATGTTAGCCACCCAAGTGTATGGCCTCTGGAGGTGATCCACCAAGGAAGAAGAATTTTCAAGAAGAAGGGTGTATTAACTTAAACCCTAGTTTTTCTATCTCTATAGAAAAAAGGGGGGGGGGGGGGGCGTACTCTCTAACAATTGGAATTACGTATATCTTGATATTTGATATAAGACTCTTCTTATATAGATACCATTTAAGACCCTGAATTTTATGAAATAAAAGTATTCAATTTTTTCTATTTAGTAAACAGTTAAATTGATAAAAGTTTAAAGTTATGGGTGAAATGTGCAAATTTTGTAAAATAAGCAAGTGGTTATAAAATATTCATTGTGTCGGGGAATATTCGTTTGGTCGTGGAATATTCTTTCTATCGGGTAATATTTCGTACGACAGTGCAACTATTTGTAGGCCCCATAACAGAAAACTGTCGGATGAAGAAAATGACAAATTTGAGTTTTTATAAATAACGACGTAATCGTTACCATTAACATTGTTGGAATACCCGGTGGGTAAAGTAAAGTAATACGCGTTGTTGCACAATAGCACTTGGTATTGCACATTATTTTTGAATTATTGATTTTTATGTAAGAAGGCACTACTCAATAATTGTTACAGTAATTATTGTTTAAAATTTTATTTTATTGATTCAATAATTGCTACGTTGATATTTTATATTATTGTTGTGCAATAATTATCACTGCACATTATCTCCATTATCAAATCAATAATTCATATTATTTAAATAATATTATTAGATATCATTATTGGAAATGTCTAAGGAAGTTTTGTCTAGGAAAGGCGTTTGGTCACCTAATTGCACGCCAATAAGGAGAAATCCTTATCGGAAAGCTCCCTCTTTCCTGTGAACGACCTGGTTGACATAATTGTGATTCTATAATATTATTTGTGAATAATTAAATATTGAATTATTTGATAAGAAAATATTTATTTTGTGTGGATATAAATGAAGGAATTAATGCTGAGGTGTTTTATTAGTATTTTGTCAAAATGAAGAACGAAATTTGGAAATTTTCAAAAAATTAGTTTATTACTTGATTTTGTAAAATCTATAACTCTTTGTGTATAATGAGTTAGGAGATGAGCCATATATCAAAAGAAAGCTCTAGAAGTAAGCTAATCGTAGAAATTTGAATCACCCAAAAAAGCATTGTGGACTTTTCATGGTGACTATTTGTAGGAAACTGGTCCGAAGGACTCATAATCCAAAAAATCAGTGTTCTTGAGATATATTGCGTGAATTATAATTTTTAATTCGACCGTTGGATAGTTGTGATTTTTGGATATGTTATACATATATAAGTTGAGTATATGTCCACAATTTTGAACCGTAAAAAATGAACGTATGATTTTATATGAAATTTTAGAGGTGCCTATTTCAGAAATTGTTGAAGTTTTTGAATTTATAATAATTTTTGAAATTTCTAGAATTGGTGGGCTCCACCTATGGTTGGTGAAAATGTGCTGAAATTCTATTTCAAAAGTGGTGGGTGGGAACAGTAGTAGGTAAAGCCATCAGGTTGCAAGTGAAGTCTGCTTCGGCGTTCTAACATTTTCCAATAAATAGGGTATTGAGTTAGAATTGAAAAACACACCAGAAACAAGTTTTCTCTGTTCCTCTCTCTATATTATCGAGCATATTTTTTGAGTATTTAGATACTTTGTGAGTTATTATTCAGTGCAAGTTTCCTTCAATGTCGTATTAAATATTCTAGTAAGAAGTACTGCTCTTTTGAGGTAAGGGATATTGTCATTATTATGGTAAGGGATTGTAAGGGATAATAAGGGATGTTATTTTCTTCATAGTGATGTTATTCTTTCAGTATCATTATACTGAAATATTGGTATGGATTTTATTGTAGAATATTTACCTTTTTCATGTCGGGGTTACTATTCACGTATACGGCACTATTTATATATATGTAACTATTTACGTATATGACATTATTTACGTATACGGTACTATGTACGAATACAGAGTATTATTCATGAGTTACTATTCACAAATTACTATTCACGAGTTATTATTTACAATACTATTCATGAGTTACTATTCACGAGTTACTATTTATAAGTACTATTCATGACAAACTTGGTTTCTTTTTCTGACTAAATTATCGTTGATTTATGAATCTTACTCTTGAAATTAAATGCAGTTGTTGATCATATTGTTTTTATTATCATATATAACATTTTTATAATTGTGGTGATGAAATTTCTCTTTGACTTGAGTATAAAGATGGGTAGATTATTGGTATGATCATGACTATGGGTTCTCTTTGGCCAGTAGTGCAAAGTTGAATTGTTGAATGGTATGATCATGACCATTGAATTTATAATTGAATATCTTTAGCTTAAGTGCAAAGGTGAATTGATCAACATGTTTATAATTATCATTTATATAAACTCTGAAATGATTATATATTTTTTTGGGATATTAATATCTTTGGCCTGTAGTGCAAAGATGACCTGTTGTTGAATATCTTTGGCCCGTAGTGCAAAGATGACCTGTTGTTGAATATCTTTGGCCTGTAGCGCAAAGATGAACTGTTAATGAATATCTTTGACCCGTAGTGCAAAGATGAATTTATTAGTATGATTATGAACATGAACTGTGATTTGGTATAACCATGATCTTTGATGTTTTAGGTAGAGACATGTAATGAAAATTATCTTCGTCTTGGATGAGAAATTGAATTTAGAAAAAAAATTATGATTATGAGTTATTCACATTAATGTGGACAAGAACTATTGATTGATGTTACAGGGATAAAACATTATTAGTGGACTTTTAATATGGAGAAGATAATAGACTTTATGGTCTATTTGACTCATTTAATGGATTGCTCATTCCGCTGTAACTATGGTTGAAAAGTTTTATCATTTACCATATGTTCTAAATCTCTGATTTATTACTGACGAAGGCTACTGATAATTTATTTATCTTTAGTTATGATATTCTTTACTCGGCTAGTTGTGCTCACCCTTTTGCTTCACAATTTCTTTCAGGTAATAAGAGTGTTGCTGGGTCGAGCGGGGGTAACAGGGGAATATAACGGTGGTTTCTAGCTGTGGAGGTTCTCCCTAAACAGTATAGAAAAGTGTGTTGTATTTTGTAGATCATTTAGTAGTTATATTTGGTCAATCAAATAGGGTGAGGTGAACCCAACGTTGGAAGGGTGTTTTGCCACTATCATACTAGATGTCTAATGACATGCAACTTCGTGTTATTATAAGACAGGGTTGTGCACATCCACTTGCTGAGTATATCTACGAACACTACCTATATAATCTTGGTGTTTGGTTGAAGTATAATTTTCAATTAGACACAATGGAGATAATGATATGTCAGGAGAAGACTCACTATTGGAAAAAATATGATAGCAATATTCTCTTCTTTTTTTGGGTCTATTGGGTTAACCAAGGATAATTCTGTGAGCATATGATATCTATCATAACCTAGACACATGGCCTCCCATGTACGAATGTTTCCTTGGGCATTTTCCAAAGATTTTAATTTCTAAAACAGTTATTGACTGTACATTTATGTAAGGTGCCATTGTGACGTGCTATCCAAGTTGTTGTCCAAAGTCACAGTTGGTATATATTTGTATCAAAACTCGCAACATATGTGTTGTAGTATTTTGCATGACAATTATAGTAATAAAGTTATAGTTGTTTTCTATACCATGTATTTGGCGACTCAGAATGGGTTCGATGGATTGGACCTATTTTGGGGTTGTTACAGTTGGTATCAGAGTTTAGGAATATGATCTCTGGTGGAGATTCGGGATTAGAACTATGAAGGAAAAGACGAGTAATATCCTTCGCTAGTATGTCCTACCTAAGCTGAATTTTCTTACTTAAGTTGAAAATTGTGATATGTCAAATAACCTTTGATTTGAAGCTGTATTCTAGAATGATATCTGAAATACAAGAGATGAGCAATTGAGAAATCATGATGACCCGGGAGATAAAATCTGAAATGAAAGCAATGTATTCTCAACTCTTCGAAATACCAGGTACATAAATTTCGGGGACGAAATTTCATAATGAGAGGAGATTGTAAGACCCCGAATTTTATGAAATAAAATTATTCAATTTTTTTCTATTTAGTAAATAATTAAATTGATAAAAATCTAAAGTTATGGGTGAAATGTGCAAATCTTGCAAAATAAGCAAGTGGTTATAAAATATTCATTGTGTTGGGGAATATTCGTTTGGTCGTGGAATATTCTTTCTGTCGGGGAATATTCGTACGGCGGCGCAGCCATTTGTGGACCCCATAACAAAAAACTGTCAGATGAAGAAAATGACAAATTTGAGTTTTTATAAATGACGGCGTAATCGTTACCGTTAACACCGTTGGAATACTCGGTGGGTAAAGTAAAGTAATAAGCGTTGTTGCACAGTAACACACGATATTGCACATGATTTTTGAATTATTGATTCTTACGTAAGAAGGCACTACTCAATAATTGTTACAGTAATTACTGTTCAATATTTTATTTTATTGATTCAATAATTGCTACGTTGATATTTTATATTATTGTTGTGCAATAATTGTCACTGCACAGTATCTCCATTATCAAATCAATAATTCATATTATTTGAATAATATTATTAGATAGCATTATTGGCAATGTCTAAGGAAGTTCTTTCTAGGAAAGGGGTTTGGTCACCTAATTGTGCGCCAATAAGGAGAAATCCTTATCGGAAAGCCCCCTCTTTCCTGGGAACGACCTGGTTGTCATAATTATGATTCTGTAATATTATTTGTGAATAATTAAATATTGATTTATATGATAAGAAAATATTTATTTTGTGTGGATATAAATGAAGAATTAATGCTGATGTGTTTTATTAGTATTTTGTCGAAATGAAAAACGAAATTTGGAAAATTTCAAAAAATTAGTTTATTACTTGATTTTGTAAAATCTATAAGTCTTTGTGTATAATGACTTAGGAGATGAGCCATATATCAAAAGAAAGCTCTGGAAGTAAGCTAATCGTAGAAATTTGAATCACCCAAAAAACATTGTGGATTTTTCATGGTGACTGTTTGTAGGAAACTGGTCCGAAGGACTCATAATCCAAAAAATTAGTGTTCTTGAGATATATTACGTGAATTATAATTTTTAATCTTACCATTGGATCGTTGTGATTTTTGGATATGTTATACATATATAAGTCGAGTATATGTCCACAAATTTTGAACCGTAAAAAATTAACGTATGATTTTATATGAAATTTTAGAGGTGACTAATTAAAAAAATTGTTGAAGTTTCTGAATTTATAAATAATTTTGGAGATTTCTAGAATTGGAGGGTCCCACCTTTGGTTGGTGAAAATGTGCTGAAATTCTATTTCAAAAGTGGTGGGTGGGAATAGTAGCAAGTAAAGCCATCAGGTAGCAAGTGAAGTCTGCTTCGGCGTTCTAACATTTTTCTATAAATAGGGTGCTGAGTTAGAATTGAAAAATACACCAGAAACAAGTTTTCTCTCTTTCTCTCTTTATATTATCAAGCGTATTTTATGAGTATTTAGATACTTTGTGAGTTGCTATTCAGTGCAAGTTTCCTTCAACGTCATATTCGATATTCCAGTCAGAAGTACTGCTCCTTTGACGGTAATTGATATTGTCATTATTATGGTAAGGGATAGTAAGGGATGTTATTTTCTTCATAATGATGTTATTCTTTTAATATCATTATACTAAAATATTGGTATGGATTTTATTGTGGAATTTCTACCCTTTTCATGTCGGGGTTACTATTCACGTATATGGAACTATTTATATATATGTCACTATTTACTTATATGACATTATTTACGTATATGGTACTATGTACGAATGCGGAGTACTATTCATGAGTTACTATTTACGAGTTACTATTTATGAGTTACTATTCACGAGTTATTATTCACAGGTACTATTCACGACAAACTTGGTTTCTTTTTCTGACCAAATTATCGTTGATTTATGAATCTTACTCTTGAAATTAAATACAGTTGATGATCATATTGTTTTTATTATCATATATAACATTTTTATAATTCTGGTGATGAAATTTCTCTTTGACTTGAGTGTAAAGATGGGTAGATTATTGGTATGATCGTGACTATTTGTTCTCTTTGGCCAGTATTACAAAGTTGAATTGTTGATTGGTATGATCATGACCATTAAATTTATAATTGAATATCTTTAGCTTAAGTGCAAAGGTGAATTGACCAACATGGTTATAATTATTATTTATATAAACTCTGAAATGATTATATATTTCTTTGGGATATTAATATCTTTGGCCTGTAGTGCAAAGATGACCTGTTGTTGAATATCTTTGGCCTATAGTACAAAGATGACCTGTTGTTGAATATCTTTGGCCCGTAGTGTAAAGATGACCTGTTGTTGAATATCTTTGGCCTGCAGCTAAAAGATGAACTGTTAATGAATATCTTTGGCCCGTAGTGCAAAGATGAATTTATTAGTATGATTATGAACAGGAACTGTGATTTGGTATAACCATGATCTTTGATGTTTCAGGTAAAAACATGTGATGAAAATTATCTTCGTCTTGGATGAGAAGAGGAATTTAGAACTACAATTATGATTATGAGTTATTCACATGATTGTGGATAGGAACTGTTGATTGATGTTACAGGATAAAACATTATTGATGAACCTTTAACATGGAGAAGATAATAGACTTTATGGTATATTTGACTCTTCTAATGGATTGCTCGTTCCGCTGCAACTATGGTTGAAAAGTTTTATCATCCGCCACATGTTCTAAATCTCCGATTTATTATTGACGAAGGCTATTGATAATTTATTTATTTTTAGTCATGATATTCTTTACTGGGATATTTGTGCTCACCCTTTTACTTCACAATTCCTTTCAGGTAATAAAGTGTTGTTGGGTCGAGCAGGGGTAACAGGGGAATAGAACGGTGGTCTCTGGCTATGGAGGTTCTCCCTAAACAGTATAGAAAAGTGTGTTATATTTTGTATATCATTTAGTAGTTATATTTGGTGAATCAAATATGGTGAGGCGAACCCAATGTTGGAAGGGTGTTTTGTCACTATCATACCAGATATCTAATGACATGCGACTTCGTGTTATTATAAGATAGGGTTGTGCATATCCACTTGCTGAGTATATCTACGAACACTACCTATATAATCTTGGTGTTTGGTTGAAGTATAATTCTCAATTAGAGATAATGGAGATAATGATATGTCAGGAGAAGACTTACCATTGGAAAGAATATGATAGAAATCTTCTCATTTTTCTTTGGGGTCTATTGGGTCAACCAAGGATAATTCCGTGGGCATATGATATCTATCATAACCTAGACGTATGGCATCCCTTGCACGATGGTTTCCTTGAGCATTTTCCAAAGATTTTAATTTCTAAAATAGTTATTGACTGTATATTTATGTAAGGTGCCATTGTGACATGCTATCCAAGTTGGTGTCCAAAGTCACAGTTGGTATATATTTGTATCAAAACTCGCAACATATGTGTTGTAGTATTTTGCACGACAATTATAGTAATAAAGTTGTAGTTATTTTCTGTACCATGTATTTGGCGACTCAGAATCGGTTGGATGGATTGGACCTATTTTGGGGTTGTCACATATCAGGTAACCCTATTTAATTAAAATAAGGTATTATTTATTTAATTAAACTCTTTTAATTAAATGGGCTCCCTAATATTATTAGGAATAATTATTTAAACTTCTTTAACTAACTTTCCCTCCTAATCCTATTAAGAATAAATGAGAGTACTTATATTAAATTAATTCCTAAACACTTTTAGAAATTAAAATAATAATAATTGTAATAATATTAATAAGACTCCTCTTATTAATTTATATTTATTATATCAAAAATATTAAATATAATAGCTATTTAATTTATTCTATCACCATAGATTAAATTAAATATACTTAACATATTATTATGATTATGCCATTAACTTCTTAAATAATTATTCTTCCTTTTTTGGTGTGACCCTTTAGGTTCTCCATATTAAATCGGTTGTGAATAAATTAATTAAAAAAAATTCTAATCTTATTTAAATAAATAAATTAAACAATTAATTTATTTAAATAAATAATATTTATTCTACAATAGGGATATCTCCCTAGCAATCAACGACTTTCTAGATAATATAGATTTCAACATTAATCATAAAAGAACCTTTGAGTTAATAGTTACCGTACAATTCAATCCTTCCACCATACAATGTCCCAATTAAATATAAGATAAAGAATTAATGTCAAGTCTTATTTTATTTAATTATATGTATTTCGATTCCTAAATGCACAACTCCTAATGAATGCAAATTAGAAACTACTTTCTAATTTTATTCCACCTTGGCCAAGGATTCCTGGGTTGTTATTTATTGAATCACATAGGACATTTCTCTTCTTTTACTAGAAGTGGTAGATTCTTTATTGATCATTCTCTATCTTCATATATAACTTATTACACTCAAGCATACCCTTTTGATATACTATAAGAGTCTTAAAGAATAAGTCAAAGTGTAATTCATTATATATAAGATACTATGATAATCTCAAGTCTAAGGATCATTTGTACTACTATCACTATAGGAATTCTTATTGACAGACAAGTAAAACTTCATTAGGTATTCCTTAGCGAGCCACGTCCAGTGAACTTATTCTCTAATAAGCACATACATACTTGCTTTAGTGTCTCCACGCAAATGATCATGAGATCAATCATCCTCATCCAATGAGCAAGCAACGTACGTACCAATCTATCCGGATTCATTAATCCCCTTTTTAGTAATCCATTGATTGGGAACATTTTAGTTTTAAGCTATCTAAGAACTTAGATCTCATTAGCATGTTCTCATCATGATTCTAAAAGCATTGCTTAAAACTATGGGTTTATCACATATTATTAAAATAGCACCATGTAGATAATAAATGCCTTTAATAAATAATTCTTTTATTAATAAATAAATAAGATTGATTACAAAGTATATGCTTTATCATCATGCATGATTGGCTTGTATTCATACTACTTTCAATCTTCCACTTGCACTAAAGCCAATCACCGTGGTATCTCATACCCATCTTATCTAAGTGACGATCAAACTGAAGTTGTGTTAACACTTTAGTAAATGAATCTGCAATATTGTCTTGAGAGTCCACACGCTCCAGGGTGACGTCTCCTCTTTCAATGATCTCTCTGATCAAATGAAACTGCCGTAACACGTGTTTGGATTTCTGATGAGACCTGGGTTCCTTAGCCTGCGCAACAGCTCCAGTGTTGTCACAGAATAAAGGCACTGGTCCTGTAATGCTAGGAACCAAAACAAGTTCGGTAATGAACTTCATCCAAACAACTTTCTTTGCAGCTTCACTTGCAGCTATATACTCTGCCTCTGTCATTGAATCAACAACTATTTGCTATTTGGAACTCTTCCAACTCACTGCACCACCGTTTAAGGTAAACACATACCCCAAAATGGATTTACTATCATCTTGTTCTATTTGAAAACTTGAGTCTGTGAAGCCCTCTAATTTCAATTTAGACCCACCGTAGATAAGAAATACATCCTTAGTTCTTCTTATGTACTGTAGGATATTTTTCACTGCCTTTTTGTGTTCTTCTCCTAGATTTGACTGGTATCTGCTTGTTATACTAAGTGCATGAGCGACATCTGGTCTAGTACATATCATACAGTACATGATAGATCCTATTGCTGAAGCATAAGAAATCTTACTCATACGGTCTCTCTCCTCAGGTGTCTTTGGCGCCTGTTTCTTGGAGAGATGTATTCCTTGGCTCATCAGCATGAGACCTCTTTTGGAATCTTCCATGCTAAACTTTTTTAGCATCAAGTCAATGTACGTTCCTTGGGACAAGCCAAACATCCTTTTGGATCTATTGCTATAGATCTTCATCCCCAAAATACAAGATGCTTCTCCTAAGTCCTTAATGGAGAAGTGTTTAGATAACCAGATTTTAGTTGATTGTAGCATAGGAATATCATTCCCTATCAGTAAAATATCATCAATATATAATACGAGGAATGAAACAGAGCTCCCACTAACCTTCTTGTACACACATGGTTCATCCTCATTTTTGATAAAATCAAATCTTTGATTGTCTCATCAAAATGGATGTTCCACCAACGAGAAACTTGCGTTAATCCATAAATGGATCGTTGTAGCTTACAAACTTGATTTGTTCAAACCTTTGAAACAAATCCCTCTAGCTATGCCATATACACATCCTCCTCGAGTTTCCTATTGAGGAAGGCCATTTTCACAGTCCATATGCTAGATTTCGTAGTCATGGCAAGCTACAATCGCAAGCAAAATCTGAATGGACTTGAACATTGCTACTGGTGAGAAGGTTTCATCATAGTCAACTCATTGTCTTTGTTTGAAACCTTTTGGAACCAGTCGGGCCTTATAGGTATCTACCTTGCCGTCTGTTCCAGTCTTTCTTTTAAAGACCTATTTACACCCAATATGCTTAATGCCTTAAGGTGGTGAAACCAAAGTCCATACTTGGTTCTCATACATGGAGTCCATCATGGATTTCATGGCTTCTTGCCACTTCTCTGAGTCTTTACTACTCATAGCCTGCTCGTAATTCAATGGATCATCATCATCTATGATGCGTACCTCATCGTCATCTTCTATGACAAGTCCGTACCTATTAGGTATCTTTAGTACTCTTCCAAATTTAAGAATAGGGTGTGGTACAGAAGGAATCTCTACTTGAATAGGTTCATACATTTGATCTGTAGTGGTTTATGGTTCTTGAATATCTTTATGATCTATTTTCCTCCGACTGACCCCTTCAAGTATAGACTCCTTTTCCAAAAAAGGTAGCATGTTTGGCAACAAACACCTTTTGTTCAGTAGGATTGTAGAAATAATATCCTAAACTTTCTTTAGGATATCCCACAAAAGTACACTTATCAGATCTTGTCCCAAGCTTATCATTCTGAAACCTTTTCACATAAGCTGGAAATCCCCAAATCTTAACATGCTTAAGACTAGGCTTCCCCCCTGTCCACATCTCATATGGAGTCTTAGGGATGGATTTCGAGGGAACCTTATTTAGTAGATATGTAGCCGCTTCTAGGGCATATCCGCAGAATGACACCAGAAGATCGGCAAAACTAATCATGCAACGAACCATGTTCAACAATGTTCGATTTCTCCTTTCAGACACACCATTCAGCTGTGGCGTCCCTGGTGGAGTCCATTGTGAGATTATACCATTTTCTTTGATATAATTGAGAAACTCACTGCTTAAGTATTCACCACCTTGATCTGATCAAAGAATCTCAATACTTTTGGCCATTTGTTTCTCTACTTCACTTCTGAACTCTTTGAATTTTTCAAATGATTCAGATTTGTATTTCATTAAATACACATATCCAAATCTTGAGTGATCATCGGTGAATGTAATAAAATAAGAATACCCTCCCCGTGCATGCGTTGTCATAGGTCCACATACATCCGTGTGTACCAATGCTAACAACTCTGTAACTCTTTCTCGTTTTCCACTAAAAGGAGATTTAGTCATTTTCCCATGAGACAATATTCACAAGTTGGATATGATTCATAATCCGATAGCTCTAGGAGCCCATCTTTATACAACTTGGATAATCTTGTTTCATTAATATGACCAAGTCTATAGTGCCATATATGGGTATAATTAACATCATCTCTTTTCCTTTTCTTAGTTTGTTCAATTTGAAGTATATTTTCATGCAAGTCAAGAATGTAAAGTCCATTTCGTAAATTACCAACACCATATAAAACATTATTATTCTAAATAGAACAACTATTGTTCTTTATTATAACGTAAAAACCATCCATATCCAATACAGATATTGAAATAATGTTTATAATAAGTGACGGAACAAAATAACAATTATTTAAACTAATGGATTTGCCTATAGGCAGTGCTAAAAAATAAGTCCCTACAACTAATGTAGCAACCTTTGCTCCATTTCCCACTCGAAGGACGACCTCATCCTTGCACAGCTTTCTACTTCTGACTAGTCCCTGCATATTATTACATATGTGAGAACCATAGTCGGTATCCAATACCCAAGTAGAAGATTGACTTTCAAAAAAATTAATTTCAATCATAAACAAACCTTGATTAGGATTCGAAGCTTCTCCAAGCTTCTTTTGCTTTTGTTCCACAGGATAATCCTTGCAGTTCCTCTTCCAGTGACCCAGCTTGTTGTAATGGAAGCAAATTCCTTTACTAGCTGGATCAGGTTTCTTTTGATCCTTCACTTTCTCCTTACCCTTAACCTTCTTGGATTTCTTCTTTTGAGAAGATACCTTGGGCCTCTTCCTTTTCTTGGAAGAATCATCTACCATTAAGACATGGTCCTTCTTGAATAGGAAGTGACCTTCAGCAGTTTTTAACATGTTAAGTAATTCAAGAAAGCTGACATCCAACTTATTCATGTGAAAATTCACAACAAATTGTGAGAAGGTGTCAGGGAGTGACTGCAAGATCAAATCTTGACTCAACTCCCAATCCATGACGAACCCAAGATGTCCTAGACGTTCAATCAAATTAATCATCTTTAGGACACGAGTCTCAATAGTAGTACCCTCGGTCATCCGAGATCGGAAGAGCTCCTTAGATATTTCATATCTAGTAGTCCTACTTTGCTCACTATACAACTCTTGAAGGTGCAGTTGCATAGTAGGAGCATCCATGTTTTCATGCTGACGCTGGAGCTCGTTACTCATGGATGCGAGCACGATGCATTGAGCCACTGATGCATGATCTTGACACTGTTTAAAAGTAGCAATCTCTTCCTCAGAGGCTATTTCTGCAACTTTTATAGGTACAGGCGAATTTAGGACATAAGAAATCTTTTCAGCAATGAGAACAATTCTCGGACTCCTTAACTAGTTTGTGTAATTCGGTCCTGTCAGTTTGTTAACATCAAGTATGCTACACAATGAAATTAGTGAATGTGACATTTTCAAAATTCTGCATGTAAAAAAACAATATTTTAGCAAACATTCATTTAATTAATTACCAAAATAAATTAGGTCTTATTTTATATTAGTATCTCCAACTATTTTTTTCAAACTATATTACCCTCATGAATATAGTTAGACAATATCTAATTAAAGATTTGTTAGTGAGAATAAGGATCCCATTTCAAATGTATATAGCCTTGTGTGTGCACAACAAACTATATATAAATAAATAGGTAGACAACTCTTGTCAATTACATCATCATGTAACTCCTTATATTTTGCCTCTTAAATCATAATAGTCAAGTGTGTGCACATTCGAACTAAAATGATTTAAGTTAAGTCATACCCAACATTTCCATATAAGTGAAGAGAAAACTACAGCCCTTATGTGTGCACAACAAAGTGGTAATGTTCAATTCCTTATAAACATTAAATGTAATAAAAACAACATCTCAAATTATTAATACTCGCCTTGTGTGTGCACAACAAACTCATATTAAATATTCAATGCTATATTATTTTTATCATGCTAGAAGGTGACATTCAATATTCCAAATATCTTTGAACGTTACAACTTAATATAATTTCATTGAGGGGTTTGTGTTATTAGTAGTCTCATATTGTTTAGCGCGCATGCAAATATAAATATAAAATACGCATCATATTATTAAATATGCGAAGCATGTTTGCATAATATATAATATATATAATTCTAGCATTCACATATAGAATACTATATTCTACACGGATTGATTATGGACTTTTATTCTAGTTTGGTTCACTAGAGCCACCAAGTGAACCAAAAGGTCAAACCCTAGGGTGCAAGAATAAACATTTAAATATAACTATTACATTTAAACTCGGGCTCCATTACTAATAGGTTTTCGAGCGCTCCTTTCTCCTTGATCTCCGGTTCTTCGAAAAAAAATTCTAACTAATCCTATTACATAAACTATTTAATTTAAATAGAAACCTTGATCAACAGTCAAGGGGAAGTACATAGGAAAGAGATAGAATTTATGTGACGCCCCCAAAATAGGTATACATCACCTATTCTGAGTCGCCAAATACATGGTACAGAAAATAAATACAACCTTAAATATACAACATGAGCTGTGAGTTTTAATACAAATATTATCTTTTAGACAGTATTCAAACTCAAAATAAGTCCTCAATACATTTATTATCACACTATTTCATAGAATAGTGAGGACTACTAATGCTATCATCTGGACCGTCACTCTGTTTCCCGACTAGTCCCTGCAACATTTTCATTTCCTGAAGAGAACAATGAAAGCAAAAGGGTGAGCTCAACTAGCCCAGTAACAAATATTATGACTAAGATAATGCAGAATAAATTATCATTAGCCTTCAACAGTGTTAAACTGATAAAATACAATAAACATCAAGTTTAACTGCAGCAGAATAAGCAATTCATTAGAAGAGTCAAGTAGAGCATGATATCTGTTATCTTCTATGATTTAAAAAGTTTGTCATCAATTTTATCGCTGGGACTCAGCTTCATAAATAATCCACATCACTGAATTATCCATGCACTACCAGCAATCCATTAGAAGAGCCAAGTAGAGAATAAAATCTACTATCATCTATGATTTAAAAGGTTTTTCATTACTTTTATCGCTGAGACTTAGTTTAATAAATAATCCACATCATCCCCGCACTACGGCCAATGATATTCATTAGTATCATGACCACAAATTATCCATGCACTACGGGCCAAGGATATTCGTGTATTCATCAATGGTCATGATCATGCCAATAATTGTCCATCAATGCACTACATCAAATGAGGATTTTTACCACATCATTTGTAACATTACGGTCATGATTATACCGAATAATCCCTGGTCATAATCATACCAAGTCCATCTATGCACTACAGGCCACATATAACTTTCAACATATTATAAACATGAGGATGATGATAGTGATATAAGAATTCAATAAAATAAGTTCAAGGATAAATTTTTAAAGATTTATAATTTCATTTATCCAACGTCCAAATTTTCAACATGATACTATTTTGTGGAGTAAAATTCAAGAATGCTCAGAAGAATATTTCCATGAAAAGATACTGGATGAAGCGCAAATATCAGGGATATCCCATTAATTTAATGGAGTATAGAAGCCAAAACTTTAACCAAATGAGTATAATAGAATATATAAAACCGCAAATTGATTTTTGCCCGCCATGCGGTAATCCACGTAAACAGATCATTTTAACAGAGTAATAAAGAATGGAACCAGGACATGCGTAATCCACATAGACAGGATATTCCAACATAATAATAAAGAATAGAACCAGGTCATGTGTAATCTGCACAGATAAGATGTTCCAACAGAATAATAAAAAATGGAACTAGGTCATGCGTAATCCGCACAGACATGATGTTCCAACAGAATAATAAAGAATGGAACCAGGTCAGTGCGTAATCCGCACAGACAGGATGTTCCAACAGAATAATAAAGAATGGAATAACAATAGAATTCACCAGGCATACGATAGACTGCACAGACAAGTTATTTCAATAGAATAATAAAGAATGGAATAACAACCCTTACGAGTATTGAAAGAAAATAACTCTCTTCATGAATACGAAAGAATAATACCCCTTACCTTAGTACTAGATTGGATACTGCAATAGTGTAGTAACAGAATACCCTTCTTCTCTCTCTCTCTCTCTTATTCTCTTTATACTTTCTCTCTCTCTCTCTCTCTATATCTTGAATGAATTGTTGCAAAATAATGAAGAAATAAGCTTCTATTTATAGGCTTGGCAGAGTAATGGTAAAATAGTCTTTTTCCATAATTTATGACATCATCACTGACGTCATCAAACATAATACATCGTTGCATACATCATCGTCCGATGACATCATCGCTTACCTCATCGTCCGATGACATCATCGCTTGCATCACAGGAATTCAAATTCAATTTGTTCTCTTCCACCTCCTTTTACTTTTATACCATGAATTTACTATAATAATGCTACCATTCAAATTATAAAAAATGTACTATTATATAATCACATCATACTACTATAATGTAATATTATAATAATATATTTGAATGAATTATTTTATCGAAAAAGATAAATACCAACTTTTAATAAATGTCACATGCTAAAAATTACTCAGTTTAAATCCACTTCGAATAAATATTTTCTTATCTATCATTTGTGTCCACACAAAATAAATATTTCCTTATCATATAAATCAATAATTAATTATTCATAAATAATATTACAGAATCACAATAATGACAACTAGGCCGTTCCTAGGAAAAGGGGGACTTTCTAATAAGGATTTCTCCTTACTGGCGCGGAATTAGGTGATCAAACCTCTCCTTGACAGAACTTTCTAGACATTGCCAATAATGCTATCTAATAATATAATTCAAATAATATGAATTATTTATCTGATAATGGGAAATACTATGCAGTGACAATTATTGAAACAACAATAATATAAAATATCAACGCAACAATTATTGAACCAATAAAATAAAATATTGAACAATAATTATTGTAACAATTATTGAGTAGTACCTTCTTAAGTAAGAATCAATAATTCAAAAATACTGTGCAATACCGTGTGCTACTGTGCAACAACGCGTATTACTGTATTTTAACCACCAGGTATTCCAACAGTGTTAACGGTAAAACTTTCGCCATTATTTTATAAAAAGATATTTTTGTCGTTTTCTCAATCTGACAATAATTCCTGTTGTGGGGTCCACCAATGATTGTGTCGTCGTACGAATATTCCCTATTAAAACGAATATTCCCTGACCAATCGAATATTATATAACAACTTGCGTACTTTGCAGAATTTATAAATATTACCCACAACTATAATATTATAACAAATTCATTCCATAATAATCAAAAATGATATTTATAGAAAATTTATCTTTATTCATAAAAGTTGGGGTCTTACAACCTCCCATTCTTATGAAATTTCGCCCTCGAAATTAGGGTACGTACCTGGTATGTTGAAGAGGTAAGGATACCTTGATTTCATTTTAGATTCTAACTCCCAGGGCATTTCCTCAACATCGTGATTTTTCCACAAAACTTTGACTTGAGGTATAACCTTGGAGCGTAGAACATGTTCCTTCTTATCCAAGATTTTAATAGGAACCTCTTCATACGTTAAATCGTCCGCTATTTCTTCCGATTCTAACTCAATAATGTGGTTTGGGTCTTCCACATATTTACGTAACATGGATATGTGAAAAACGTTATGAACACGAGATATACTTGGCGGTAAAGCGAGTCTATAGGCTACAGTTCCTACTCGATCGAAGATTAAAAATGGGCCAATGAATCGAGGATTGAGCTTTCCTCTCTTTCAAATCTCGTATCTTCTTTCCATGGAGCAACACGTAACAACACATGATCTCCAATATCGAATTCCACGTCCTTTCGAGAACATCAACATAACTCTTTTGTCGATCCTGTGAGGTTTTTATATGTTGTCGGATCGTTTGAATCTTTTTCGTAGTCATACGTACCAACTCTGGTCCCAACAACGTTGTTTCACCCACCTCATCCTAGCATACTAGAGAATGACACTTTCTTCCATACAACGCCTCAAATGGAGTCATGCCAATACTTGTTTGATAACTGTTGTTGTAGGAAAACTCCATCAATGATAAGAACTTATCCCAACTTCCCCTGAAGTCAAGGACACAGAGTCTTATTAAATCTTCAAGAGTTTGAATAGTCCTCTCCAACTGCTCGTCCGTCTAAGGATGATATGTCGAGCTAAATCGTAAATTCGTGCCTATAGTTTTCTGCAAACTAACCCAAAATTGTGAAATGAATCTTGGGTCTAGATCAGAAACTATGGATACTGGCATACCATGCAGTCTTATAATCACATTTATGTATATACGAGCAAGACGTTCAAGTGTATAAGTTTCTCGTATAGGTAAGAAATGAGCCGACTTGGTCAATCTATCAACAATGACCCAAATCACATTTATGCCTTGAGAAACGATGGGAAGACCGGTAACGAAATCCATGGTAATGTGCTCCCACTTCCATTCTAGAATTTCAAGTGGTTGCAATGGACCTTTTGGTACTTGATGCTCCGCCTTGACTCGTTGACAAGTTATACACCTTGAGATAAACTTCGCGATCTCTCTCTTTATATTTCTCCACCAAAATGTATGTTGAAGATCATAATACATTTTGGTACTCCCAGGATGGATTGCAAACGGTGTGTTGTGCGCATCCATCATGATTTTATACTTTAAATTAGGGTCGTTAGGAACACAAAGTCTGGAGTTTACTCGAAGTATTCCTTCCTCATCGATTCTTGCTTCCGGCATAGCACCTTCTTGCACTTTCTTCCTCATACGCATCAGTTCCAGGTCTGTAGCTTGAGCAGCTTTAACTTTATTGATTAAAGTTGGTTCTACTCGTATATTCGCCATCATCACGTTGGTCCCTGGAGTTTTTAACTTTATCTCCATCCATTGCAAGTCATATAAAATGGGCCTTTGCGTTGACAATATCGCACTCGTACCCGCATATGATCTTCTACTCAATGCGTCAGCTACTATGTTCGCTTTACCAGGATGGTATTTAATGGTATGATCATAATCTTTTAACCATTCAAGCCAACGTCATTTCCACATGTTGAGTTTCTTTTGGGTGAAGAAATATTTGAGGCTTTTATGATCCGTAAAGATCTCCACTTTATCCCATAGAAGTAATGCCTCCAAATTTTAAGTGCAAAGACAACAGCTGCAAACTCTAGATCATGACTAGGATCATTCCTCTCATATTCTTTGAGTTGCCGAGAGGCATAGGCTATGAATTTCCTATGTTGCATGAGAACATATCCTAACCATTTGCCCGATGCATCACTGTAGATGAAAAATCCCTCCGAGTCAGATGGTATTGTCAAAACTGGTGTTGAAATGAGTCTCCTCTTGAGTTCTTGAAAACTCTTCTCATATTCCACCTCCAACTGAATTTTATATCTTTTCAAGTCAGCTGAGTTAATGGAGTAGCAATTCGAGAAAACCCTTCCACGAATCTCCGATAATAAACAGCTAATTCGAGAATGCTACGTACTCCGGTCATTGATTTAGGTTGCTCCCAGCTTTGAATGGCTTCAATCCTTGTCGGGTCAACAGATATTCCATGACTTGATACTACGTGTGTGACAACCCGATATTTTCTATATAGATAAATAAGAAATTTTGTGTATAAATTTTTTTTAATTAAGGATGAGGATTTGTACAAGATATTGTGTATATGTATTTATGTGGTAAATAAAAATATATTTATTACATGAATATTTACAAGTAAATTTATTTTAGAATTATTGATTATTATAAAGTATATTCTTATAATAATTAATTTAAAGATTTAAATATTTTTATTAATTATTTTCTATGAAAATATAATCTTAGATTATTTAAATAATATATGAAATGATTTTAGAATAATTATAATGATTATTTCGTTATATGAATTTTGTTCAGGATATTAAGTTAATTATTTTAACTTAATTTATAATGTTAATTGTGTCAGATAAATCAGATATGGAATCCAAACCCTAGTTCTGGATTTTGATCAAGGAATAAAAATAATAATATTATATTATTATTTATCAGTATTATAGATATGTATGGTTATGTGTGTAATGTTAATATGTGGAACATTTTTATTATATTATGACCAAACCCTAGTAATAAGGTTAAACCCTAATTTGAGATCCAAATTAGAGTGCAAGATTGTTTTATAAGTGTATTATATAATTTATGTCGTGTATTAAATGTATTAATTAGGTAAACCCTAATTAAAATTCTAGAAACCCTAATATTTAGAAAACCCTAATTTTTGGAAATGAGAAACTGTAATTTGAAATTGAAATTAGAGTTCGAGATTTTTGGTAATGGTGATAAGATGATTAATTAACAAGTATTAAAATTATAATTGTTAATTATAGAAACCCTAAATTGTTAAACCCTAATTACTAAACTAGAACCCTGATTTAGTAATTAGAAACCCTAATCTTAATTTGGTAACCTTAATTACCAAAAGAATAAACCTTAATTGCTAAATTATAAAAAAGTTAATTATAATTAGATATATTAAACCATAATGTTCATGTATAGTGTGATTAGATAATTAATCATAATTATGAAACCCTAATTTTAAAATTTTAGAAACTAAAATTTATTTAATTTTTATTTAATTTTTATTTAATTTTATTATTTTTGTACAAACCCTAGTTACTAAATCTCATAAATGTTATGTGCTAAACCTAAGGGTCAAACCCTAAGGGTTTGCATGATTACATAATTGCCCTTAAATTCAAAGCCAAAAGACCATTATACCCCTCATTGGATTTTTTTTATGTAAATTTAGCAAGGCTTGACAAGTGTGGGAGTTGTTGAGCTAATCTAACTACTCCATTGACTTAAAATCTCCAGCAAATCAAGCAAAGCTCAGCCAATACATTGAACCCAAATGATATAAATAGAATTGGAGAGAGAAAAGTGAGCATTTGCACATTTTTTTTTACAAACACTCAACTAAACTCTCTCCACCCAAAACCTACGAAATTATAAGGAAAATCAGTCTCTAAGAACAGCCCCACAAAATCCAACAATAAATCAGAAGCCAAAAATCAGAAAATCTTTAAAGAAAAGGTATAAACCTAGCTTGATTTTTTATGCCTAATTTTCTATGTTAGATTTTAAGTTTAAGTGTTAGAATATGTTAGATATAGTTTATTTTGGTGATCTGGGTTGATAGAAGTTGGATCCATAACATCTATAAGCTCAGATCTAGCTTTTTACAAAATCTGTAAATATTATTTTTGGATCTGACAACCGAATGTCAGATCGTCTAGATATTTGTGTATTTGTGATTTTTGATGTTTTGTTGTTTGAATCGATAGCCTGGTATATAGTCTTTAATATTCAAGTGGTAGAATACCCATTTTATGTCTGGAATCAAAGTTATTTAAGGTCAAAACCCATTTACCAGCGTTGACTGCATGAAATTCTGGGCAGCCCAGAACCTAAAAACCGAGTCTGACAACGTTTTGTGGGCTTAATATCTATCAGGTTATTAGTGTCATGATGTTTTTGTAATAATAAATTTATAGTCTGTCGTCTTGATTATAGATTTACGGCTTTATATCATGTAATTGATCATCAGATCGAATGTAGCAAGCGGTCAAAGTAGCCTACTTGACCATGATAGCTGTTTTCTGGAATTTCCAAAAAATCGGATGAACAACCCTCTGACAGGATTTGACCGAGGCATATCTTATGTATCTGTTGTTGTTTTGTTGATGTTAAGTAATAGAGTTGTAGAGTTACATGTTGGCTACACATTGAAGTTTATAGATCGCATAATAATTAACCGGTTAGTAAGTTGTAGATGCCAAAAGGGGACAGGTCGAACTGTTCTTCATTTCTGGGTAACCCAGAAAATGAAGAACAGTCCTGACATCATTTTTGGAGGCTAAGATCTCCTCGGTTATGCGTTCTTTATGTATGTTTGTTCTTGTATTATGTAGATCTGCACTAAAAAATTATTATCCAACCTCAAGCATGCTTTGAATCATCACAGATTAAGAAAAATTGTTGGTCAAATTAGTAACCTCGAAACTGTGTATGATGTTCTGGGTTTGTATGAAGAACATGAAGAACACCTATAGCGACGGTTCTGTCGCTATAGGTGGTCTTTAGCGACAAATAGTATTTTAATTTTCGGAAATTAATTAATAAATAGAAAAAAATAGTTTTTAATTATTAAAAATACAAAATAAATTATTAAAAATTATTTTAAATTCTGAAAATTAGCTTTTAATTATTTTAAATATATTTCAGAAATATTTAATATTTGTAGAATATTAAAAGTATTTAATTTATTTAATTATAATATTAAATAAATTATTTAAAAATGATTTTAATATTTGAAAAATCATTTAAAATTATATTATGGTATAAGAAAATAATTTAAGTTATTTTTGATAACTTTTAATATTATGTGATAATTTTTATTAATAAATTAATAATAATGATAATTAAGTTATTTATTAAATGAATTAAATAAATGAATTAAAAATGATTTTATTAAATTAAAAATCATTTTAAATAAGAATAAGGTATTTAAAAATATTTTAAGTTATAAAATATAGCTTTTAATATTTAAAGATAAATTTCATTAATTAATTATTATTAATGATATTAAATTTATTTAATAATTATATTAAATAATTTAGTTTAAAAATGATTTTAATATTATAATAATCATTTTAAATGAAAATAAAGTGTTTAAAGATATTTTAATTTATAAAATATAACTTTTAATATTTAAAGAATAATTTCATTAATAATTTAATATTAATGATATTTATTTAATGATTAATGATATTAAGTTTATTTAATATTTATATTAAATAAATAGTTTAAAAATGGTTTTATTTATTTAAAAATTATTTAAAAAGGATATAAGTGAATTAAAAATATTCTAAAGTTGTAATTAATAACTTTTAATATTTGGATATTGATAAATTAATATTTTAATATTAATGGTAATTGTTTGAGAATGATTTTAAATGTTTTAAAAATCATTTAAGGGTAATATAAATATTTTAAAAATATTTTTGAGTTATTATACATAACTTTAATATTTTGGCAATGGTTTCATTAATAGTTTAATATTGATTAAATGTTAATGATAATATAATTGTTTGATATTTAAATCATTTAATAATGATTCTGATATTTCAAAAATTATGGTAAATGGTAATAATTATTTAATAATTATTATAAGACTATTAAAAATAGTATGACTAATGTTTAAGTTAACTATTTGGATATTGAACTTCGGGATAGAGTCTTAGACTCGATTTTTACCCGATAAAGTTGTCGGTAGACCGGCATGTTTCAGAAATTGATCTGGACTTAGATAGATTGTTTGGATAACTATTTATTTGTGATTCAATGGTTGTTAAAGTTGTGTGACAATGTGATTAGGAATGTGTTGATGTTTGCTTGTGAGTCAATAATTGTTGAACATGTGTGATAATGTTAATAGGGAATGTGCTGACTGCAATAGACGGTGTTATGTGTACGTTATGTTGTACAAATCAGTAAAATGATCTGATTAATGATAGGTCGTGATAGAAAAGGTAAATCTAAGTTGCGTAATTGTAAGCAGTGCATCAGGCAAGTATCCTAACTTTGCATTTTCTTTATGCAATGGACAAGTGTAAGAATGTTTCAGAATTATATTATTATTATACAGATTGTAAAACCTATATTATATACGCCCATTGATTATCAACATGTTAGTATATGATAATTCAGATATATATATATTCTGTTCGTTAATTTCTATAAATGATTATACAAGTGTCCCCACTTGGATAATCATTGTAATTAATCACATGTTGATACACATTTGATATACATATATGTTGAATTATATATCATTGTTGAACAAGATAAGACCTTTGTAATGAAAACCCGACAGGTATGAACATCCCGAACATGGGAAAATTTTTATGCGCTACGGCGGACAAAGGATGACCGATAATATCGTTCTAGCAATGTAGTATTGATCAATACAATGTACAACGGGGCTGATCACCCTCCGTGTCCGTAAGCAATGGACAGTTTACAGATGAATTTCTGTTTAAACCCTTTCGAAAATGAAAACAATGTTCATAATATGTCACAGAAAACCATGTATAGACAATACACAGTTCAAAATTTTGAAAGAGGGTTGTTATGTTGTTGTTATTGGTACAGATTACTTCACAACTATTGACCGGTTGTAGAAGAATATTATAAAGAAAACATTTAAATTCTTTCAACTTATATATATAAATACTTGTTGGGCACTCAAATGCTCATCCTTGCTTAATTTAAATGTTTTCAGCTAAGTGTGAAGAACTGGAAAGTTCGGCCAAGACCAAGTGAAAAGGAAAGTAAATAGGACATGTTATTGGTTTTATTTATAATAGATAGACTGTATTAAGTTAATGATATATATTATATATCATGTAAAAAATGTAGTAAAGGTTGCGTACTTGGGATTAGACTCCGATAAATGTAAGTTAAGTTTAATTTTTATATTATGGTTATTAATATTAGTAATTATTCCGCTCATAGAAATGGTATCGTGAAGTACCGAGTTCGGGTTTCAAGTATCCGGATTCGGGGACCTCACAACGTGCCCAAGGAATGCTACTTCCTCAAGCCAGAACTCGTATTTCTTCATCTTGGCATAAAGTTTATTTTCACGAAGCTTTTGGAGTATCAGCCTCAAGTGTTGTTCATGATCTTCACGGCTTTTGGAATATATGAGGATGCCATCAATAAAGACGACCACAAAGTGATCCAAATATTCCTTGAATACTCAGTTCATCATATCCATGAAGGCAATAGGAGCATTAGTCAATCCAAAAGACATGACTAAGAATTCATAATGCCCGTACCGAGTTTTGAAGGCAGACTTTGGAATATCCTCAGTTTTAACCTTCAGCTGATGATATCCAGAACGAAGATCACTCTTTGAAAAGAATTGTGCTCCTTGCAACTGGTTAAACAGGTCATCAATGTGAGGTAACGAATACTTATTCTTAATGGTGACATGGTTTAATTCCCGATAGTCAATACAAAGTCGTATACTCCCATCTTTCTTCTTTACGAATAGAACATGAGCACCCCAAGGAGACGTACTAGGACGAATGAAACCAATGTCTAATAATTCCTACAATTGAGTCTTTAACTCCTGATGTTCAATAGGAGCCATTCGATATGGGGCTTTGGAAATGGATTTTGTACCGGGTTCAAGGTCGATACAAAATTTAATTTCACTTTCTGGGGTAGGTCAGGAAGTTCTTCAGGGAATACGTCAGGAAATTTATTAACAATAGAAATATCATTCAAATTTGACGTATTTTGTTTAAATCTGTGATTTGAGCTAAGAAAGCTTGACATCCATTTTTCAATAAACGAATAGCTTTATAGCTTGAGATGACAGTGATTAATTTTAATGGTTTGGTTGCTTGAATTTGCATAATAGGTTGGTTAGGAATATGAAAGCTAATAACCTTACAAAAATAATCAATTTTGCATGATGAGTAGTTAACCAATCAATCCCCATAATCACATCAAATGCAAGTATTTTCAATGAAATAAGATCGACAGGTAATGTGAGGGTACCGATTTGAACCAAACAAGACTTATAAAAAGTGGATGTAATGAAGGTTTCTCCCAACGGAGTTTTCACAGATAAGTCAAAGTCTAATTTCTCCGGAGTCAAATTTAATCGTTGAGCGCAAGTAGGAGAAATAAAAGAATGGGTAGAACCGGTATCAAATAAGGTATAGACTTCGCTAGAGTTTATGATAAGCTTACCCGTGATAACCTCGTTTGGGTTCCTTGCTTTCTGGGAGGTCACAACAAAAGCTCTCCCTTGAACTACTAGTTTTGACTTGTCTGGGATGGTATTTTGTGTCACCGTTCCAACTGGACTTATCTTCGGTGCACGACAAAATCGGGCTAGGTAACCTTCTTTTCCATAATTATAACACGATTTGGATGTCATCGCGCAGTTTGGACTAATATGTCCCTCCCCTCCGCATTTGAAGCATATGATAGGTGGTCGTTCTCCTTCCTTAATAATGGGTGTTGGTGCTGACGTCTTTCCATCATTGTTGAATCTCCTCTTCTTGAAATGTCCATTATTATTGTCATGGCCATGATTACCACCAAAGTGGTTATTATTTCTGGCATATTGATTCCCTCCACGTTTGTTGTCACCGCTTCGATGACTGCTACCACTGGTATTATCATTTTTTCTGGCTGCTTTCTCTTGGTTGCATTGACTCGTTATCGCGCTCCAATAACTGAGCCCTATTTACAGCATCTAAATACAAACACAGTTTATTTGAAATTAGATATTGACGTATCTCGGGTTTCAAACCTCTTAGAAACATCCACGTCATTCTCTCCTCATTATCAACCAAGTGAGACGCAAACCGAGATAACTCGGCAAACTTAGCTTCGTACTGCGACACAGTCATATTGTTCTGCTCCAACTTTATGTACTTTACCTCTTACATGTGATGAATACTTTTGGGAAAGTACTTGTCATTGAATAGTTCTTAGAACTTCTCCCAAGACATCTTCAGTGCGGCAGGTTGAGTACGCTTTACCGATTTCCACCAGTAATCTGCCTCTCCTCGCAACATAAAGGTGGCAACAAGAACCTTTTGCTCCTCGGAGCATCCCAAGACATCAAATATTTTGGTCATCTGATTTATCCACGCTTCCGCCTTAAGTGGTTTTGGCTCTCCAATAAACTCCGGTGGTCCCAGCACCTTGAACTGTTTAACGGTGACAGTCCGAGAGTTTCCAGTGTTTCCACCAACATTTTGGACAGGAGCCGCTCTCGTCTGATGTTGTATGAATTGCATAAAGCCTCTTAACATTCCATCATTAATCATTTGGTCAGTGTTGTTGTTTGTATTAGGATTGTCGCCTTCCTGATGCACATTATCTTGATTATTGATAAGTGGAGACTCAACGGTCTCCTGTGCTCCATTGATATTCTCAACATCCTCGGATGTCATTTTCAGATACTGCCACAAAACAAGGGTTAATTGACATATAACATATTATCCTTATACTCTGACCGACCAATTAAATACCAAATAAACTTAGGTAGGTCATACTGGCGAAGGAATTCCCCGTCTCTCCCCTCCTAGTTCTAGTCTCACATCTTAGCCAGGGATCATATCCCTACGATTTGATACCAACTGTGACGCCCCCAAAAATAGGTATACGTCACCTATTCTGAGTCACCAAATACATGGTACATAAAACAAATACAACCTTAAATATACAACAGGAGCTGTGAGTTTTAATACAAATATTGTCTTCTAGATTAGTATTCAAACTCAAAATAAGTCCTCAATACATTTATTATCACACTATTTCATAGAATAGTGAGGACTACTAATGCTATCATCTGGACCGTCACTCCATCCCCGACAAGATCCCTGCGACCATTCTCATTTCCTGAAGAGAACAATGAAAGCAAAAGGGTGAGCTCAACTAGCCCAGTAAGAAATTTATGACTAGATAATGCAGAATAAATTATCATTAGCCTTCAACAGTGTTAAACTGATAAATATAACCAACATCAAGTTTAACTGCTGCGGAATCAGCAATCCATTAGAAGAACCTAGTAGAGATAAAAATCTACTATCTTCTATGATTTAAAGGTTTTTCATTACTTTTATCGTTGAGACTCAGCTTTATAAATAATCCACATCATCCTTGCACTAACGGCCAGGATATTCATTAGTATCACGACCACAAATTATCCATGCACTACGGGCCAAGGATTTCGTGTATTCATCAATGGTCATGATCATGCCAACAACTGTCCATCAATGCACTACAACAAATGAGATTTTTACCACAATCATTTGTAACATTACGGTCATGATTATACTGAATAATCTCCTGGTCATAATCATACCAAGTCCATCTATGCACTACAGGCCACAGATGACTTTCAACATATTATACACATGAGGATGATGACAATGATATAAGAATTCAATAAAACAAGTTCAAGGATAAATTTTTAAAGATTTATAATTTCATTTATCCAACGTCCAAATTGTCACATGATACTATTTTGTGGAGTAAATTCAAGAATGCTCAGAAGAATATTTTCATGAAAAGATACCGGATAAAGTGCAAATATCAAGGATATCCCACTAATTTTATGGAGTATAGAAGCCAAAACTTTAATAACTGAAGTATAATAGAATATATGAAATCGCAAATGGATTTTTGCCGCCATGCGGTAATCCACGTAGACAGATCATTTCAACTAGAGTAATAAGAATGGAACTAGGTCATGCGTAATCCGCACAGACAGGATATTCCAACAGAATAATAAGGAATGGAATCAGGTCATGCGTAATCCACACAGACAAGATGTTCCAACATAATAATAAAGAATGGAACCAGGTCATGCGTAATCCGCACAGACAGGATGTTCCAATAGAATAATAGAATG